>CM040914.1:39920310-40520310 GCA_023029165.1 Gobiocypris rarus
ATGTACTACTTTCATTCCCTCCGTCTGTGTAATTACCACAGAAAGGTCATTGCATTACAACGACCAGTTGACCAGTCGATGGAGGTAATTTATTTGTCTGCAGTGATGTTTCATCAGCGTAAACATTATGAGACTGTATGTGCGTTACAGGCCGTAGCTTAAGTACTTTCTTAAATCAGACAAAATAAAAGTTAAGAAATCCTTCTGACAATCAAAATGTGTGTTCAGTTCTTTGTAGCCTCTGACCCAACAGTGAAGACGGACAGACTGTGGCATGACAAGTACTCTCTGAGAAAGAGCATGATCCCGTCCTTCATTACAATGGACCAAGCCAGGAAGGTACAGCACTTATTTCATGGTAGTACATCATGTACAGTATTGTTCAAAAAATAGCAGTACAATGTGACTAACCAGAATAATCAAGGTTTTTAGTATATTTTTTTATTGCTACGTGGCAAACAAGTTACCAGTAGGTTCAGTAGATTCTCAGAAAACAAATGAGACCCAGCATTCATGATATGCACGCTCTTAAGGCTGTGCAATTGGGCAATTAGTTGAATTAGTTGAAAGGGTGTGTTCAAAAATAGCAGTGTGGCATTCAATCACTGAGGTCATCAATTTTGTGAAGAAACAGGTGTGAATCAGGTGGCCCCTATTTAAGGATGAAGCCAACACTTGTTGAACATGCATTTGAAAGCTGAGGAAAATGGGTCGTTCAAGACATTGTTCAGAAGAACAGCGTACTTTGATTAAAAAGTAGATTGGAGAGGGGAAAACCTATAAAGAGGTGCAAAAAATGATAGGCTGTTCAGCTAAAATGATCTCCAATGCCTTAAAATGGAGAGCAAAACCAGAGAGACGTGGAAGAAAACGGAAGCAACCATCAAAATGGATAGAAGAATAACCAGAATGGCAAAGGCTCAGCCAATGATCACCTCCAGGATGATCAAAGACAGTCTGGAGTTACCTGTAAGTACTGTGACAGTTAGAAGACGTCTGTGTGAAGCTAATCTATTTTCAAGAATCCCCCATAAAGTCCCTCTGTTAAAAAAAGGCATGTGCAGAAGAGGTTACAATTTGCCAAGAACACATCAACTGGCCTAAGAGAAATGGAGGAACATTTTGTGGACTGATGAGAGTAAAATTTTTCTTTTTGGGTCCAAGGGCCACAGGCAGTTTGTGAGACGACCCCCAGACTCTGAATTCAAGCCACAGTACACAGTGAAGACAGTGAAGCATGGAGGTGCAAGCATCATGATATGGCCATGTTTCTCCTACTATGGTGTTGGGCCTATTTATCGCATACCAGGGATCATGGATCAGTTTGCATATGTTAAAATACTTGAAGAGGGCATGTTGCCCTATGCTGAAGAGGACATGCCCTTGAAATGGTTGTTTCAACAAGACAATAACCCAAAACACACAAGCACAATATAATTACCCAAAACAAAAATGCTGTTTCTGAAGCAAAACCAAGAAATGTGAATGAATTGTGGAATGTTGTTAAAGAATCATGGAGTGGAATAACAGCTGAAAGGTGCAACAAGTTGGTTGACTCCATGCCACACAGATGTCAAGCAGTTTTAAAAAAACTGTGGTCATACAACTAAATATTAGTTTAGTGATTCACAGGATTTCTAAATCCCAGAAAAAAAAAATGTTTGTACAAAATAGTTTTGAGTTTGTACAGTCAAAGGTAGACACTGCTATTTTTTTGAACACACCCCTTTCAACTAATACCCCAATTGCACAGCCTTAAGAGCGTGCATATCATGAATGCTGGGTCTTGTTTGTTTTCTGAGAATCTACTGAACCTACTGGTAACTTGTTTGCCACGTAGCAATAAAAAATATAATAAAAACCTTGCTTATTCTGGTTAGTCACATTGTACTGCTATTATTTTGAACAATACTGTACTTTACACTGACTTGATCCATGATGGCACAACATCAGTGTTATTAATCTAGCAATAAGACATGCACATACAAGATTTGTATGTTTTCTGGAGAAAAAAGGTGTTTGCCTGTGCACAGTGCTAGTGGGTAAATATTTGTTATAAAAATTACAAATAATACACTTGCACAAATTATGAGGTACAATATTTTGTATTTCATTTATATAAAACATAGAATATATACATTATTCTTGTAATAATATATATATATATATTTGTGTGTGTGTATATGCATGCATGCATACATACAGGTGCTGGTCATGTAATTAGAATGTCATCAAAAATTTGATTTATTTCACTAATTCCATTCAAAAGTGAAACTTGTATATTATATTCATTCATTACACACATACTGATATATTTCAAATGTTTATTTCTTTTAATTTTGATGATTATAACTGACAACTAAGGAAAATCCAGAATTCTGTCATGTCATCAGCAAAAAACACAGTTTGATTGTTTAATGCAAGACATTACCAAACAGTGTTTCATCTTCAGATTAAATGAGCAAATAATGTTGCCATATGATGTGTTTTCTTCCTTTCTTCCCTTCTCCAGGTGCTACTCATTGGCAAATCCATAAACTTCCTGCATCAGGTTTGCCACGACAGGACGCCGCCGGGAAAGATCATGCCCGCCTCCAAATCCACTGACGCTCCCAAAGATGGTGAGCTAGCGCTAATGTAGTTGCTTAAAATAGCTGCATTTATGCTTGCTAATGCGATTATTTGTGTCCATAATGGAAGCTAATAGTTAAATAACCTGCTGAAAGTAAGGGATGGAGAAAGAGGAGAGAGAAGGATTGATCTGTTGTAGAGGAAAGTGCCGTTTTTGACTGTCCGTCTATGGTGTAGTTGTCCATATCGACGTTGGCTGTATTTAACGTCTTTGCTAGCATGGCTAATCAATGCTCTTAGCCTCCAACGCACATCTCTGTCCTTCAGTTTGATTCTAGAAGGTTCTTTATTTTCTGGGTGTCAGAGTGTCTCTTTCTCACTCTGCATTGACTTTGTCTGTGTTTTTTTCTGGCCTCAAGGCTGTTTGCTCTTTACATGTATATCCTAATCTGGCAAACAATGCAGTCACGTTGACCACAATTTTGTAAAACCTTTTTTTTAACAATCAGCTAAGGTTATTATAGTTTTTATTTTCCAGGTATTTTTATTGGTACTAATTATTTTTTTCATTGTAATACCATTATGAAATGTACTTTTAATGTAAGCTTTGTTTTAGTTTCTGTATTGGTTTTAATAGATTTAAAAAATATATATATATTATCATAAGATTTATCCTTATATTGTTAAAGAATCGCTTAAATGACATATATTTGGGGGTGTTTTTTTTTTTTTTTTAAATCTTACATTTAAAGCCTTCTTTTCATTGGAATAAAGGCACAGTAACTGCATATGTCATATAAAGTACAAATAACAGCTGAAATCAACAAAAAAATCACACCTACAGTAAGCCATTTATAAGGTCAGTGCATCTGTGCGTCAGTGCTGTATGCTTGTTGATTAAAATAATGTTCTGTTATATTTTATGCAATCTTTTTAGTTTCATTTCCTTTTGAGTTTGTTTCCTTTTTTTTTTAAATAATCCGATTTTCAGTGCGGGATTGTGGGTATGAGTATAGTTTCACTCATTCCCACAGATTTCACTCTCACAACCAAAGCGAGCGCACACAAAGCCGCTTCTCAAACAACTCTCGAGTACCAAATTGAGTTCTTCAAATACACATAAAATGATGTCAATATCCGTCTTGGTCCGTTATGTCTTAAGTGAATGTAAACAGCTGAGAAATAAAACGCATGTGTAACAGTATAATGGATCCATCCACTCAGTCTTAAAGTGACAGCAGCCTAATAAACCTGCTGTTGTCTGTCATTAATGTTAATCAGACAACAAAAGACTCTCACTGAGAAAAAGAGAAAATCACTCACTGCTCTGGACTGAAAATATTTTGTAACTTTAATTGTAATAATTAATCTGTATTTAATTTTTACAATGAAGACATCCAGTGGTATTTTACATTACTTTATTCAATTTATGTAGTAATTCTATACCTGAATGCTACTGTTAGGCCTACCTGAAAAACGTAAAGCCATGTTTATTTTGCTTTTTGTATTTAAAAAATGCTGCTGTTAGACTAGTATTTGTGCTATCATTTGTAATTTGTTTATTTATTTTTTTAGTGACTGTAAATTCATTTCAAACATTTAAAATCAGAATTTTAAAATTCTTTGTGATGTGTGTAATGCTATTACAACAAAATGACCCCATTGTAAAAACAGTAATACATAGAGTGAGCAAACATTTAGGGCTGAGATAATTTTAATGGTAATTGATCAATGTTTATACAGTGGGTACCGAAAATATTCAGACCCCCTTAAATTTTTCACTCTTTATGTTGCAGCCATTTGCTAAAATCATTTAAGTTCATTTTTTTTCTCATTAATGTACACACAGCACACCATATTGACAGAAAAACTCGCTTTGTTCACATTTTTGCAGATTTATTAAAAAAGAAAAACTGAAATATCACATGGTCCTAAGTATTCAGACCCTTTGCTCCGTATTTAGTAGAAGCACCCTTTTGATCTAAAACAGCCATGAGTCTTTTTGGGAAAGATGCGACAAGTTTTTCACACCTGGATTTGGGGATCCTCTGCCATTCCTCCTTGCAAATCCTCTCCAGTTCTGTCAGGGTGGATGGTAAACATTGGTGAACAGCCATTTTCAGGTCTCTCCAGAGATGCTCAATTGGGTTTAAGTCAGGGCTCTGGCTGGGCCATTCAAGAACAGTCACAGAGTTGTTGTGAAGCCACTCCTTTGTTATTTTAGCTGTGTGCTTAGGGTCATTGTCTTGTTGGAAGGTGAACCTTTGGCCCAGTCTGAGGTCTTGAGCACTCTGGAGAAGGTTTTTGTCCAGGATATCCCTGTAATTGGCCGCATTCATGTTTCCCTTGATTGCAACCAGTCGCCCTGTCCCTGCAGCTGAAAAACACCCCCACAGCATGATGCTGCCACCACCATGCTTCACTTTTGGGACTGTATTGGACAGGTGATGAGCAGTGCCTGGTTTTCTCCACACACGCCACTTAGAATTAAGGCCAAAAAGTTCTATCTTGGTCTCATCAGACCAAAGAATCTTATTTCTCACCATTTTGGAGTCCTTCAGGTGTTTTTTTAGCAAACTCCATGCAGGCTTTCATGTGTCTTGCACTGAGGAGAGGCTTCCGTCGGGTCACTCTGCCATAAAGTCCTGACTGGTGGAGGGCTGCAGTGATGGTTGACTTTCTACAACTTTCTCCCATCTCCCGACTGCATCTCTGGAGCTTAGCCAAAGTGATCCTTGGGTTCTTCTTTACCTCTCTCACCAAGGCTCTTCTCCCCCGATAGCTCAGTTTGGCCGGATGGCCAGCTCTAGGAAGGGTTCTGGTCGTCCCAAATGTCTTCCATTTATGGATTATGGAGGCCACTGTGCAGCAGAAATATTTTTGTAACCTTGGCCATATCTGTGCCTTGCCACAATTCTGTCTCTGAGCTCTTCATGCAGTTCCTTTGACCTCATGATTCTTATTTGCTCTGACATGCACTGTGAGCTGTAAGGTCTTATATAGACAGGTGTGTGGCTTTCCTAACCAAGTCCAATAAGTATAATCAAACACAGCTGGACTCAAATGAAGGTGTAGAACCATCTCAAGGGTGATCAGAAGAAATGGAGAGCACCTGAGTTAAATATTTGAGTCACAGCAAAGGGTCTGAATACTTAGGACCATGTGATATTTCAGTTTTTTTTTTGTTTTTTTTTATAAATCTGCAAAAATGTCAACAATTCTGTGTTTTCTGTAAATATGGGGTGCTGTCATTAATGAGAAAAAATTTTACTTAAATGATTTTAGCAAATGGCTGTAATCTAACAGAGTGAAAAATTTAAGGGGGTCTGAATACTTTCCGTACCCACTATATGTGAATAAAAGCCTATGTTAAGATGTCTTCATCATATAAAGCGAACATGTCTCTTGAGGAGACTTTGGTTGAACCGCTTGATTTATATGGATTACTGTTATAATGCGTCATACTTTTTGAAGCTTGAAAATATTGTTTCAATGGATGGACAAAAGATTGAGATAATATTAACCGGTTTTCCCTTATATTTTTCAAGGTATCGTATCAAAATTCCTATATCATGAAAATGCTATTATTACTATCTAAAATGAGTTTTGTCTTTGCTCTACTTTTTAATATACCATAATACTGCTCATTTGCATGGGAAATTGTAAGATTGTATTGTAAGATTGTAATTAATATGTTTGCCGTAAGGATTTGCCAGAATACTATATTTTCATAAGGGTGTTTTCAGTCTTTCTTTCTTGCTCTGCCTCCATTTTTTCCTCTTCACTTTTTTTTCTTCCATTCCTCTATTTCTCTCATTCTCATTTAACACCCGGTATATCTTTCTCAGCGACAGAATTGTTCACTGATCTGGAAGGGGCCTTTCAGAGTAAGATTGACGCTGCATATTTTGAGACCAGTAAGTATCTGTTGGATGTGTTGAATAAGAACTACCAACTGCTGGAGCATCTTCAGGCCATGAGGAGATACCTTCTGCTAGGCCAGGGAGACTTCATCCGACATCTCATGGACCTGCTCAAGTAAGTTTGTTTGTGTAGCTTGACATGAATGTTCTTGATTTCATCATTGATTTATAACCGATCTTTCTCCTTCAGTAAGGACATTCATTCCTGGGGTCATCCATCTCTTTTTATCTCTCGCTTTCTTTCAGGCCAGAGTTGGTGAGGGCTGCCACCACTCTTTATCAACACAATCTAACTGGTATCCTGGAGACCGCTGTCAGGGCAACCAATGCCCAGTTTGACAGTCCTGAGATACTAAAGAGGCTTGATGTACGGCTACTGGAGGTACTGAGAAGAAACTGAGCCAATCAAATGTCTGATGGCAAATTTCAGTAGATAATTGTGGATCTGGTCTCCTGTTTTGTCTAGGTTTCTCCTGGGGACACTGGTTGGGACGTCTTCAGTTTGGATTATCATGTAGAGGGGCCCATTGCCACGGTAAATGTGTGGCTTAATTTTCATCAATACAGGCAGCTGTGGACCGTCTGCACCCAGCAAGAGTGTTCAAGCCCATTTAGATACATTTAGTCATAATCTTCTGCTCACATAAGTTAAGCTTTACAAACATTAATTTAATTACTGTTAACCTATAACTCATTCGGATGACCAGGAAGAGTTTTTACATATTTTTAGCAGAGGTGTAGTCAAGAGCCTGACCAAGGCCCATACAAGAATCAGGCAATACATTGATTTATAATATTCACCATCCCTTAGTTATTCATCACATACAATATGTTTTTCTTGAATAATATAATTTTATATTTAAAAAATAATGATAATATTCTGTCATTTACTCACCCTCATGTTGTTCCAAACCCATAAGACTTTCACTCATCTTCGGAACAAAATGAAGATCTAAATCAGAGATATTTCTGTGTCTCCATTGAAAGTCTATTCACCTAAAACGCTTCAAAGCAGGGGTGTGTCAAACTCCTTTTAGGTTGAGGGCCGGATTGACAAAATGAAACGTGTAATATGTGGGCCGAATTACCTTTGTGTAAAAATCTTTTGCCGTAAGTCGAATTGCATTCGGCTTTCCGCCAGAAGTTAGTTATTTTAGTCTATTAATTTTTAAATATGGATATTTTTCTTACACAATCACGCCACTTTGTTTCAGAAGGCCTTTATTAACCCCCCGGAGCCGTGTGGAGTAGTTATATGATGGATAGATGCACTTTTATGGACTTCATAAACGAAAAACAAGAATTCACTGCCATTATAATGCTTTTTTATTATAACTCTGATGTTATTCGTCTGAAAGAAGAGTGTATGTAAATCATGGGCTAATTTTCATTTTGGGGTGACCTAACCCTTTAAACAAAAAATATTGTGTAGCCATTTGATATAGTTGAATAATTTTTATTTTTATTTTTTACTATTAGATTGTATAAGTTCGAGATACCTACTCTCTGACAGTAGGTGGTGCTTATGGGACAGCAGCAATACGGTGTTTCCTTGGTAACCGCTGTACACAAATCCAAGCTGCGCTTATAAATAGGCTACTACATTATACAGAGATAAGAAGAAAAGAAAATGACATCGAAACTCACAAAGTCAGTTTCCTTCAAAGTTATATTCATATCAACCCCAGTTATTCCTTTATTTCACAAACAGTGAGCTTGTGCCTGGGACAGTATTTTCTATGCTGGCACGTTTGTGTTTTCCTCTTTGCATCCACCTTCAGTGTGTCCCGTCTCTGGCCTGTGTTAATATTCTGTTTAGAGTCTTTGTAATATTTTCACACAAAACGTGAAAGCCTGGTGTGACATGAGAATGAGCCTCATTGATTCTTGTGGGTCTAGCAATCATGCTTGATTGTCCGATTGCCATGAGTGCTCTATGTATGTTAGCTGATCAATGTTTCTGTGAATAAGAAACAACTAAATTAAATATGTTCTTCCTATAAAGGGATCGATAATCGCTCTATTTATATGGATTTCTTTTACAATCTATATTCAATAAATTGTGTCAGAATTTTGAATTTCTCTATTTAGACTTTCAATAGAGGGACAGAAATCTCTCAGATTTTACTAAAAATATCTTTTAAACTATGAACAAAAATCTTATCGGTTTGGAATGACATGATGAGTAAATTATGACAATGTTAATTTTTTAATTAAATTTAAACTATACATTTTTCATACTGTCCATTTATAATGTTTTGATGCCTAAATTGAATTGTAGCATTTTTCGTATCGTTATAACGTATGGGCAAGTTTTTATAACATTTCATCCCTAAACACAATACATGTCATTCCTGCGTCAGGTGTTCACCCGTGAGTGTATGAGCCACTACCTGCGTGTGTTCAACTTCCTGTGGAGGGCTAAAAGAATGGAGTACATCCTCACAGACATCTGGAAGGGTCAAATGTGTAACGCCAAACTGCTGAAGAGCATGCCGGGTGAGTTCAGTTTTCAATTTTTGAACCAATGTAACTGTTTGTGAGATTTACATTTCTCAGCAGACAGATAAGACGTCTGTTGTGTATTTGCACAGAGCTCTCTGGCGTACTGCACCAATGTCATGTTCTCGCTTCCGAGATGGTTCACTTCATCCATCAGATGCAGTATTATATCACATTTGAGGTACCTCTTGACTTTTTCTTGTTTCTCATTTAAAACAGTTGAGCTGTATTATTAAGTGTGTGTCTGTGTCACTGTCACTGTAGGTTCTGGAGTGCTCTTGGGATGAGTTGTGGAATAAGGTCCAGCAGGCGCAGGATCTGGATCACATTATTGCAGCTCATGATGTTTTTCTGGACACCATCATTTCTCGCTGCCTGCTGGATGTGAACAACAGGGTACGATGCACTTTACACAGGGTGATTTGTATACCAGTGGTATACTTCCTTAACTCTATTGTCCTCTGTGTGTGTGTGCGCAGTCTCTGTTGAATCAGTTGCGTGCAGTGTTTGATCAGATCATTGAGTTCCAGAATGCTCAGGACACGCTGTACCGCTCTGCCCTAGAAGAGCTGCAGCTACGCATCCAATTTGAGGACAAGAAGAGACAGAGAGAAGAGATGGTATGTACAGACAGAAAGAAAAAGTGCTTTTTCACACATTGTTGATATTGCTATCATTGTGCTTTCCTCTGTATGCAGAATTCAAAATTCATTGACTCATTCTGTCAGGTGAAATTAGTTCATTTTATCAGCCATAAATGTTTCTTACTGGCCATGAAACTGGCGTTACAGCTCAAATAATGCACATGTGCATTATTTGTCTATGATTTGTCTATTATCAATATCTGTGAAAGAACTAAAGTACTTTAACAAAAATATAAACTTTACTTCTACTTTGAAAATCTCCCAAATGCCTTTCTATAGTAAGTGCAAACAAATATTGCTTATAGAGAATTATTTTTATAAGGTTTTTTTTAATGCATGTAGGAATTTTTTATTTGTGCTTCTAAAAAACGATTACTTTTTTCCTGCAAGGACACATTCAATTGATCAAAGGTGCCTAATTTTTAAATTAATTCTTTGCTTTTTAGCTATTCATCAAAGAATCCAGAATAAATGTACAGTCACAGTTTCCACACACACAAAAAATTAAGCAGTACAGCTGTTTTCAACATTTATAATAAAAAGAAATGTTTCTTGAGCATCAAATCAGCATATTAGAATGATTTCAGAAGGATCATGTGACACTGAAGACTGGAGTAATGATGCTGAAAACAGAATACAGTATTGTTCAAAATAATAGCAGTACAAGAATAATCAAGGTTTTTAGTATATTTTTTTATTGCTACGTGGCAAACAAGTTACCAGTAGGTTCAGTAGATTCTCAGAAAACAAACAAGACCCAGCATTCATGATATGCACGCTCTTAAGGCTGTGCAATTGGGCAATTAGTTGAATTAGTTGAAAGGTGTGTTCAAAAATAGCAGTGTGGCATTCAATCACTGAGGTCATCAATTTTGTGAAGAAACAGGTGTGAATCAGGTGGCCCCTATTTAAGGATGAAGCCAACACTTGTTGAACATGCATTTGAAAGCTGAGGAAAATGGGTCGTTTAAGACAATGTTCAGAAGAACAGCGTACTTTGATTAAAAAGTTGATTGGAGAGGGGAAAACCTATAAAGAGGTGCAAAAAATGATAGGCTGTTCAGCTAAAATGATCTCCAATGCCTTAAAATGGAGAGCAAAACCAGAGAGACGTGGAAGAAAACAGAAGACAACCATCAAAATGGATAGAAGAATAACCAGAATGGCAAAGGCTCAGCCAATGATCACCTCCAGGATGATCAAAGACAGTCTGGAGTTACCTGTAAGTACTGTGACAGTTAGAAGACGTCTGTGTGAAGCTAATCTATTTTCAAGAATCCCGCAAAGTCCCTCTGTTAAAAAAAAAAAAGTGCAGAAGAGGTTACAATTTGCCAAAGAACACATCAACTGGCCTAAAGAGAAATGGAGGAACATTTTGTGGACTGATGAGAGTAAAATTGTTCTTTTGGGTCCAAGGGCCACAGGCAGTTTGTGAGACGACCCCCAAACTCTGAATTCAAGCCACAGTACACAGTGAAGGCAGTGAAGCATGGAGGTGCAAGCATCATGATATGGCCATGTTTCTCCTACTATGGTGTTGGGCCTATTTATCGCATACCAGGGATCATAGATCAGTTTGCATATGTTAAAATACTTGAAGAGGTCATGTTGCCCTATGCTGAAGAGGACATGCCCTTGAAATGGTTGTTTCAACAAGACAATGACCCAAAACACACTAGTAAACGGGCAAAGTCTTGGTTCCAAACCAACAAAATTAATGTTATGGAGTGGCCAGCCCAATCTCCAGACCTAATCCAATTGAGAACTTGTGGGGTGATATCAAAAATGCTGTTTCTGAAGCAAAACCAAGAAATGTGAATGAATCGTGGAATGTTGTTAAAGAATCATGGAGTGGAATAGCAGCTGAGAGGTGCCACAAGTTGGTTGACTCCATGCCACACAGATGTCAAGCAGTTTTAAAAAACTGTGGTCATACAACTAAATATTAGTTTAGTGATTCACAAGATTGCTAAATCCCAGAAAAAAAAATGTTTGTACAAAATAGTTTTGAGTTTGTACAGTCAAAGGTAGACACTGCTATTTTTTTGAACACACCCCTTTCAACTAATACCCCAATTGCACAGCCTTAAGAGCGTGCATATCATGAATGCTGGGTCTATTTGTTTTCAGAGAATCTACTGAACCTACTGGTAACTTGTTTGCCACGTAGCAATAAAAATATACTAAAAACCTTGATTATTCTGGTTAGTCACATTGTACTGCTATTATTTTGAACAATACTGTACATTTCATTTTAAAGATACATGTACAAAAGAAAACAGTTATTTTAAATTCTAATAAAACTTTCACAAAATTATGTTTGGTCAAATAATAGCATAAAAGACCTTTTCAAAACCTTGTTGAACATTTTGCCAACCCTGAATGCTCAAAAAACAATGTTGGCCATTGCCATAACTATATGTTCAAAGAAAGCAAGGCTTCTTATAGGCCAGAGCATTCCTAATGCTTAAAGTCACATGTTTATACAGTGTCCAGCACTAGAAAGAAAAATTATGATCCACTCTTTTATTTGACTCTAGAAAGTAGCCATTAGCAAATGTAACCAGAGTGGACGCTCTTTTTACAGGGATGGTGTTTATTTTCTATTGCCATTGATTTTTCTTTTCTCATGTCAGCTAAATTGCTGTGAAAGTAAACAAAGGCAAAAAGACTGCCAGAGTGTGTCTTTGTGTGTTTGTTTATAGCTGTGTGTATGTGTATTTCAGGGCGAGTGGGGTGTAACAGCAGAGCAGGAGACAGAGGAGAACAGACGTGTGCAGGAGTTTAAAGACACCATACCAAAAATGTGCTCTCAACTCAGATTACTCACACACTTCTATCAGGTACCCTACATTGCCTTTCATACACCTCAATATGTTCACCCAATAAACCAATACCATTTCATGCCTGCGTGAAAAACTGCTGAACCAGCAGATATGGGTGTGAGAGAACATGCTTAATGGTGTTTAGTAGAGCGTTTTATGCTGATCCACACATTACATATCCATTGCTCAAACACTAAATGGGAGTCTTACAGGGTTACAGCAGAACGTGGTCTGTACTCGCCACATATCATGCTAGATAATAAGAAAAATGTCTTTATATATTAAATATTTATATATTATATAAATATACAGTATATACATTCAGATATTTCTTAAATATATTGTATTTATATATACACAATGTGTATTTATATATACATAATTATACACCATACACACACATATATTATGTAAACACAAACTTTTATTTTGTGTTTCGCGATTAATCGATTTGACAGCACTAAAAATAAAATGAAATTTAAAATTATACTTTGTTAATTTATAATTTGTATTTAAAAAGATGAAACCTTTGAAACCTGACATAAAAATGTTTTTGTTTTTTTAAATGGAGACAAATTATCCCTGAAAAGATATTTGTAATGAAAAGTTTGGTTAGTTGTACTGGATTGTAATTGTAAGTTTTATTGCTGATGTAACTTTTATTACTTAGAAATGTGCATATATTACAGTGGAGTCAAACTTATGAATATTAATACAGAAGAATAAGTGATTGAAACAGACATTTGACATAAAAAGGACTTACTGTTTGAAATGGGAGGTGGGGGGAATAAGCCCTGGTAATTGTAATACAAACCAATACTGGTCATTTCAAAACTACAAATGTCTGAAGCTTGAGCCCTGGACATAACCCAGAGATGCCTTCTTTCTTTCTCTTGTCCTTTAGGGCATAGTGCAGGAGTTTCTGCGGCTGCTAATGACCTGCTCTGATGAGAGTCTTCAGTTCCTCAGTTTCCGTCTGGACTTCAACGAGCATTATAAGGCCCGTGATCCACGCCTGAGGCCTTCGCTAGGGGCCACAAGAGGGAGACGAAGCTCCAACATCTGACCTTGCAGACTTTGGGAAGGTTAATGTTATTTGGGGGCCGTGTCAAGAGACTGTTTTTTAATAGGGCTACTCAGAACTCTTCTGCCGCTCTGTTAGTAACTCATATAACAGGGAAATTGTTTATAGAATATCCAATGGCCAAATGATTTCAGTCACACACAATTGACTATCTAGTGGTTTTACAGTGTAACTGTCAGTAGCACAAGGTCGCAGGTCTGCTGTGGGTTCTTTTCAGTTGTGTAGTTAATGTGTGAATACTAGTTTTTTTGTTTTGTTTTTGTAAAGATTTGTTTGTGTTTACATTTTTGATAATATTTAAGTCCATTTGTTGAGATTTTTTTTCATGCTTTTCTTCTAGTGCCCTTTATTTTTCACATCAAAGTCTCCAGATGTCAAGAAAATACTGACACATCTGATTGGCTGTAATGTCCGTGTAATTTCTCTGGTGCTTTTGTACCATCCTCTGGTTCTGGATCAGTGTTGAAAGAACCTTTTTCCTCTCGAGTCCATTTTCATTATTATTATATATATATTTTTGTTGTTGTTTGTAATTATACAGGCTGTGACCTTTGTACTGAGTGTAAAAAAAGAGGAACCTTAAATGTCGACCAGTTCTTTAATTTATATGAATGGACCTGTTAAATAACATGCACTTAAATGAACTACATGACCTCTGTAAGATCTTGTACATGTAAAATCAATTACCCACAATGCTGTGTGATCTTGATAAGCCTCAGGTTGATACTGTGAGGACAAAGTTACTATTCTGAAGTATTGGATCATTATGGGCAAGATAATAGATTACTGTTGTGGTGTTTTTCCCTCGTCTCTCCCATGTTCATGAAATGTATTGATGGAAGTGGCTTGGTAAAGCTGGTGAAAATCTCGGTCTCGGTCTCTCCCTCCTCCCCCGTAGTGCGCACTTACATGGCGAAGATGAAAATGGACTGATGAATTAATTTTGTCCTTGGATTCAGTGGAAAAGATGCTGTTAAGGAACTGTTTTTATCTGTATTTTAATGTGTCACTGGGAATCGAGGGTGAAGGAAAGTAAAATGATTGTCCATTAAAGGGTTTCAAACTCTTTCTGCACTGTGTACAAAGCAGAATTCAAAATGAACAAACATCCTGTCATTCTTTTCTTGAATAAATAAACCATTTTTTATACAAAAAAAGTGGTTGCTTTCTAATTCTTTAAAAAGTATTGATGAATACTGATAATTGTAAAATACTGTTCATAGTGAAACAATGTAAGCAAGTAATAACTTTTAAGGCTTAAATTAATTTTGAAGATATGTAACAAAAGAACTGACAAACCTATTTAACTGAATGCCTTTGTGAAGTTGGTATATTTAAGTTATCTTCAGGCTTTCTTTGTTTCTGCTTTATAATTACAGCCACAATAAAACAGCTGAAAAGATAACTAATACAAAGCTTTTTTTAGACAATGCAATGCAATTGTTAATAAAGAGAGAGTGCTTTAATAAAACATAATTTTGTGGCATGAAACATGGAAATAATTTGTCGTTTTTATATTTTTGTTTACTATATTTATTTGCTTGTTCAGTGTCGCTGTGGGTTTGGGTCCTTTTGTTGTGGTCGGCTGTAAGGACCTTTGAAATTACTTAAATCATTTGGCGAAGTGATATGGAACTGTAATGCGGTCAAGACCTGTCTGGAACTACTTTAGCCATGCGTTTCCCTGAAAATAATTGCACACCTTAGAACGTTCGTCAGCCAATCAGATTCAAGCATTCAACAGCCCCGTAGTATAACGTTTTTTGTTTTGTTTTTGGTATATGTGTAACGTTATTGTATGTGTGTAAAATAAGATTTTTGTATGCAACCGTTACCTCATAATTTCAACCCATAAAATAATATTAGCTGGAACCTCCGTTTTCTAAATGTTTACACTCTCTTCACCTAGTTAATCAAAGAAAAGCAGGCCTACTATTTAGTAGCCTAATTCGTGGCGTGGGAAATATAACGTTAAGTTTAGTAAGTAAATACAAAGCAACCTTTGGTCCAACAACATAAGCGTGTTGTTTTTTGTATAATAACTATGAACCGTTGTCCATAGCAACATACCAGCACTATTGTATTTTAAACGCCAGTTAAAATCCGATTGGCGCCATTTTGTTAGTGTAGCCTATGATACATTGCACCTAAATATACTAACTAGTCCATATATAAACTGACTTGGATTGCAGATTAAAAATAGTATATGAATAATATTGTTGTTCTAGTGTTCATCTTGTTCCTATGCCTATTGTAAACTGTATTTTTCTTAACGGAAGCTTAAAGCTAATCTACAAGTAAGATTAAACCATTTTAAAGCACGTTAATATTTTATATCCATGTATTCATTTCATAATTATACATAAATGTATCATTTATCGTGGTTTATTTTGCAATAATGGCCCTCTTCACGAAAACGCCAACGTCATGGCATCTTGTAATTCTGCTTCTCGACCACAAGGTGTCGCCATGTTCCAAAACTACAGATAGCATCTGGGCTCATCTCGAGGTAGACCTACAGGCTATGATACAGGTAATGCAGCACCAAACTCATCCATGGTTCTTTGTGCTACATTTGTGCAGCTATTTGCTTTAACAGTAAGAAAGAAAGTGAGCCATTTAATATTCATGAAAACATTCTCACAACATGCCAGAATCAAAAATAACTGAATTAACCTGAAATAAACCCAAATGTCCTTTCTTGACCTTAATGATGATTTATAAAGCCTCACTGATGAACTGCATTCGGATCATCTATCAGATGTGATTTGAGTGCAGTTATTTTCTCAGACTGTTCTAGCTAAGGATAATAAATGAATATGACATAATCACACACACACACACACACACACAGTTATGCATGATTGCAAATGAGCACATGCATGTTTGTAGGTCACAACGTCATGGTCTGTTTATGTGCAGTTTGCATGCATTGCTGTCATAGTAGCATGTAGTGACCTTAATATAACTCATATTCGCATACCTATGTGTGCCTTTTTTTCTATCCTGGTGGGGACTTCAACCTGAATGCACACTGACTCATGGGGACTGGTGTCCACATTGGGACCTACATTTTTTATGTACAAATGCAGACACTTTTGTGTGATGGGTGGGTTTAGGTGTAGGGTTAGTGTAGGGGATTGAATGTACAGTTGGTACAGTATAAAATCCATTACGTCTATGGAGAGTCCCCACAAAGATGGTAAACCTGTGTGTGTGTGTGTGTGTGTGTGTGTGTGTGTGTGTGTGTGTGCGTGTGTGTGTGCGTGCGTGCGTGCGTGCGTGCGTGCGTGTGAGTGTGTGTGTGTGTGTGCTGACTCTGCATGGCTGATGCAGAGCGTGAGTGTGTGTATGTGTGTCAGTGTGTTGCTGTCTCATCCTTGCCGCTTTGCTAAGGCTCCCCCTTCTCTCTCTCTCTCTCTCTCTCTCTCTCTCTCTCTCTCTCTCTCTCTCTCTCTCTCTCTCTCTCTCTCTCTCTCTCTCTCTCTCTCTCTCTCTCTCTCTGTCTGTCTCTCCAGCATCTCTCTTGCAGCAGTGCTGGTTTGAGCAGCAAGACGGCTTCCTCTCTCCCCTCATCAGTACCCTTCCCTCTTGAGCAGCAGTGCTGCGTGCCTCCACTGCTCCTGATTTTCTGCGTCCTGCTCATCATGATCCTGTGGGTGAAGATGGGAGAGGACTCTCTGGAGGAGTTCGTCAGACGACTCACGGTTATCGTACATAAAATCGGTAGGAGGAGCTCTGTGTGTGTGTTTGTGTGTGTGTGTGTGTGTGTGTGTGTGTGTGTGTGTGTGTGTGTGTGTGTGTGTGTGTGTGTGTGTGTGTGTGTGTGTGTGTGTGTGTGTGTGTGTGTGTGTGTGTGTGTGAATCAGTGGTATTGCAGGAAACATGGGAACTGTATAGCTCAAGGTTGTTTGCAGCTTTGTTTGTCTTTGCTTTAGTAAATATTTGCTGAGAATGTGTTGTATTAATTTTTACATCTGAATCAATTAAAACACAACAGCTAGTATATTTAGTTATGTTTAGTTGATCAAAATTGTTGCTGTTGACTGGCATCACTTTTATGCCTTTTATGCTTTTCTGAATTGAATTGAACTACCTTTGAATTTGAATTAGAATCAGAATTAAGCTGTTGTATTTTGAATTGCAATTCGATTTTTGAGCTGTATATTTTCTTTCTCCTTCTCTTTCTCATTTATGTCTGTGATGAGTATCCCTATCTGTGTTTTTATGATGTCTTCCTCCTCTCATTGTCTGAGGAGTTCTGTTTGTCCTATTTCCCTTCATCTGAGCAGTCTGCCACTGGCAGTGAGCTAAAAACACACGCAGACACAATGAAGCAGTAAACACACAAAACGTAGTAGCACCCTTTCTCACATTCATGGTCTTTCAAAAAATATTATATGTCTATAAATGGGTCATCCTTTAGTCAAGAGTTTTGGCCTGTAGCGTTCTGTTGTATAAAGATACACGTTACTGTTTACATTATGAAGAACTCACACTCAACCTGCACATGTTCCCACACTCTGAAGCTCTACTGAATGAGTTATCATTAGTTTCTACCCAGTAATAATATAACCATCAGAAAACAAGGTAGAATTCATGTATGCTTATTCATTAGACTTTTATGTTTTTAAAGGGAAAACCTAAAGAACTAGACTAAGCACTATTGTGAGGACCAACCAGCTGAAACATTGTGTATTTATGGAAATCTAAAAATGCAAAAAGATTAGTTTAGCACTAGGGGATACAAAATGTCATTAGTTCAGTATAAAAACAATAGAAATAAATGGAAAGCACCCACCATAATAGAAAACAACTCAATGTTTTGATATATCAACATTAATTCGATTTGCAAAACAGAAGCAAATTTAAACTGTGATGGATCCATGACATTGATTCAGCCATGTATAAATGTTGAAGTGCTGACTGGGATGCTTGTGTGTGACCGCACTAGCAGTTTTGTCTAATTAGTTTGCCTATGTTTCTCACATGTGCCATTTTATGCCTTAAAAATACACACTAAAAGAGGAACTGGCTAGTGTTTATTAGGTGTTTAAAACTTTGTCTAGCCAAAGAGCTAATGCTGGCCCACAGCTGTCTGCTCATATTCACAATTTCTCTCTCACACACTCACACATGACAAAACGTCTGCACTCTAAATGTCACCCATTGTGCAAATCTAGCTTATCACATCTCCCTGCACAGTGACAGTTAGATTTTGAGGTGATCACAGATCTAAATTGTAATTACTAAATAAATGCATTTTCATTTTTGAGTGAACACAACACACAGTTATACACAGTTCAGTGACACAGTAGATGCAAATGCATCTTTCTCTATTGAAAGACTCCATATATATATATATATATATATATATATATATATATATATATATATATATATATATATATATATATATATATATATATATATATATATATATATATATATATATATATATATATATATATATATATATATATATATATATATATATATATATATATGGAGTATTGCTAATATTATGTTGGCTTGACAATGCTGATCTATTTAGGCATATTAATCTCTAATCATTTCTAACAGTAATTTGTCCTAGAGCTTTCCAGCTATGGCCACCAAACTCAACAGAGACCTTCGGGATGTTCTGACTCAGTATGCTATAAACATGCAAAAATATGTTAGAAACATGCTAGCAATGTGGTAAACCATCCAAGCAATGTGCTAAATTATGCTAGCAACCTATTTAAAACATACTAACAACATTTTAGCAATAGCTGGGGACGACATATGTCATCAAAGATGTCTCATTTCAGAAAAGTAACCATTATAAATTTGCTGTTATTCCTGAGGGATAAATTACTGTAATTTCTTTCCTACTTTGGAATATAATGGTTCTGAAATAAGGCAGCCTCGATGTAGTGTTAAAACATGCTAGCAATGTGTACATGCTAGCACTAGGGATGGGATAAAACATGCTAGCAACATGTAAAGAATATGCTAAAATATACTAGAAACATGCTAGGAACATTAAAACTAAACATTAAAACGTTAGCTACATCTGGCAATGCCTAGAAACATGTAAATTAACCATGGCTTTACTTCAAATAAAACCTTAAAAAAAACAATTTTTGCTACACTAACCATAGTTTAACCATGGTATTTGTAGTAATAAAAAAATATATATATATATATATATATATATATATATATATATATATATATATATATATATATATATATATATATATATTTACAGTTGTTATACAAAGGATAAGAATAATCAATCTGCCACACAAAAAAACATGGTTACTTCACTTTTACCACAATAAAACCATGGTTAATTTTCATAATAATGTGTAGTCTGAAGTGATTTCTTTGTGATTTTATGATTTGTGATTTTAGTTGGGTCTGAAAAGGCTTATTAGGGACAATACTGGTTTGATATGGTTTCTTGGGGGTCTAATGGTAGTACTTTCTATATCTGACAGTAAAACCTTTAAATCTTAAGCTTTTAGACCATGCAGGCTTTATCAAGCTAACATCAAATAATCTTATCTAGTTTTTGTTTTATAGTACTGTAGATGTTTTACCAGTGACGTTATTTTTGGATGACTCTAAAAAGCATTGAGGTTCCAGCTCAGGTTAGCCACTAGTGCAAGGGTAAAATACAATACTATAATAGCAGCCTTTAAATAGCGGAAATTGTAATGTTTTATGATATTGCATCATAATTTGTACACTTTTACCTCTATTCAGCACAGTTTATCTCTGTATGTATTGGCTCTAAATACTGTACAGTGTCTGTGGGTTGCTGTGGTAACGGGTTCTGTTGTCTTTCAAGAGGAGGCTGTTTTCTTCTGTAGAATTACTTCCACCGTGGTAATAGGATGAGAACTAGAGGGCTAAATTGCGTGCTGTGGAGGCCTTTGCCCAAACCTTGGCAGGCGGCTTCTCCCTCTCTCCTCTTTTCTCTGTGCTCTCTGTGCTCTCTGTGTTCTCCGAAGACAGTGCCAAGGGTGAAACAGGGAGAGAATCAGAGCAAAGAGAGAAACAGAAAGTAACTGTGTGTGTAAGAGAGAGCGAGAGAGAAAACTTTTCTTGGATAACAAATAACTGTGACATCATGTATGGTAGTTATGAACTGTGTATGTGTGTGTTAACTGCATGTGTGAACTAGATTTGTATATTTTCATTTGAAAATGTAAACGCTGCTTGACCTTGCGTAATAATAATCTGCGGTTGCCACTGCATTGCAAGGTCTAGCCAGGACAATTCAGATGCATATTCATGGTAATAATTATGCATAATAATAGAGTTATTAATAGTGTTTATTTTGAACTCTTATCATCTAATTGCATACTGGTAGGTCAACACTCTCATTCCGAGTACCACATTACAGAAGTAACTCAGATATATATAGAGCATGTTTTGTTTTAGGACTTTCAATCATATTCAACTCAGCAGGATAATGTAACATGCATGTCTTATTAAATGATCCCTAAAAGGTTCAAATTCATTTATTTTAGGGGTTTTGTTGCAGTTTAGAAAAGTTAGTCAGTTTGGCCCCTAAGTGGCGCACAAGAATGATGGAGATTAGAGTCTAAGTATGATTGCGTGTGTGTGTGTGTGTGTGAGAGTGTGTGTGTGTGTGTGTAATTAGCAGAGCAGAAGGGGATTTGTGCTAAAACTCTCCCTCCCTTCTCTTCCACTCTTCTTCTCTCCACTGCAAGAATACGTGTGTTTACTGCGACAGAGTGCATGAATGCTGGGGTTGTTTCCTTACAAACAGGAGGTCCGAAATGCGTCTCTCTGCGGGTCCCATCTGCCAGAGGAAGCCCTCTGAGACCGGGACTGGGCTGATGTAGTCTTCCCAGCATTCTCTTGGATCACATCGTCCTGGCTTGGGATTTCATTGGTCTTGCTTAGTTTATATTACAGGACTGTTTTAGCATTTGTCTGGACCGAATGTGGATCAATCTTAATTTGGGCTGGTTCCGAGAGGTCAGGCCGAGCCGAGAACGGTTGAGACTGGTTTAGGTACATGTAGGGACCAGTTTAAATGTCTCTGCATGAGTTTCTTCAGGAGGGCCAGGACGCCCCACAACGGATCCTGTCCCGACTGACCCAGCTCCTCTACAACCTATCGGCTACAGTCTTACAGGGAGTCCCCTTCTCTCCTTTCACAACCTTCAGCCGCAAGAGCTCCTGGAGGGACTGGAACGGTGAGAGAACTCAATATCAGCGTGTGTATGTGTGGTGTAGCTGCTTTCAGATGGTTTTGCTGAGGAAATAGAATGGAAATTAGTTTGTGAGTCAATCAGTTTTAGGACACTTGACAGTGACAGTTAAAGGAATAGTTCAGGCAAAAATGAAACTTCTGTCATAATTGACACACCCTTATGTCATTCCGAACTCATATGACTTTCTTTCTTCTGTGGAACTGCAGAATTTTAAAGAATATAGTTGACATTTTTCTCCAGTTTCGATTAATGAGAACTGAAACTTTCAGACTGTGCAAGACTAAAAGTCTCACAATTCCTTAAATTTAGGTTTGTTTCTCACAAAAAGCTCCAGTCTCTATTGATTATAATTGCATGGAAAAGCAACCAGCTCATTCTTTGAAATATCTCCTTTTGAAAGAAAACCATGCAGGTATGGACTGGCATGAGGATGAGTAAATGATGAACAGAATGGAATTATTTCTTGAAAATACTGAGACTCTAAAAAGTCTTATGAAAGGAAATGTATACATTTGAATCGTCCGTATTCTTTTTAGGGGCAATTTAAGTGAATATTTGTCCATTTATTTGTGTGTGTGAATGTGGGAGGTTGAAAGGTGGTTTCCTCGTGGGATTTCTCTCTCATCATTGAGATGCATGTGGATGGCCCATTGCCCAGATCACATTGACACACATCCTCTCTCTCTCTCTCTCGCTCAGACACTTTGTGCTAAAAGTTTTGTTTTCACTGTATACCAATGCGTCTCAGCACAGAGCTGAACTGGTATATTTAGGGAACACATGGCAGAAGAGACAAATAAATATAGGCAACTAGAATATCATCTCAACTTCTCAAAAAGATAATCGTGCATACAGTACACAGTGGACAGACTAAGGAATACACACTCAAAAACAAGGCACTGACAAGGACAGTTTATCTGTACTGGAGAGCAGATGTCTGACGTCCTGAAATGTGAGTAAATCTCTGATCTTAAGCTTCTCTGTGTCTGCTTCTCGCTCTTAACAGGATACCGCTTAAGTCTGAGTGTGTATATTTGCTCTTTAATGTTTGACTTTCTGTGTGTTTAATATGAAACGACTCCTGGCATCCTTGTGATGTTGTCGCACACTTCTGTTCTGTATCGGCACTATGGAGATGAATTTATTTTCAACTTTATTATCTGTCATATTCAGACTCCACATCTTTTTAGACTGATCTCAGACCAGCTTCAGCATAAAGTCTTTTATTTTTAGAATATGAAGTTTATACGTCTGTGCCTGTGTGAATTGTTCTTTTAAGGCATTATTGCTTATCCGTGTTATTTTAGTACCATTGAGACACTTATCTTTTTTTTTAATTCATATTTTGGATTTGAATTTTTCATTTTTATATTTACATTTCCCATTTTCCTTTTGTTGTTTTAAATAGTTTTTATATGTGTATATAATTTCTATATAGGTAAATTTTTCTTTCAGTTTCAGTTTGAATTATTTTAGTACATCAAGGTGCCCTTGCATATTTTATTTCAGTTAACATTTTTTATGTCAATTTTTTGTGTGTGTGTGTGTGTGTGTGTTAACTATATAACCCTGTTGCTCATAGTTAGAGTTTGAGATATATTTGATGATTTGACATATTTTGCTCTACCTTTCTTTTTATAAATGATAGCCACGTGGAGTTCTCCAGCCTGCTTTATGTTGTAATAGTGTCTGGTAATGGTTAACCTCAGCTGCAGGTTTGAGCGGTTTGCGTGAGGTCAAAGTATAATGGACAGCGGTTAGAGTCGTGAAGTGGTGCTGGATCCATTTACGCGTGTTTGTGTTTGCTGTGAGAAGTAAATCCTGATAGCCAGAAAATGGAAACTGTGTGCTGTTTCCTCCACAGACCTGGGAGGACACAAACCAGGTACACACAGACCCCGCGATCAGGTAAATGTTTTTGGTTAACCTCTGAGACCACGAAATGACCTCTGAGGGTATTTCTGTCATGCTGATATTTGATTGTATAATTCTAAAAACTCTTAAATAATTAAATTACTAATAAATGACTAAATATTAAAATGGAACATACATTGTAAATAAAAAAACCTTTATGGTCAAAAAAATTGGAGCTGTGCTCGGCAGAACTTTACTGTAAACAATTTTTATAAAATAGAAGCAACATTTTTACAGATTTAAATTAAATTTACTGAATTATAAATTGTTCTTTTTCACTTCCAAAAAAACTGTAGGTACATTGTACATTGTAGAAATTACATGTAATATCCCATTAGATCTGATACAGTTTCTCACCTTATAAAGTAAGAGAACTCGTACTGTTTTCCTCCCAGATTTTTTCCTGTATGATTTAAAAAAAAAAACTCTTCTCAGAAGATATAAAAAACAACAACAACAACTCAGTAGTCAGTAATCTCAATGATCTCCTCTAGAGTTTTAGTAGATAGTCTCAAACTATCAAATCTATCCACATATTAATTTGGTCATTTTTAAATGACGGATCAGTATTCTGTATTTGACTTAAATCACTGTATTCTGCTGACAGGCCAGTAGTTGGCGATGTCACTTTGTAAAGAGCCACGACTATACGCATCTAGACTAAACACATAATGCGCAGGCGCGTGTCGCTGTTTTCACAAATTGGCGGTTTTGTAGTTTACACAGACAATAATGGAGGCTATCGTTTTCAAAAACGTGAAATTTGAATCCCGTTTTCAAAAGTTTGTGTTTTCAGGCCCCCCAAACGCTGGTGTCGTGTAAATGAACGAAATGTTACAGAGCCCCGCACATGAAGTGCAAGAGAAAAAAAAAGTAAATTGTGCATACGATAATTGGTTCCCTCGATTTATAAAATCATGCGCTCAATTTACTACTTTGTTCCCTCGACTTGCTAAACCGTCCACACAATTACTAATTCATTCCCTCGATTTAGAAGTCGTGCTCACGATTTAGCCTAGTATTTTTTCCTGCATGTCTTGTGCGGGACTTTTTAAAATGCCATTTTTTTAAATCATTAAAAATACACATTTTTGAGTTTGACAACAAACACGTCGCTAAATACAGCTATACAGCATAGCTCAAAACAGAATAATAATGCATCATTTCTGAACATTGACTCAGTCTTTATTCACCCTTTTCTCATGGTTTCTCAAAATAATTCATAAAAGTATAGAATATAATAGTGTGGTTCTAATAGGGGCTCATTGTAACGCAGTGATACAACACACCCCATCTGGGTAACTGGGATTTAAACCGCGGCTCGTGTCTTCTGCTGTTAGATCAGCATTAAAGAACCATCTCAACTGTAAAATAACAGATAGAAGATTATAATAATATCAGATTTGTCTTATTTTAAATAAACACACACACAAAAAAAAAACAGATGAAAAATCAAATTAAGTAAGAAATTTACTTTTGCTATGATTAAATAAATGTTCAGGGATATCTTCCAAAGATTTTTTTTATTTTGGCGCAAATTTTTCTCTTAATAATGTTGCTATGGCAACTAGTACATACACAAAGTTTCGTCATCCTGGCATGTGTGGAAAGTTTTAAAACCCCGCGTTAGGTTGAGCCCCGCTCCCTCAGTAAACGACACCTAAAGGAACAACCAACAAACAAGTGTGTTTATTTGGAAATCGGATGATAATGCAAATGGGTGTGATATTACTTCACAAATCACAGATGAGATGAACAGATGTGTAGTGTGAACGAGTGAGTAACTGCATGTGTGTGAAGAGCGGCGTTACCTGCGTTTGACATGGGCGTGACTGAAAAACAGCGTCGCGTTGATGCAGCACTCACACACCTGAGAGAGAAAGAGACAGCCTCTCAGGGAGACAGACAGACCGAGATATTTCAGGGAGTGAATATTTGCAGTGCGGACACAGACAGGATGTGACAGTAAAAGAGAGAATGACCGAGGAAGGTAAGAACAGCAGAGACCAAGTGAAGGAGGTGAAATGATACTGATGGAGGAGACTGGGACGCACCTCCGCCCCCCGGAGAACTGCAGGAGCTTGGTGAAGATCCCTTAGAGGAAATGGAAAGTTTTTACAGGTTCATTGTTTCCTGCGATGGGCTGATCTGTAAGTTCCTCTTTTGTCATGTGCTGAGAATATGAGAAGTGTTTGTGTGGCACTTTGTTGTTTTTCCCAGTTCTGGTGTTATCATGTATGATGTTGTTGGGAGTCGTGTATCATGGGATGTTGTTAGGGTGATAATGCAATCTGTCGTTTGAATATATGCGTTAGTAGCCTACCTGCATGGTTAACTAAAAATTTAAATTATTTATTTAATCATCCTCATGTATTTCCAATCCAATATGCTGCTACAATAGCCTATGCTACACATTTTTAAATAATTATTTTATAGCTTTTGCCACGATGCTCCCTATTAACCAACAGTGTTATTTTAGTATTATTTATAAACCATTACAGTATTTATGTATTAGTTTGAATTAGCTTTTATTTTTATATTTACTTTTTTCAATGTTTTTTTAATTATATTTATTTTATTTTATTTCAGTTTTAGTAATTTTAGTACTTCAACCTAAACTTTTCATTGACGTTTTTAAGTTGAAGTTTTTCCATTTATATTTTATTTTTATTTCAGCTTTATTTCAATTGAACTAAGAATAGTTTTAGTTAAAAATAACATGTTAACCAGGTCTGTCAAGCTTAAAAAAGGACAAAATAAACACAAAATGACATCATAAAATTAGTTCATAACTTATTCCATATCCTCTTGATAGTCACTGCCCCGTTTGACCCTCCCCTAAAGCGCTACCTTGTTTCAAGAATTTCAAAATGAAATGTCACTTGGTTACCACACGTGACAACCAATGTCTTTTTGATGGCAATGATGTTAACGCACCTTTTTTCAATTTGTGATAGTCGTTTTTCAGTGTTCCAACTGCACATGGGATTCCAAGGACATGCGGGGGGTAGCCTAATGACACATTTTGGGTCAGCTGTTTCTTTAAAACTTAGGTCAACCAGAATTTATAAGAAAAAACATGTGCTGATTATTTTGTCTGTTGGCTAAGTTGTCCTTTTCCATGGAAACATCTGACATTCCATTTATCATAAGATTCCAAACATTTGTAGACAGGACATTGTAATTAGATGCACCTGCTGGCCTGTTCCTCTGTGGGTGTGGTTCTTCCAGCACGGGCTTCTCTCTTACTGTCTGTCTCTGTGCTGCTTGAGTGTTTTGCATAACCTTTGCTTTGGGATAACAACGAACATCAAACAAGGAAAGACTTGAGCTCTCCTCTAACACACATGTTCCACTGAAGCGGTAAGAGGACACAAGTCAAGAGCATGTCTTTATTTGCCTATGGGGTTTGGTGAGGTTTGCTTATAGTGTTATGAGGACACAGTTAAGAGGGGAGGGTTGATCTCTAGGTTTGGTCTACACTGTTTATTTTGGATCAGCTGGTCTGGTTTATGAAGCCTCTGTCAATCAACCTAGGTGAAACAGGGTTAGCCATTTCGGCTCTGAGCATCCAACATGCGGCTGATTTCTGCTGTTTAAGCCACTCAGTCTTGGATGAGCTGTAAGCAAGTGCATTAATTTGTACTGCTGATCACCAGAGACTGAAGCTATGGAGTCATCTCTCATGGGAGCACAGGCAGTGCAGTAACAAACTGCAAATAAACACACTTTGTAGAGAGCTGCAGCTATGCCTATACAAGTCAAGACCATAAATCCCAGAGAATCGTGTTAGAGTTGGTTTTGCAACATTTTTACAAATGGATCTGTGATACGGTAGGTGATCAGTACTAATCCACTATACATTATAGTAAATTATATAATCAATGCACTGTAGCCTTGTGACTTTCTGTCTTTGATATTGCTGTCAGTGTTTGAGCTATAAGCCTTTTCCTCATATTTGTTTGCTCAAGAGTAAATGTCTGCCCTCGCTGTGTTCATATATACTCAGCAATACTTTGTTTTATCGAACCAGCCCTTGTTGTAGTGTATGTACTGAAGCAGATCTCTTATTGTGTGGTCTTTACTATTTTCAGAGAGCAGCTCTGACAGATCAAAAGCTGGCTTAACTATGAGTATTAGAGCTATGAACTATTTAGAGCATTAAGAGATTTCGAGGATTCTATATATAGCGGTTTTCTATTTTTGAATTTGTTTAAACCATCCATCCATCCATCCATCCATCCAAGCTAAAAACATTAGTAAATGTTTTTTTTGTTGTTTTTTTAAACAAACATTGAATTGCATGTTTTTGAATTCTGCAGAAATTTACATGTGCAGATTCTGTGTGGGACTACTACTACTACTGCCATTATCTCCTCACATCATCAGTTTGCATTGATTTTTATGACCGTCTCCCCTTTGGCTTTACTGTCAGTATGTATTAGAGCCACTGGCCTCCATTTCCTCCGTATGGTTGCTTCTCTTTCTGAGTTCATACTGTGTGTGTGTGTGTGTGTGTGTGTGTGTGTGTGTGTGTGTGTGTGTGTGCGTGCGTGTGCGTTTCAGATTAATCCACTCTGGGACCCGGTTTCAAAAAATACCGGTTTCCGACTCCTAAAATCGGTGGCTCCGTCTGGACAAAACACTTATACGATACAAAATACACGTATACAGCTAAACACGTCTCCGTGTGGACAGGGCAAAATTTTAAATTTAAACAAAAAAATGTGTTCGTTTTCTCGAGGTGGCAAGAACAATTAGATCAATTAGATTCAGGTCTGGGGAACGTGAGGGCCAGTCAATGGCATTAATGCCTTTGTCACCTAAAAACCGCCTATACACTCTAGCCACATGAGGCAGGGCATTATCATGCACCAGGAAGAACCCAGGGCCCACTGAACCAGTATAAGGTGTGACAATGGCTCAGAGAATTTCATGCCGGTACCTAAAAGCATTAAGGGGAACCATTGGCTATAGCACATAGAGGTCTGTGTGACCCTCCAAGGATATTCCTCCCCAGACCATTACTGACCCACCTCCAAACCTGTCATGGAGAACGGCGTGCCAATGGCAAACTTGCCTATTCTGGTGTTCTCTGGTAAATGCCAATTGAGCTGCACGGTGCTAAGCTGTGAGCACAGGTCCCACTAGAGAACATCAGGCCCTCATGCCACCCTCATGAAGTCTGTTTCTAACAGTTTGGTCAGAAACATGCACACCAGTAGCCTGCTAAAGTTCGTTTTGTAGGGTTCTAGCAGTGCTCCTGTTCCTCCTCGCACAAAGTAACAGATTGGCCTTCTATGTCCCTGTCCAGCTCTCCTTGTGTAATGGCCTTCCTCCCGTTATCTCCTCCATGCTCTTGAAACTGTGCTGGGAGACACAACAAACCTCCTTTGGGAGGGAGGAGCAGGACTGCCTGTGCAACCTGATTGGGTTACAGGTACTGCCTCATACTACAGGCGACAAGGACCCTAACAAGACAATAAAAACTAAAGACAAATCAGTCAGGAAGAATAAGGAAAGAACAATTGTCTATGACCACCACTTGCAAAATCATCCCTTTTTGGGGGTTGTCTTGCTGTTGCCTCTCCAGTGCACCTGTTGTCATTTCATTTGCACCAAAGCAGTGTAAACTGATTCACAATCACTTCCTAATTGCACAGAGTGATATCCCTGAAGTTTAATTGACTTGGTGTTATACTGTGATGATTAAGTTTTCCCCCTATTTATTTATTTATTTATTTATTTATTTATTTATTTATTTATTTATTTATTTATTTATTTATTTATTTGAGCAGTGTATATCCTTCCCAAAACATGCGAAGTAAATAACACTCATATATCACTCATACCTCTTGGGTGTGAGGTATTAGATATTATCCTATTTTTTTTTATACATATACAGTTTGATTCAGTTTAGAACAAGTTTGTCTTAAATTATAACTATTACAGTTAAATGGTATTAAGGTTTTTTTTTTAAAAAAAAGTTTACATTGTTTTGCCATGACATTTGTTCTCTTGTCTATGGACTTGGGACCATTAAAAATATATCTTATTATTTTCTGTTTAACAACCCAGTCTTTTTACATACCTAAACACCCTATAAATATAAAATATTTCTTTCCCATATCTTTCCCGTCTTTAATGTGGAGATCCCGACTTCTGTATTGTTATTCTTAAATTAACTTTACTATGCAAATTTTTCCAGGTGAAATAAGACATGTATTCATATTTAAAGGAAATTTTCACCCAAACAAACTGTCATCATTTACTTGACTTTCTTCTGCAGAACACAAAAGAAGATATTTTGGACCCCATTGGCTTTCATTAGAGACTGAAACGCTGAGATTCTCTTCATAATGTCGTCTTTTCTGTTCTGCAGAAGAAAGCAAGTCATATTGGTTTGGAAGTAAATAATGACAATTAAAATTGTTCCTTTAAGAAGCCATTTTCCTCATGAATTCCGAAGTTAACCAGTAAAATAAGACATGTAAACACACACAGTATTTGCTAAAGTCTTCCTTTTTGGTAAAACTGTATACATTTAGACCACATATGCTGCCAACAGTAAGCATTGATCATTCAGACAGGGAATGGAGGATGAAGCAGAGGCCTAAACAGAATGTGTTTCTTTTACAGTGTCTGTGCTGATTAAATCTGGATGATAAGGGGGTGTGGTGACATGAATGCCCCGCCAGTATTGCTAACCACTACTGCTAACGGCTGTCCAGACGCCCGTCCATCCCCCCACAGGCCAGCCAGAGAACGTGTCGACTGTCGACATTGATGTAGGTTAATGATGGGAGATTGTCCCACTGGCATGACAGAATGTCCGGAGATAGAGAGAATCAAGGAAATGAGTGAAAGATGTAGACAAAAAAAGAGAGAGAGCACAATCTCGTTGGTAAAATATTAGTATGTTATTCAAAGGAAATGCCTGATCTTACGACAGAGCATTTCATTGCTTTTCTTCTCCTCTTTGGGATTTTTACTTTAATTACTGAACGGAAATTCCCCCCTGTCCTTGTAGCTTCAGAGCCTGAAGAGGAAGTTCTTGCATCCTTATTGTTGTTGTTTGTTGTTTTGTAATAACCCAGACATGTTGTCATAGAAATATCCTGTGGAGCTGTGGACGGTGTTGTATTCATGTCTCTGTGTATATTTTTCTGTGCAGGTGCTTGTCAGAAGACTACCTTTTGTGTTTTGGGCTTATTCAAGCTTGTTTCCTTGGGCTTGGTCATCAAAAGAGCAATACTGGTTTATCATGGTTGTTCTGACCATTTTTGCTATAAAAAGTATAGTAACACTTTATAATAAGGTTTAATTTATTATACCCCTTTTCAGGTTTGATTTAGTTTTTGGGGTCTACTAGAATAGTTTTTCATGCTTGAACGCATTTTTTTTTACATATTATGCAGCATCTCTCTTCCCAGTCTGTCAGTAACGCTCAGTTTAGTTCCTGTCTCAATGAAGCCCCGCCTTCTGAAAAGCACAATGTGCTCTGATTGGTCAGCTACTTCAAGAATGTTTCAGAAATTTCGCACCTCTTAAAAGATTAGTTCAGTTCAAAATGAAAATTCTGATCATTTACTCACCCCCGTTTCATCCAAGACGTTCATGTCTTTCTTTCTTCAGTCGAAAAGAAAATAATTTAAAGGAAAACATTCTAGGATTTTTATCCATATAATGAATTTCAATGGCAACTAACAGGTTGAAGTCCCAAATCAATGCAGTTTCAAAGGGCTTCAGAGGGCTCTGCACGATCCCAGCTGAGGAACAGTGGTCTTATCTAGCCATTTTCTAAAAAAAAAAAACATTTATACTTTTTAACCTCAAATGCGCGACTTTTCGGTGTTCTTCTTCATGACCTATTGACGTCATCACGTTGGAAAGGTCACACACGGGTCACAGTACGTGGAAGTAGTATCCCAATGTTAAAACGAACATGCAAAAATAAAGGTAAAGCAACGATGACGGACAATTTTAAAGTTGAAGGAGAACAATAGATAGAGTTTTTTGGCACTGGGTCGGTACTTCAATGTATTTGAAAAAACGTAATTTCTTTTCGACTGAAGAAAGAAAGACATGAACATCTTGGATGAGATGGAGTGAGTAAATTATCAGGAAATTTTCATTTTGAAGTGAACTAATCTTTTAATCCACTGTGAACTAGCATGAACATTTTTATTAAAGGCACAATATGTAAGATTTTTGGATTAAAATATCCCAAACCCTCTAGAACAATGTTATATATTTTGTTGACTTGTGTACTTGCATTAGCTATCCCATGTCTCCAAGAATGTTTAAATCCAGATAAATAAGCAATTTTTCGTCCAGGACACGGACCGTGTCACTGCATCACCTATCAGTGACATCATACCACATTACCCTCAATTTTTATTGTAGAAACCATGGAAATAGAAAATAATCTTTAATATGTTATGTGTTTTATTAGATAGGTGAGCAACTGTTTGGATCCTTTCATCGACAGAAAACGAATTATTGTTATGCAGCTCAACACAGTTAGTCTTATTGTTTAAATTTTGTTTTCTTGATTTACTGCCAGTACCATGTTTGACCATGCCTATCGATCTAGATTACTGAGGTGTGAAACAAGTGTCTCATAGTAGCTGCCAAGCAAACGCATAGAGTAAGCATTATAACACACTCAAATAATGTATCTAATATGATAAAACAATGCTGCGTTACCCCACATACGCATGACCGGAAAGAGCGGAAGCGGTTGTCTGCGGCAAAATAAAAGCTCTGCATCATCAAGCCATCATGCCTTTGTTTTGGATAAGCGACCTCTAGCGATGGAAAATTACATATTGTGGCTTTAACTAATATTAACAATGGTTAATAAATGCTTTAAAGGTGCCCTGCCACACATATTTGTCTGAAGTTCATGGACATTTTTTTTTTTGTGTGGAAATGTTCAAGCCATTCTAGCGTTGTATAGAAAGCCTGCAGGAAGACTCGGCTCGATTTGCGCCAGTTCTCATTAATATTCAACGAGCTAATCTGCTTGACTCTGATTGGCTAACAGCTAGTCAATGAGAGCCTGGCTATCAGCACCCTTTACCCAGCGAAAACTGTCACTGAGCTAGACGAATTCTGTGGGCGCGGTCTCAACTGGGCGAGCTCATGAATAGGCAGGTGACAAGAGAGTGTAATTTGACAACACTTGTAATTTGCCTGATTTCGCCGCTTATTTCTTTTCATAAAGCTGGCAGAGGTGGTAGCAGGACATTTTCACGTTCAAGACGTAACACAAACACTTATGGACCTAACATATTTTAAAAAATACATGTAAAAATGGTTTTGTGTGTTAGGGTACCTTTAATAATATATTGTTTATTGTTATTTAGTTTTTGCATTAACTAATGTTAACAAATGAGAGCTTATTGTAAAGTGTTACTAAAAGTATTTGTTGTTATGACAGAATGTGTAAACAATTTTCAATTGCTCTGCTCGTTTAATTTACTCCAGCGAGTCCAACAGTTGTTTGTGATTTGAAACTTATCTTATGAATCTGATATTTGTTGTTTTCTCAGTGAATTGATTATTTGATTGGTTGCTGTTTGATCTTTAGATGTGCTGCTATGACCAAACCCATGCAAATAGCCACCTCAGAGTGCATGAGATTGATCACATGATCGTGTGTGTGTGTGTGTGTGTGTTTGACATTTGCCACCGGGATCATCTGAAAGGATATTTTGATGTGTCAGATGATCATTGTGTTGTGCTGACATGAGTTGCACTCTCATTCTCAAGTGATTTGAAAATTCCCGCTTTCTGGTAAATTTGCAGTCACGTTACACTGGCATTTAGTTCCCTCAAATCTGCTGATTGACTGTAATCAAGGATTGTTCCCTAAAGCTGCTGATGAAAGTTCGTTTTTTTTAATGCCTTCTGCTTTGTACTGCTTTATATTCAGGTCGAGTTGAGAAATCTGGCTGTGGATCAGTGGGGAAAAAATATTTATACAGAAACACAAGAATTACAGGAAAACATCTATTATGAAAGACGATTTCCTCCTAAGATACGAAGAATCATGTGCTTTCCTAAAAGTGGCTCTCAGTAAAAATGCATCCCTCCCTTGTGACTCTAATGAACACACAAGTTTGTTTGAAAGAAGTTCTTACACACATGCACCTGAAATGCCACAATTATAGAAAAACTAATAAACAATGAGTCAAGAATCATGTTACATGTAGGAAATGTAATAATAATAAAAAATCTTCTGTTTCATAAAAACAATAATACCAATAGTAATAATAAATAACAATGATAATAAATAATAAGGTTAAACTATGCATTTAAAAATGCATTTAACCAAAAAATCTGATTGATATTAATATTGTTTTCATTGACTGATGTAATGTTAATGTCATTCAGTTTGAACAATTTACACCCAATTTACTGTTTTCACTGAATAAGGTGATTCATATTTTTGTTTAAATAAATAATAATAATTACTTAATTAAAAAAATACTGTAAAGGCCATGAATGTGGATGGAATGTAGTATTTTACTTTACAAAAACCAAACGGTCATAACATTATGATTATCCTAATATTGTTTTGGTCCCCCTTTTTCTGCCAAAACAGCCCAGACCTGTCGAGGCATGGACTCCTCTAGACCCCTGAAGGTGTGCTGTGGTATCTGGCACCAATATGTTAGCAGCACATCCTTTAAGTCCTGTAAGTTGTGAGGTTGGGCTTCCATCGATCGGACTTGTTTGTTCAGCACATCCCACAGATGCTCGATTGGATTGAGATCTGGGGAATTTGGAGGCCAAGTCAACACCTCAAACTCATTGTTTTGTTCCTCAAACCATTCCTGAACCATTCTTGCTTTGTGGCAGGGTGCATTATCCTGCTAAAAGAAGCCACAGCCACCAGAGAATACCTTTTCCATGAAAGGGTGTACATGGTCTAAAACAATGCTTAGGTAGGTGGTACGTGTCAAAGTAACATCCACATGGATGGCAGGCCACTGCCATCCTAAAGCATCACACTGCCTCCGCCGGCTTGCCTTCTTCCCATAGTGCATCCTGGCGCCATGTGTTCCCCAGGTAAGTGATGCACATGCACCCAGCCATCGACGTGATGTAAAAGGAAAAAAGGGATTAATCAGACCAGACGACCTTCTTCCATTGCTACGTGGTCCAGTTCTGATGCTCACATGCCCACTGTTAGCGTTTTTGCCGGTGGAGAGGGGTCAGCATGGGCACCCTGACTGGTCTGCAGCTATATGGACCCCATTCGCAACAAACTGCGATGCCATGTGTATTGGCACTTTTCTATCAGAACCAGCATTAACTCCTTGAGCAATTTGAGCTACAGTAGCTTGTCTGTTTGATCGGACCACACGGGCCAGCCTTCGCTCTCCATGTGCATCAGTGAGCCTTGGCCGCCCATGACCCTGTCGCCGGTTCCTTCCTTGGAGCACTTTTGATAGATACTGACCAATGCAGTCCGGAAACACCCCACAAAAGCTGCAGTTTTGGAGATGCTCTGACCCATTCGTCTAGCCATCACAATATGGCCCTTGTCAAACTCGCTCAAATCCTTACGCTTGCCCATTTTTCCTGCTTCTAACATCAACTTTGAGGGCAGAATGTTCACTTGCTGCCTAATATATCCCAGCCACTAACAGGAGCCGTGATGAAGAGATAATCAGTGTTACTCACTTCACCTGTCAGTGGTCATAATGTAATGCCTGATCTCTCTTTGTGCTTGTGCATGTGTGCGTGTGTGTGTACTATAATATTTTTTTCTTTTTTACAATAAAAATTACTGTATAGTAAGTTTTAAGGTACTGTATGTTCAGTGTGGGGAGTTACTAGTTACATGTAAAGTCTTTACTTAATTTAATTACAATATAAATGTAACTGTAATCAGTTACATTACTTTAATAAAGTACTTTAAATTTTAAACTATTCTGTAACCTATAACATTTCCAAAGTAACCTTCCGAACAGGGTGAATGTTAAATATTTAGCTTGTAGCTTTTTTATTTTTAGCTTTTTTTAGCATTACTTTATTCATTGAAAATTCCTTTTTTAAAGTGAATTTGGCACTTGACAATCCTTTTCATGATCTTAATATTTACTTTAGAGGTCTGTTTTTTTTTTCATGTAGGTTGGATTAAGGTTTATTAAAGAGGCTGGTCACAAGGGCAAATATCATGTCAGTTAATCCATCATCAGATGCTTTCCTCCCTGTTCTGTTCACTGGATTTGTTGGATACAGTATGTTGCATCATTTACTCACAATATATCTAATTTTAACATATGAAGTATCAATTTCATTTTCTCCTAAATGGCTCAGTCCGCCAGAAACAGGATGTCTGACCAATGTTGCAGAAACAGACTGCTGTTTTTCTCAACTGCTGCAGTGCTGTAGAATTGTGAAGGACAGCCAAATGTATCCTGTCCTGCTAGACTCTACATTTATCTGAATCAATAGGCCTTGAATCTATTTTTACTCCCGTCCGACTGTATGTTCAGCAGACTGTGGATATGAGATCAGCTTTGCAGTTTCACTCATCACAGTTCAAATTCAATTTGGTTTTAGATTATTCCTCATTAGGATTAGTGGCAACACTCATTAAGGCAAGCATAGAGTTTGACTTCAGAAATTGCAGTTATTGCAAATATAACTGCTTATAATGCAGTTTGATAAGATATCATATGATGTCACCTCGGTTGTGAGATTCTGTTTGCTTGTAAATTTGATGTACAAATCACAATAGAAAAAGCCTTTGTACACTAATCATAAGGATAGTGGTTCATTTTCTTTTTCTAAAATGAAATAAAATTAAAATAATTAGTCACTTAATTGTATCGATCTCACATTCAGTCAGTTCATTAAATAGTTTGAAAGCTGAATAAATAAGCTTTTCATTGATGTATGATTTGTTAGGATACAACTATTTGAAAATCTGGAATCTGAGGGTGCAAAAATTTGCCTTTAAAATTGTCCAAATAAAGTCCCTAGCAATGCATATTACTACTAAAAATACATGTTTTATATATTTAGTGTAGGAAATAACTAAATAGCCTTATAGAACGTTTTTTAAAAATTATTATTATTTAGGTTTAATATTTTTTTATTTCAGATTTAGTTTTAGATATTTAGAATGAACATTCAATGAGTAATCGGGTCACATGATCAAACAGATCCAAACTCATGCCATTTACTCCTTTTAATAATTTGGCTTAAGTACTGAAAGAGTGAGTGATGGGTGTGTGAAGGGCAGTAAATTGAGCTTGATTCCTCTCAGAGAACAAACACTGAGGGCTCATTTCTCCTTTCAGTTTATTCTTCCACAACATGGAAATACCACTGTGATTTAATCAACTGAATGTCTAATCTAAAATTTAACTAACTTTTCATTTAAATGTTAATGTTTCTGTCTTTTTTTTTTTATCATTATTATTATTTAGGTTTAATCAATTTTGATTTCAGATTTTGTTTTTTCCCCCCAGTTAGATATTTGAGATATATTTGTTAAACTTCAACATTTAACGTTTTTCTAGACTGAGTAAACCCAGCCCGATCTGCCAGCGATTTGATTTCGCCCCGCAGCTCAGGCTGGAAACCTGTACATTTTTCTATCCTGCTTCTGTTACAAATTTGCGGGGACCAATCACAAACCAGCTTATCCACCTGGCGTGCTATTGGCAGGTTTAACACAATGACGGGTAGAGAAGCGATGGGTCGTTGATCTGATGTTGTTGAAGGACTATCCAATTGTGTACAGAGTCATTTGAACTATCCCCATTGATCACACCTCTTGTGTTCTGATTGATTGAAGGACTATCCAATTGTGTACAGAGTCATTTGAACTATCCCCATTGATCACACCTCTTGTGTTCTGATTGATTGAAGGACTATCCAATTGCGTACAGAGTCATTTGAATTATGCCCCTTGATCACGCCTCTTGTGTAGTAGAAAATACAGAGCAGACTTAAAAGATTGAGCTTGTTCTGGTAATAGCCAGACAAATGTTTTTCAGTTAGTTGCCAAGGCAAATCTAATTTAAAATCTAAGTTTAAAGTTTGTTTTAGTTATGTATAAGCAGTAATAAATTATCAGACCACTTTAGTCAGTAACACTCATTTTAAAAAGTTTCACCGTCTTTAGTTCAGATTTATTTTAAAGGGCAGCTATTATGCCCCTTTTTACAAGATGTAATATAAGTCTCAGGTGTCCCCAGAGTGTGCCTGTGAAGTTTCAGATCAAAATTCCTAACAGATCATTTAATATACCATTTTGAAAATGACAATTTTGGGGTTGAAGAAAAATGAGCTATTTTGTGTGTGGCTCCTTTAATGCAAATGAGCTGCTGCTCCCCACCCGAGAGGGCGGAGCCTACACATCTGGTTCACAGCTCATTCACAGCAGTGGACACTGAATGGAAACTGAAACATGATATCTGTTTGTTTTAATTATCATCTCTATCGCAGACACATTCATGTGACATTGCAGTTCTTCATCATAATGAAATATTATCATCTGTATGCGTTTTAAAGCTTATCGTTTTCAACTTAAACACACACACATGCTCCTGATGCATGCGCACAGCGCTGGATGTCAGCACATCCGTGAGTAGTCTATTAAACTAGACTAGTTCTCTATCAAACAACAGAAGATAAACAGAAATTCACTCACTGCTCTTGACTAACTGAACTTTAGTAGCTTTAATAAGAACACATTTCTTACTTGAATAAAGCTGTTAATGCTCTGCCGAGGAGATAAACATGGCGGACCGTGTGAACAGTTCAGCTCTCTGAGGGAGGGGTCTGTGCTAGTATGTCAGTGTCCATCAACACGTGTGGGCGGGGCCTCTGCAGTGTGACGGCTTGTTCTGAGACACTGCTTATGATTTATGGGGATGAAAAAAAAGGAGTGGGTGGATTTTTACCATTATAGGGTTGTTGTGTACACACACTGCCAACACACATTTATATTCAAACACCACTTTGCATAATAGTTGTCCTTTAAGAACTATTCATTTATTTAGAAATATACAAATTTAATGTTATAATATATTTTTATTATTATTCATTATAATAATAATTATTAAAATATATATTTAAATATTTTACAATATATTATAAAATATAGACTAAATTGGACTACACATGAGCAGCAAAACAATGCAGGTTTTTATTTCCAGTCGAAACCATTAGAATTATTTTATACTTAGTTATTTAAGTCACTGTTATAAGTAGATTTACTGTTATTTACACTGGAGCCCAGAGGATCTAGCTCACTGGCGTAGTGTTACTGATAAGGCACAGAAAGAGACATTGTCTTGTCTTTCTAAAAGTGAAGGCCAGCCTCTCTTAAATAATCTGTAGTGTGTGAGTGTCTCAGACGAGCATGGAAGTGGGTATATATAGACGGACACAAGATCTAAGAGGAGAGAGCCAGGGGATTTCCAGCGAGTGTTTGAACTTGACCTGCATTTTAAAGTCCTCCTGTTGTATGCGACCTATGACCTTCAGGCAATGAGAGAGCCTTGAGGTGAAGATTGCATGTCACAGAAAGTTTTCTTTCCCAGACAGCACCAACCCAGATGCACCTAGTAAACTTATCTGTGATATTGTCTGAAAATTAAAATGCACGACATGGTGTCGTTGTGTAAGTAAACACAATGCTCTTCACACTAAATCTATTTAGTAAAGCTTTATTTTTCTAACACTGGCAGTCTTTGCTATTGTTCTGCGATATTATAAGTGTAAAAAGCTTACATCTGTTTTGTTTCCATTGATCTCTCTCTCTCTCTCTCTCTCTCTCTCTCTCTCTCTCTCTCTCACACACTCACACTAACACACACACACACACACACACTGAAGGGTTTGGAGTTCAATCAAAGGCTTTGCAGAACTATAGAGCTGTTTAATTCACAGCAGCGGACCCTCTCTGCACAGACTCCAACCACAAACAGGTTGTCCTGTGTGTGTGTGTGTGTTTCTTTCCCAGGCTATTTGTGAATACAGACTTACAGAGCCATTCACTCTGCTCTTATGGATTGCTTGCCGATCCCCCTGACACTACATTATAAAGGTTTCTCATATAAAAGATGTTGAACTGTGTGTGTGGCACCCCTGCAGCTCCATATGAGAGAGAAGTGCAGTGCAGAGTAAAAAAATGTAACAAATATATTGACATTAGTTGACATGAACCACTAAACTAAGAAATCATTAAAACCAGATGTATCTGTTAATATTATTTAAAAGACCTGAGTTAAGATGAAATAGGTTGTATTTGTATTAACTAATGTTAACACATATTAGTCCCCATGTAGTCAATTTTGTCCCTTAAAACTCATCTTTGATCACCAAAATCAAAAATTTAAAGTTTTTGTGTTGTGACGTAAGAAACAACGGCGATTTTAAAGAGAAAAAAATACTCCGTAATGGTGCTGACTTATGAATTTGCACGTGGTTTGTCGTAAATCATATTAAAAACACCACAGACTTACAACAACATAAAAAAACTTTAATAAATACTATATCAAATGCATTGTTCATTTATAGTTAATGCGTTAACAAATGTTACCAATGTAAAATGTTACCAATATATTATGGTAACATTTGATAAATAAGATGATTCATTAACCATGAGTTATTAAAAAAGGCTAATGTTGAATTGTAAAATGAATCTAAACGTTCACTATTTCAAAACTATTAAAAATGATCAATTCAAGATAAAAACTCCTGCAATAATTTTAACAATGAACTTTCATGTAGTAATTTAAATGGGCTAAGTACAGTAGGCCTATTATATACAGTACAATACAGTATTTAAAACAGAGTAAAATAATAATAGTGCAAATTAAGTAATCAAACAAAATACAACAAATAAAATAATAATTACATAAAGAAACTATAAAAAAGAATACAATAGAACATTAAACAGGATAAAGAAAAGCTGACTAAATATGCCAACTACTGTAATAATAAACATATTGTATGTATAGTAACGTTCTCTCTCATTCACTTCATCATAGATGTTCATGAAGAAATGTAGACAGCTGTGATGTGTGCTCCGTCCCTCAGTCCAGCCACAGCATTTTGATTGGCTTTCTATTATTAATCCAGAGGTCCCTTGCAGCGTAACAAACAGAGAAAACTCCTCTCATACCGCCATCCCTCTCTCTCCCTCTCTCCCTCAAACCTGTTAGCGGCAGGACGATTAGAGAGTGTGTGCGTATGTAAGAGCTTATCCTTCCCCACACACACACTCACAGGTCGCTAAAGAATTGCATTCTGGTGTGTTTAAGCGGCTGCCCGGGGGCTTTTCCTCCCTTTAACTACACCGTCTGTTGCTTCCACCTGCACATAGTGTGTGTGCGGCAGAACAGTGAGGGGTGTAACCTGATGCCGGTGGAGTTTGTGTGTCTGCCTGTCCGTGTGTGTTGGGAGATGAGGATATGTGAAGTGCGTTGACGGACAGTTTAGCCTCGGTAATGCCCGGCTGCTTACGTGAGTCCTGCGGGAGGATGAAGCCCCAGAGATAGAGGCACCTGAGACAGGAGGGTGTCCAGGAAAGGTGCACTCTGAGCAGGATGGAACTCAACCGAGTGTCCTTGCTCTGTCAGGACATTACCAGACTATGGCTGCAACTGAAAGTGATGACAGGTAGGGGACTGAACTAGTCTTTTTATCTGTATAAATGGGGTAAAAATTCTGAAGCAGGTCAGGCATATCTGCTGAAAACAAAAGTGGTCTTTTGTTTTCAGGTGAGTCTAGTGTTTTTATGTTTGTGATGAATTTATTCAGCTATATAGACTTCAGTATAGAGAAATTAACTTTAAGAAAAGTAAAGAGAAAGAGAAAAGTATAAGATAAATATTTCATTAAGCCATTAAGTATTTTCTTATGCTCACCAAATCTGCTTTTCCTTGTGAACTGCATTTTTTACTATTTAGTTTTCTATTGAGTACGTTTATATTTATCATACTGTTCTTGTTCTCTTTGTATACAGTGCCTTGATATGAAGGTTACATGTTAAACTTTCCCACAATTCATTGACTTGCAAGTTAAATTGCGACCCTGAATTTGAACGTAAACTCCCCCCCCTCCTTTTTTTCACTCTTGGATCGTGAGAAGCATATTGTTTGTTGGTCTACGGTTTGTCACAGTTTCACCCGTGCTTCACCGTGACTTTTTGCACCAGTCTGGGTTTATGCCAACTTTCAGAGCCCACTTGGACTGGCACCAGAAGTGTTGTTTCATATTCAAAGCTTTGCTTCAAGCCTGTCAATATGCTCAGTGGTGATCATGGGTTTCATCGTAGCTGTGAATGCTCATCATAGACAATATTTCACTGTGCATGCAAGTAATGGCACATCAGAAGATATTTGCTTATTGAATCTAGACTGGCGTGCTGTCAATGTAACAATGACCTCAGGCTATATAAGACACTGTCAAGTTTAGTTTAGTATGAATGGAAATGTTGTGACTTATCAAGTCATGTTAAATGCTGAATCAAATGCTGAAATATGAGTTTTATGAGTAGCTGAGTTGCTGAAGAAAATGAGAGCAGCTTTAATAATGGAAATGTCAAACCAGAACACGGATACCTGAGTGGTGCAGGGTGTATTTTTTTTTACCATTTATAGGGTGGCGTCCAAGAACACACTGTCTGTTTGCCATTAAGAGTATGTGGGGTGTGACCCTCTCTATTATATTTGAGTAGCTAGCACATTTCTGTTCTTTCTTAGGGAGTGTGTATTTGATTCATTATATGATATTATGTGCTGCCATGATTTAAACTAGAGTTTTACATTTTCTGGATGAAATTTGAATTGTGTTTCCAATGCAAATGTCGTGGTCACGATGTCAGGGTGCTGTGGATAGATGCCAGGGCATTCCTATGCAGTTGCTAAGGTGAAAGGGTTTAGCGTGTTGCTGTGCAGTTGCTAGGGTGTTCTGGGTGGTTGCCTACTGCCCAAACCAAAAGAGCCCCCTCTGGAACGTAAATATGGCACAGGTCTCTCCTTCAATGTGTATAAATATTATAATCCACCAGATGACAAATTGCTTTCAAAGTAATAGTACCTGTCCCACAATTTGAGAAATCCATAACTGGAATGGATTGGTTGCACAAAGTCTAATTACCATTCAAAAATGCTCGTTATTAGATTTTAAAATATAAACTGTATATCTGTTGCAAATAATAGTATTAATAGTTTTCTGTTGTAATGTACTTAAAATGTAAAGCTGAATATTCAGCATCATTACTCCAGTCTTCAGTGTCACATGACCCTTCAGAAATCATTCTAATGTGATGATTTGATGCTCAATTTCTTATTGTTATCACTGTTGAAAACAGTTTGGCTGCTTAATATTTTTGTGGAAACTGAAATATATATTTTTTGTTGTTGTTCAGGATTCTTTGATACAATGTTCAAACGTCCTTACTGTCACTTTTGATAATTATAAATTATTAAATAACTTTTGAACTGTAGTGTACTTACAGTAGAGTTAATAGTACGAGAAACCATAATGTACTTGCAAACGTGTTGGAAATCATATTTTTGCAGTCTGTTATATTTTCTGCACAGGGTTTTTTGTGACAATTTTACTCACTATGATTATTTAGTAACCATCTGCCTATTATATATGTCTAGTGTGGTTGTTATATGTGTGGCGAGCTACAGTGGTTTTGCTGGGTCCAAGTCCAGGAACCTTTTCCTCTCCAATATCATCACTGAGAGAGAAAATTAGAAACTGTGTAAAATCATACCCCGTAATCAGTAACATACTGCATTTATACAATTCACTCTGATCAGCGTGTGCATATAAATGCTGAGAGTTTGTAAAAACTCTGAAGTCTGTACACTTTTGTGACCGCATTTTATTTTTGTTCAGTTTGGACCACAATGATCTGATATACATTCAATTACACTGTTAAAGGGATGGGCACTGGAATGTAGAAAATTTGCCCCACTTGTTGCCGTGTGTGTGTGTGTGTGTGTGTGTGTGTGTGTGTGTGTGTGTGTGTGTGTGTGTGTGTGTGTGTGTGTGTGTGTGTGTGTGTGTGTGTGTGTGTGTGTGTGTGTGTGTGTGTGTTTTCTGATTCTTATCCTTCCAGTCTGGCAGATGGAGACTCTTTAAAGTGCAGCTATAATGCCAAATGTTATGTTAGTGCATGAATTCCTCTGTCTGCTGTCGTGAACAAATACATATCTCCTTCTATTCTGACGGCACACTCGCAGCTGGCCTTTTTGTCAGCAGTTGGTGTGATCGTATAATTGATATGGCACTGTTCACATTTGTCCGTATAGCTTGAGTAAGACCACATGTCTGCATACTGCATCATCACACACACACACACACACACACACACACACACACACACACACACACAGTTAATCTTAATGACACTGTTAATTAGCTATTTGGTACTTTTGTGTATGTTGGGAACAAATTAGATGGTTTTTGCATTGTGAAGATCAGAGAAGCAATCCGTGTGTACTGGCACTTCTCTGTAGAGCTGCTTCATTGCTGAATTGTAAATTGAATTTGTTTCATAATTGAAAAACTTTGTAACACTGACACTGTCATTGAACTAATTGAATCAACATTGAACTAAATTGAGCTGAATAACTACAATTGTCTTCTGTAGAGCAGCTGACATTAAAGTCATTTCATAGTGTAATTGATTAATTTGGCAACAAAATTTTCCTGTTTACTTCTGTAAAGCTTGCTTTGTATTATATAAACGTGTGTGTGTGTGTGTTTATTTATTTACAAGAGTATTGGGACACCCCTCCAAATCATTGAATTCAGGTGTTCCAATCCCTTCCATGGCCATGTGTATGAAATCAATTACCTATGCATGCAGACTGTTCTCTGTAGTGACGAATCACGCTTCTCTGTCTGGCAAGTCTGGTTTCTTTTGGCGGTTGCCATGAGAACGGTACTTGCCTTACTGCACTGTGCCAAGTCTAAAGTTTGGTGGTGAGGGGTTATTTTTCAGGGGTTGGGCTTGTCCCCTTAGTTCCAGTGAAAGGAACTCTTAATGCTTCAGCATACCAAGACATTTTGGACCATTTCATGCTCCCAACTTTGAGGGAACAGTTTGGGGATGGCCCCTTCCTGTTCCAACATGACTGTACACCAGTGCACATAGCAAGGTCCATAAAGACATGGATGAGTGAGTTTGGTGTGGAGGAACTTGTCTGGCTTGCACAGAGTCCTGACATCAACCTGAAAGAACACCTTTGGGATGAATTAGAGTGGAGACTGCGAGCCAGGCCTTCTCGTCCAACATCAGTGCCTGACCTCACAAATACTCTTCTAGAAGAATGGTCAAAAATTCAAGTATGGGATTAAGTATGGGATGTCATTCAAGTTCATTAATTGGACAAGGGAAACACTGATTGCCTTATTTTCAAAATGTGTTTTTTGTGATCCTCAGAATAAAGAAAGTTATAAGTTTGGAATGACATGAGGGACTAAATGATGACAGAATTTATTTTCCCTTTATCGTATGACTTACACAAAGACTTGCCCAAAGATGTTATAGACCATGGATGAACTACTTTAAGTTATTCATATCATATAATGTGATTCAGAATGTTACTATTGTGGAACATTCATTGTATATTAGCCACTGTAATGTATTTAGTGAACTTTGTTTTGTTTGTACATAAACCATAGTTATTATGGAAATCACAATGAGATTTGGGTGTGATTCTCGTGTGTGTGTGTCTTTGCTGTATTACCTGACCTTCACTGTCTAGAGTAGCAGTAATGGTTTCTGTATTGCACTCTAGTGTGTTTTAACCTGGGCTGGTTTCTTTATAGTTCAGACAGGCTCGGACAAGACACAGCCAAAGAGGTCTTTAACAAAAACTGCAGTATGTGTAACCTGGGCTGCTTGCACAGACATGAAGAACAAAGTGGATGTTTTCCTTGCATCATGTTAACATTATGTGCGTGTGTGTCTTAAGTATGTGTCTTGTTTTTCCATCTGAGCTCTTAGTGTGATACTGAGGTTTTTAAGTCACTGTACCCAACACTCTCCTGTAAATAATGCAGAGAGTGAACACAACCGCAGAGACACGGAAAATATGCTGTCCTTGTTCTCCTGCACCAGGAAACAGAGTTCCAAGGGAGGTGAGATCTTGAGGCTCACGATTGCAAATGTTTATAGCTGAATTTTACGGAATAGTAAAGAATTTGAAGGACTGACTTGATAGAGCATCAGGATGTTAGTCAGATAATACAACCAGTGTCGCGTGTAAAATATCACGTTTTTTTTTTTTTAATGAGCAAATTAAGGCATCATTTTTCTAATTTGTACCATCATATCAAAATTGTATTATTGTATTATTATTAAATTTTTTTCATTATTAAATCTAACACACTTTTTTTAAATTTATTTACTGACAAAGTTAGTTAGTTAAACGATTTAATTTAAATTAATGTTGCAACATTTGGGTTTATGAATCATTCCTGCAACACTCCCCAACCCCCCCCCCATTAAAGTCGTATTATAGCTTACATGTCATTGCATGCGCACTATGTCAGAAGATAAAGACTTGTTAACAAAAAAAGCACATCAAAGTGACACGTCACTTTCCGTAAAATGTAACAATTTAACGTAATTTTATATCAAGTCTCACAGTACTTTAAATGTAACGCATAACATTGAACAAGGCTTCATGTTTTTCTACTTTTGTCAGCTAACTAAATAATTTTAACAAAAGACATCTATCAGTTTCCTGAATATGAGTCTTTTATAACTGGGATATAACTGGGTCCAAACCCAGATCTTCAATCGGTCACGGCTCAATCCATCCGAGTGGCATTAAATATGTAAGGCCTTGTAAAGAATACTCGTCTATCCGTTGAATGGCATTAAAATGAGAGCGTCTGTGAATCCCAACACCCCACGCTCTGGCGTTGAATCGCTTTGTCAATGTGCGGTTGGCGTTCTTGGCGACCGTGCAGGGCTCTGGGCCGTTTCTATAGCCCTGTTATTGCTGCTTTGGTTTTGCGGATGTGTGTGAGAGGATGTTTTGTATTGAGCAGAGGCTCTCTGCCGAAGCTTTGTTGATTAAACACCAAGAGATGAGATGGTGAATGAAACGTTGGACTTTCCTCAAGCTTCTTTCTCATGAGCCTATCTGAGGTGACAGTGACAAGACTGAACGCGCCCCACTCTATCTCAGCGGCCTGCTATTGTTTAACAGGAGCCATGGGATAAATGTAAATCAGAGCCCACATCCGGTTGATTGGCTTTGAGGATAAAATCACAAACGGAATTCTTTATTAGAAGTTGTTTTTGTTTTGACAAGATAATTTAGAATTTGACACCAATTCAAAGAGTTTTTCAAAATCTGTCATTCTCAAAAGAGTATTGGATAGCGTATAATTCTGTCCTATGTTCTGATTGGTCCATTAGTATTTTTATAGACCTTCTTGGTATTAACCAATCAAAACACAGGCTAGAACAAAATCTTTTGTTACAGTGTTGTAACAAAGTCTTTAATCCAATCAGTTTATTGCATCCTTGCTGAATAAAAATATACATTTTGTATGCATAAGTATGTATGTATGCAGGGGTGTCTATTTGTCTATATGTGTCTATTTGATCTATTATTGATGATTTATATCATTTCTCATGAGTATACTGTTTGCAGTTTTAAAACTGTAAAAAGAAGCATTTGAGTTTGTGCTGTATTGTGAATATTTTCACTAATGAAGAGTTGTTGGCTATGTGTCTATTACTGTCTATGTGTGTGTCTATGCGATCTATTATTGATGATTTATAAAATTTCTAATGAATATTAATATACTGTTTGCGGTTTTAAAACTGTAAAAAAAATGGTGCTGTATTGTGAATAATGGAGTTGGAGTTTCACAAAAATATTTTCACAAATGGAGCTGGCATTCCTCTGTGTCTGTATCATGTGCCCCGTAGCCGTGACTACATTCACAATGTAACAGCCTCTCATACCTAATTGCTTAAATGTATAATAGTGTTTGGAATACAATCCAATTTAGAACACAGAGGAACTTGTCATGGAGTACTTGGCCATAAAACCTCTTGACCTGTTATTTTTAAGCAAGTCTATTTTTATAAGTTCTCTCCCATCAGATTTGGTCTTTGTGATGTTACAAAACCTGTAGAATGAACCCTTATAGCCTGAAGCAACAAGTGATGAATATATGAGATGAACTTCATGAGTATGGATGTGCTTTACCTGAATATCTCCTAAGGCTTGTACTGAATTACAACCAGGTCAAAGAAAAGCAAAACATTAGGGGCTTTCGCAAGGGAGGAACGTTTTCATAGTTGCTATAACTATTGGCGGAAGTACCCGCTTTTTGGTGTTCCCACTGCAGGAACTGGGAATGTTTTTAGTTCTAGGAACGCCTTTTAGAGGAGGGACTAAATTAGCTCCTACTTCAGAGTAGGGTCTAACCCAGCACAATAGGACACAAGTGTACGGTGATTGGCCGAGCACGTGCCATACGAAACACCATCACCCACCATTTTTCGAAAGATGTGTATACACAGTTTACAAATGCTTACTCCAGGAACTACCTCCACTAACTTGGAAAACAGCAACAGATGGACTGATGTCAAAGTTCTCAACCGATCATGGCGTCTTCCATCCTCTAGTTGTTGAATGCCATGCCATGCCATGCTTAAACGACACCCCTATTGTTATCTTTGTCGTTCATGACGTCTCTTCTGCTCAACTGTCAATCATTCTGAGTCTTCTCTCAACCTCTCTAGGTCAGTTTTAACCTGGGCTGTGGCAGCTGTCTCTAAAGTCACGCGACAGCAGCTGATCTGAGACCAGCAATCCCTTTAACATCTTAATCTGAATGTGGTCTGCGATCTGTGCAACAAGCCAGACTGGCTGCTATAGTCACAGTTCTCAAGCATGAACCCCGTTTGTGTTACCAGGGTAAATCCAATTAAGGATTGACAGCTCTCTTTTATCCTTAAGCATCTGTCCATTGCTCATCATGGCTGTAGTGAGCTGTTGGAAATGGTGAGAACAGGTGCTCACCTGTGATTAGTGACATCTGGGAGTGGAGCGGTGGGAAAGAAAAGGGGGAGATGTCTAGTTCAGTTTGAGTAGGGCATGTTATTATTGACACTGAGGGGGCTGAACTTTGAAGTTCAAGGGAAGTTTTGTACTTATATGGTCCAACAAATGAAGACTTTGAGGAATGCTGAACATACATTTAAGGAACAGGCACAATGTCATTGAATTTTACAGAACCTTAATAACAGGGTGAGTAGCTGGAGAGTATTTTTCTATAATGTAATGTGCCTTACGTCACCGTCCTTCAGGCTTCAAAGAGGCCTTATCTTCTCCTGACGGCTTCTCTAATGTACTCCACAGCTTCCAAACAAGGGCATTTCCTGTGAGAGGAGATTAGATTAACATGCCACTTTATCAGATGATGTGAAGGTTGTGCTGTTTTTTTGTTTTGTTTTATTTTATTTTTTGCAGAAAATATATATCTCACAGCATAATCAAAAGTAACATGTAGTGTAAATCACAGTTAAGATGAGAGTGATTGTAAACTTGTTTGTTGATGGGTAGAGCACTTGAAAATCAGGGTTCAAAATGAACACATGGCAAAGTGTTTTGGAGTAAAAACAGGATTGAGGAAGTAAATAAAACAGCTGGCTGTTCACTTTGAGATGAATTTAAAAGTGCATTTTGTTGTCCTGTGAATTTAGTAATGATATTTTTAGTGAAATATTACCAATACCAAAAAGCATTTAAATAAACATTATTTATTTCTATTTTTTTACCAAATGTTTTTTTTTCTTTTCTTTATGCTCTCTAAGGATACAGTAAAATGTATGACATATTAATAGAATTTAAAGTAAGTTTTTCCTATATTGTAATTTATTTCTGGAATGGCAAAGCTCATTACTCCAGTATGTCCGGCACAATCATCATTAGTGCCTGTGCAGTTGGCGCAGATCGGTTGAATGAGGAATCTATGATCGCACTGCAGTTTTGACCTTACTTGACGGAAGTAATACATTGGGAATACTAGATGAGGTTCGTCTGATATAAGGTAAAAAACCCCACAAAAAATATATATTTGTGTCTTCAGACATCAATGTGTCGCCACGAGCCTCAGGGCTTAATATGGAGTCATATGTTTGGTTTTACTCTCATGTGGCTCTCATAGAAATAGACCCCATTGACATGCATTATACGAGCAACAGTTGGAGTTAAAAATCTTCATTTGTGTTCTACTGAAGAAATAAACACACATACATCTTGGATGCCCTGGGGGTAAGCAGATAAACATCAAATTTTCATTTTTGTGTGAACTATCCCTTTAAAGCAGCAAAAGCCATCCTATCTGTTTCCTACAACCTATGTTTTGATGACCTAGATTTTGCACAGATGGATGGTCTGCTGTTAGTGGCTGGACACAAGCATGTCATCTGTATTTGTCTTGAGTGAACATTCTAGCATTTGCATAAACACAGCATAAACTGTTCAATGAGTTGCCATGAAGACTAACGGAAAGAGAGTTAATGATGAAATCAGTAAGCCCACTTACAGTACTGTTTATCTGTGACCTACTTTCATACCATATGCTGAGTTTAAGATCCTTACCAGAGATCTCTTAAGGTCCCAAGCACCTAACAGCAGGAAAGACAGATGAAAATGTGCGTGGGTGTGTTTCCGACTGCTGTCCAGTGACTTTATCCTTGCTGATAGGCACTGTGCCTATGGTTTGTAAGGATGGATCATGTTGTCTTGGTTTGTTTTGAATTCATCAGTGGCCTGAACTTACCTTTATTGATATCGACATGTGTGATCAGACTCATGAGAACACATCCAATCTAAACTCATAGAGTCTGAGCCTGAGAGAGAGATGCGCCGCACCAAAGCAGTGACACACACGCACCGCAGCGGCTCAAGACTCTCAAAAGCTGCTTACAGTAATCCATCCTGGTGCACATGAAAATGCTCTCCTTTTTCTGTTTTTACCTTTTCATCTGTCCATTCATCCAACTGCTCTTTCATCCAAACTCACCTTCATCCTTTCATTCAGCTACTCTTCTCAAACTCGGGTCACGAGATTGTCAACTTTACTAGCACCCACATCTGGATTAAGAATGTGATGTCAGATTCCTGTGTCTATGGTATTGTGTGGTGGTTTTTGGATGAATTAGAGTATTTTAAAAAGTCTTTTTTTATTTTAAGGTGCCCCTTTTATGCTATTTTAAAGGATCCTAATTTTTTCTAATTTTGTCTCGTATGATAGGTTAACATGCATCCAAGGTCAAAAACACTTGAATTTTATAATATACATTGCATCACCTGTTTTCTCACAGTATCTAAACGGTTTGATTAAGGATTTATTCTCTCTAAACCCTTCTTTCTGAGAGCCTTCTCTGCTCTGATTGGTCCGCTTGATGTGATTGGTCTTCCGCTTACAGCGTGTGGCAGATAAGAAATGGCCATAACCTTATTTTGAATTTCAGCTCAGAGGCTTCCTCAGAGATTTTATACACCGTGATAAAAACCGCAACGGTAGTGGTTCAACGTATCACAAAACTCACAGTTTTATGGTTTTTGAGTCACGGGGCGTGGGTAACTTTGCTGTCCATTTATTAATTTAAGCTCACTTTAAATACTCCAATACCACAGGAAAAACTAGCCTAAATAAAGTTAAAACACTATTAAAGGCAATAGATAAACACAATATAACAAAGTTACAAATAAAGTAAGTTGTAACTAGTATATATTTTTATGTAGTAATTAAATTATGTTCACTGTATACATTTAATATACTGTATATTGTTCTTTTTTAAAGTTGTGTTTTGTTGTTTGATTAACACCAATGACAGACAGCAGCAGCTATTTATAGGCTGCTGTCACTTTAAGAGCTAATGCACGGATCCCATATAATGATACACATCTGATTTCTTTCTCATCTCTCCACATTCACTTAAGGCATAACGAACAGTGTTTACAAGAATACTTGCAGAAACTGGTATTTTGACATAATTTTGTGTGTATGTGTCCATCCAAGTGCATGACACATTCCCCGCGAAAGGGGAATAAATTCGGAGTGAAACGCACCTCTCTCTGTGTGTGCGCGCTTCTGGTGTGCGCGGCTGTGGTTACAGATAACAGCAGCGCTTGTACAAAATACAATTTTCCCCTGCTGCTTCTAGTGTTTGAATGGTTTCAAATGTATTGAATGTGTAAACTAGCAAGACCAACACGCATGCAAATGATAACCTTTCACTCTATGGCAGTTAAACTTGAACAAATCACATGCGTGCCAATCTGTGGAGCCTGGTCTGTACGGATCACGGACTGACTACGATCCGTTTAGCCCCTAAGTAACGTTGGCTTTGGTTTTATCATATCAATTTGAGCCCGAGTCCTCATCCTTTTGAAGTGCATGAAAAGTTGGTTTGCTTTCGTAGCGCGGAAAACGACGTCTTCTCAACATTTCGACAACACAAACTAAACTCTTCCAGGCCTCGGGTCAAAATAGATGTTGTTCGCAGGTAGCCATGGAAGACATAGGTTTGTGTAGGAAGACTAGAATTATTGACGGCTCGTTTCAGAATCGGTTCTTTCTTTTTGGAGACTCAATTTATTATGTACTTTAATCTTTGAAAGTCATCAGACCTTTTACATTCACAAACAGCTATATTACACACTGCATGAAAGGTATATCTGAAAAAGCATATTAGGGGCACTTTAAAAGTGAAGTAACTCTTTATATATGCTGTGGACTAACCAAATCTCTTTATTTGTCATTCAGATGAGATTATGCAGCAGGAGAGCAGTCCTCTGTGTGCCGCAGACATCAGCCCAGACCTCAGGAAACAGTTTGCCTTCCTGTCAGGTGAGTGCAATCAGTCCCAGAATGCTTTGCCAATAAAGACATTAAATGAGTTTGCATGTACAACAAAACACTGATAACTTTTAAAACTTTTTTAATTTTGTGAAGAAATTCATTTGAAAATTTTAAAAAAACTTTTCAAAAAATCTGGTTTTGACATCTAGTAATGTAAATAGACATGTACATTGAATAAGCCAGCAAAGGTGTTTACATTTAGAGCCTTTTGCATGAAGTCAGTTGAACAAACTCTGAGTTTCAGGTTAGGTTTAGAGTTGACAAACAAAACCATACAAATCTGACCTGGTTTAGATCAGGTTCAGCAGGCTCAAAACGCTCAGAATAAACCTTCTCTGTCGATCTGTCAGAGCTTGATTCAGAGTTTGTGAATAACTCTGAAGCGCGTGCGCTCAAGAGTGAACAGCCAATCACACACAATTCACTTAGGTGTTGAGGATGAGATTCAACAAATATCATGAAATTGAGTTTTTGAAAATAATTGTATGTCTGTAATGTGTGTAAACAACCACCCTATTGTGGTAAAAGTCAAGCTGTGAAGGCTCCGCCCTCTTCTGGATAGCTGGGTGGGGAGCAGCAGCTCATTTGCATTTAAGGATAAATGCGCGAAAAACAGCATGCTGTTGCTTCAACTCAAAAATGAGGCATTTGCAACATGGTATTATAATAAATAATCTGTGGGGTATTTTGAGCTGAAACTTCAGACACATTCTATTACATCTTGTAAAAAAAGACAAGAGATACAGCGGGAGTGGCTTTATTGCATCAGATAAATGCCACTTTGCTCACAGCTGACTGGTCCAGTTTTGGTCTGCGATCTCTAACCCAGAATAAAACATTGACCAGGTTAGTCGTGTAGTGTAAGTTACCATGGTCATGAACACCAATAAAAACCAATAAAAGAATTTAGAGTTTGCTTAAACTAATCTCAAACGTACCTGGGTTGCAGCAACTGAAACTGATTTTGTGCAGCAGACCCCAGGTATAATGCACAAATCTGTGTGCTGATTGTTTTTTGCTTTAAACGTGGACCTTTATTTGAAGAAAGAACACAATTTAAGGTGTTTTAGATCATCATTCATAAGTTTGGGGTTCATGTTTCTTATACACACATCAAGGCTGCATTTATGTGATCTAAAATATAGTAAAAACGTTTTTTTACTATGTAATGTATTCCTTTGATGGCAAAGCTGAATTTTCAGCATCATTACTCTAGTCTTCAGTGTCACATGATCCTTTATAAAATCAATGGTGACGTTCTCATTCTCTCAAACGCTTATAAGCGTAGATGTTTCTGCAGTGTCTGCTGCAGGAAGTGAATAACTCACTTTAGGCACTGATCTAATGAGCTGTATTTATAGTGCTTTGACAGTATCCTGAGTATGATGTGTCCAGTTTCACATGTGCCGCGCGAGTCAGAAGTGAATACGCAACAGAGATCATTTATAAATGTCTGCTTTCACAGTGTCAACGGCAGATTCAGTCAGATTGTGCACAGATTCCACATATACACGCAGTCACTTAATAACACTCCAGAAACTCTCTCCAGTGTCCGTAAATAACCCAGTTAGGGCTTGGCTCAGGTTGCCCAGGATAGCGCCCCTTAATTATTCAGTGTTGCCATGACGATGCGCTTGACAACACAGTTCCGAGCTGATGTGCTTTGCGAGGATATTTGAATGACAGTTACGCTGCGTGTAAGGCCTATAGAAGAGATTTATAGTGAATAAGAGGATTAGATTGGGATTCAGGTTTTCTATAAAAACCCTCATGCCTTTATTGCATCAAATCTATGAGAGAATCTCTGAATATTTACAAACCTGACTCTGAACTCATGCATTATACATACCATGAAACATTTACCACAATAGTGCCAGAAGAGTGAACAACAACCATGTTGCGTCATTAAAGAGAAACAGATATTCCATGCAAATTTATTTACAGAAACAAATAGGATATTCATAACACTTAACCTATTTTTGTAACCTTTTAAATGAAGCCATGACAGAGAGAGAGCGAGAGGTTCAGTGAGCACAGGCTGCATGATGGTGCAGTTGTAGAACAGATTTTAAGGTGAGGATTCAGTTTTAAAGCATTGTTAATGTCAGTGTTGTATTTAAAGACTGGTTACTATGATTACCATTTTATCTTTTAAAAGAAAACGTGTCTATTAATTCTGCACACCTGAATACAAGGTGTTTTTAATTCCAGCCTTCATGAACAATTCTTATAAATTATTTTATATTAAATTAATAGGTGTTAAAGGTCCCATGGCATGACATTTTTCTATTATTTTATAATGTTTCCTGAGGTGTACTTATATTGATAGTATGATTTTTACATTAAAAAAAGTCATAATTTAGAAATAAAACGCATTTTTTCTATCCTGTTATTACCCCTCTGGCTGAATGCCCTGTTTAAAGGGGCGTGTCTGCTGTGAGACTTCAGTGGAAACGCCCACTGTTGTGATTGGCTGACATCTTTGCATTTGAAATGAGTGTTAAATTATGTTGCGGAGGGGGCGTGGTTTAGGCACTGCATGCATGAGAGAGAGAGGCCGACTGCTGGGCACTCATGAATCACGGAGAGCTGGAGGAAGTTTTATTGTACCGAGTTATTAAAATAGCGTTGTGCTGTTAGCGCAAGCTTGTTTGTATCTGAGAGTTCTGATCGCTCTCTCTGTAGTTGAATCACTTAATAAGGGATTTGTTTCATGCTACTAACAGAAACTATCGTTTAAGTCACTGGCTTGATTCACTGATGCATTACACTTAGGGCATCAAGACGGCGATCGACGATCTAGAAAGAAAGTCTGAGTGAACATGAATGATTAGCTACACATCAGAAATCACTGATCACAGATCAGGCTTTAATGAACACTGTTACTCACTGTTTGTCGCGGTGCTGTCGAATACATATCATAAAGTCTGTTTGTAAAGTCTGGGCAGACATAAACTGAATACATTTTTTCCGAATGGTATGGGAGGGCAAAGCAGAGGAAGGGGAGTTAACCTTTCCTGGTATGACATCATAACAGGAAAATTCCAGATCAGCTCGTCTGGGCTGTCATTTTCTCAAAGGCAGAGAAAGAGAGCCAGAACTCTGTTTACACCCTGCAAAAGTGGAACTCATATTAATGTTAAAAAACCTCATAAAATGAAAATTTCATGCCATGGGACCTTTAATATGATTAATGTGCTTTGGAATTGGTATAATGTGCCTGAAAAAAAAATCAACAAATCAGCATCAGCATGCCTAATAATTTGTATATGTGTAAATGGAGCATTCATTACGTGGTGACTCGTGATGCGAGTACGATTTCATGTACAGTCTGTGTGTGTCCATGCAGCATATCTGTGTGTGTTTGTTTCTATGGTGAACTTGTTCCTCTGGTCTCTGCTGGTCTCATGCCTCAGTTCTCCACCTAGATTTAATGACAGACCTTCATTGCTAGACTGTTTATTTCCTGTTTTCATTTCCCTTTTGCACTTTTCATCTATTTTTTTTTTCTTTTCTTTTTCTGTCCAACTTTTTGCAGAGGTTGCAGAGGCCTGTGTGTGTGTGTGTGTGTGTGTGTGTGTGTGTGTGTGTGTGTGTGTGTGTGTGTGTGTGTGTGTGTGTGTGTGTGTGTGTGTGTGTGTGTGTGTGTGTGTGTGTGTGTGTGTGTGTGTGTGTGTGTGTGTGTGTGTGAATCTAAAGAATCTAAGGAAGCTAGAGTCACCCAGTATGTGAAGTTTTGATGATACTATATTGTAAACATTTAATATAGCTGAACATTTAATATTTGACAACTCTTTCAGGATAGAAACGTTCAGCGAACAACAGTAATATCCAGTGATGCAAACTATATATCATTTGCAAATTCACTTCATAACTACAACTTTTTTTTTAAATCATTCTTATTTCTTTATTTACTTCCTTAAATTCCTTTTAATTATTTAATTCCTTTAAATAAACCAATAAGATCATTAACCCTTCGGGCAAAAAAACTCTACCCTTTTATAAAATTTGATTGTACCCTTTTCTACTCTAATACAGTATACTCCACTCTACTCTATTATTGTGTGTGTGTGTGTGTGTGTGTGTGTGTGTGTGTGTGTGTGTGTGTGTGTGTGTGTGTGTGTGTGTGTGTGTGTGTGTGTGTGTGTGTGTGTGTGTGTGTGTGAGTGATGAGAGCCTCTTTGTCTTTTTGGATAGCATGTTTTAATAAATTGCAGTGACCCTCTTTCTCTCTCTCTCACCTGGTCCAGATGGACTGGAGCACTTTGGTTTTGCTCTGCTTATGATTACAAATGCGACAACAGCGTCCTTTTCACCTCGTGTGTGTTCACCTGTGTGTCTGTGTGTGACTGTCATAGAGGTGATAATATGTGTGAGCTCTGCAGTGGATCTATCCTGCTCTATTAATCACAGACTAGCATCACATGACCTGTGTCACTGAACACAATGCACCAAACATGTCCTTCTTCCTCTTTCCCTTTTGTCTCTCTCTCTCTCTCTCTCTCTCTCTCTCTCTCTCTCTCTCTCTCTCTCTCTCTCTCTCTCTCTCTCTCTCTCTCTCTCTCTCTCTCTCTCTCTCTCTCTCTCTCTCTCTCACACACACACACGCATACACACTGACAAAGTTAAAGCCCCAGTATGATGTTTATCTCTAGTGTTTTCAAATGATATCATCTGTATTTGCAAGGCAAAGCTCAGTGACAGGAAAAGGAGATTTAAAGGTTTTCTCCTCATGGCGTTGCATTGTGCCCTTGACATTGCCTCATGTCCTTGATGAATCTATGCAGTTCCTAATAGCTGAGATTAGTCTTCTGTGAATGTACGCAGTCTCCGTCTTTTTCTGTGTGAGCTGTACACAGGAAGATGTGGAAGTGCCCCCTTGTGGGTAGAATAGTTTTTAAATGTGCATGTGTTGATATTTCAAATATTTCATTTCTAAGGTCAGTCTGGCTATACATGAGTTCAGATGATTTCAGGAGATTAACGCTGCTTCCAGGTCACTGGTTATAGGCAATAACCAGTGTTTCATTTATTATAACCATGCAAATGTGTATTACAAGGCATAATTAAACAAAAATGTTTAATTTTCATACAGTGTCTTAAACAGAATTGCTAACAGCTGCATTCTTTCAAATTTGCATTTCCAGGTGGTCGAGGACAGAATGGCAGCCCCATCATTATTTTCCCAGAGTACCCGGCGTTTGGTGAGCTGGAGGAACAGGAGTTTCACAATGTGCTGACATACCTGACCAGCATTCCCAGGTGAGAAAACAGGAGGTGGAAGGATCAACCATTACCAGTGCTTAAAGGGATAGTTCATCCAAAAATGACAGTTACCCCATGATTTACTCACCCTAAAGTCATCCTAGGTGTATATGACATTCTTCTTTCAGACTAATACAATCAGTGTTATATAAAAAAAAATGTAGCAGCTTAAAATTTAAAGCCCAAAAAAGTGCATCCATCCATTATAAAAGTACTCCACATGGGTCCGGTGGGTTAATAACAGCCTTCTGAAGCAAATCGATGGGGTTGTGTAAGAAAAATATATTTAATTGAATCCACATTTAATGAAAAAAGCATAACTGGCACGACGTCTGACGTAGAGTAAGCATTTTAAACTGTGAGGGGAGTTACACTTTCTTCGTAAGTTAAATATGGAAGGCGGCCTGTAAGTAGCTAGATATTATTGTACTTTATAAAGTTTTAAATATGGATATTTTTCTTACACAAACCCATCTCTTCTTCAGAAAGCCTTTAACCCACCGGAGTCGTATGGATTACTTTTATAATGGATGGATGCACTTTTTTGGTCTTCAAATTTTTGGCTGCCATTCACTATTCCATTATAATGCTTGGATTAGCCAGGACATAAATGTGAAAACGTATATATTGTTTCTTCATATCTATAAAAGTCATTATTTATTGGGTATTTAGTGCTTGCAGATAATGCAGACTTACATGCAGTCTGATATCATCAGTTTAGATCTAAATTCAAAAAATGTCTACCTGACATATAACGATAAATGCCCCAATCTCTATTACATGATTTAAAATCCAGTGATGAGATGAGCGTTTGGAAAGTTTGTTGGTGAAAGTGTGGTAACACTAAATTACTCAGCTAATTCTTTAATCTAGAAATTCGAATTCTTTAACTGATTATGTCATTTTATTCATTCATGTCACTGTACTTTAGATGAGAGACTGGATGAGAAATATTTTGGTTTGTTTTAGTTCTTGAATTGGTCAGAAGGGGGCAAACTAATGCTTTCCCACAGTAACATCATGCTGTTTGCAATTCAATGAATATGTGACAAGACTGCCTGCTTGTGTGTGCATGTGTGTGTGTGACTGCTGCTCATCAATATTCATCATGCATGAAATTAGAATGTGTGATTATGTACACAGTTAACAAGGTGATCTTAATGCCCCTTGTTTTACATATGCATTCTAAGTTTTTGAATAATTTGAATACATGAGATTCTCAGGGAAATACATTATTGTTATTATTGACTTAGAGATGCCATCATATTAATAAGAGATGTTGAATTAATTTGCATGTGTATATACTTTTTTTTTCTTCTCGTTGTTGTTGCAATATTAATCCTTGTGAAAGTTTAGTAGAGGTCTATTTGTGCTGATCCTGTGAAATCCTCTTTAATTTAACACCCCTTGTTAATATTCTAATGAATGAGTGATGTTGGACCTGTGCTTTCTACCACTCTCTCTGCATCACTTGTTTCCCCATAATTCCCATGAGAAACCGAGAGAGAGGGGTGATTGAGTAATTAGATGGATTTCTTCGTGCTGAAAATGGCTGATGGGGTTTTAATTTGGTTCTGATTTGGTGAATGAGAAGCTCATGGAATAAAGGGGTGATTGTCATGAAAATCCTTAAGAATGTGTCCTAGTCATATTTCAACACAAAAGAAATTAAAAGGAAATTATGTTTTACTTGAAGAAAACCATTTACCAGAAAACCTTTTTTTGCATTGTGACTATTTTTATGAGCGTTAAATACATTTAGCCCCAAAGTTCTAAGTATTATAATGCAATAAAAATAATAATAATTCTTATTTCTGTTATGTCAAGAAAATAAATTATTGTAAAAGTATGTGTACATCATGGAAATATTTTTTTATTTAAATATTGAATATCTTGAATTAATGCACATTTTATTTATTTTTGTATCATTATGCTACTGTCTGAAAATATTATGGAAACAGGAAAATGCGCTTGAAAATTGTGCCAATACCAGAGGTCCATTTTCTTTTTTTTTCTTTTTTTAAAATGTTTTATTCATCCGAAGATTTAAGACATTGCCCTGAATTTTCTCTGTGGTTTCTGACAAAACATCTGCGATATATACAATTTTAATATTTTAATTAATTTAACAATTTAGTCAAACCCAAATATCTTGCGGTTATATATTTTTTATTAACAATGAAAATGCAAATGCACTTTTATTGAATATATCTCCATCTCATTGTTCACTCAAAGCATCCCGCTATCAAGAATTTAAATAATAATAAAAAATATTACTTGTCACTCTTAATACAAAGCACTAACAACACAGAACAATAATTAAAAACAGTAATAGACTAAGCACCAGACCAGTATGACCATAAATCATGTGCAATGAAGCACCCAATGCCCCCACACACACACACACACACAGAAGCCTTTGAATGGACGGTTATAATTACAGTGATGATTGTCATCAGATTTCTGATCTTTATTAGTGACAGACACTCAAGGTCATTAGTCAATGTCAGTGCAAACCTGCACCAGGGCTTTTTCAGCTGATAAGACCCCTACATCTCTCTCCTTTCCTTCTTTCTCTTGCCCTCCGTTATGAAAGGAGTGGAGAACAAACGTTCCTGAGAAAAACAGCCGAAGGCTGAGAGGGGGGACAGGGGAGGTGGGATTGAGAGGAGAGAAAAGGGATGGGAGTGTGAAATTTGGTGGAGAAAGGCGGGAGAGTGGTAATGCGAGCCAGAAAATGAGACACACAATCTGTATGTCACTGTAATGGCGGCAGATTTGATACACGAGTATCTGCAGTGCCAGTTTCTGTTGGGAGGAGCTTTCATTATCAATCAGCACCTATCTCACACCCACATTCTGTATTAGCAATTCAAGCTAGTCTCTGAGTCTCTGTCCATCAGTGTTCTCCTGAGCTCTGATTGGTTGAGAGGGAGCACCTGATGCTGCACGATTGGTCGCTGTAGAGGGGGAGGCAAAATGTAGCTGCTCTCCCGGTCTGTGCCTACGGTGGCACTCATTCAAATGGAACCATAAACAGAGGGGCTGAAAGCAAAGGTGCACTGAAGGAAAGAAAGAAGCCGAGGGAAAACCATCTGTATTCATCGAAATCTGCTGAAGGACACTTGGAATATCAGCATTGGTGGTAGATTCTGCACATTCTTGCTGGGTTTTTTTATATCAGGAGTGTGTAATTGGATTTTTCAGCTGCTTCGGTCACTAAAAAGCAGCTTGATACTGCTGGCGCAGAGAGCTGCCGTTCTCCATGGTGATGGACGTAGCAACCAGCTCAGCATCCCCGAGCTACGTTTGCATTCTGGGCTAGAGCATTTCAACGTACGTCTATGTGTCTTAACACGCTTTTGGATACATTTTTGCATTCATCTTGGGTGTTAGAGGGCAAATGCAGACGTGTCCTTTATAAATGAAATAACAGTTTGCAGTATACGGTGTGCTGGTTCATTTGTCAGTCTGATTTGTAAGGATGACTGCAGTGTGTTAGTTTTAGTTAGTAGAGAACTGTTTAACGATGCCTTTTAAGGTGTGTGACAATATTATGTCAATGTTTATGATTTTTGGAAGTGTATGTGTGCGTGCCCATGCTGCCATGGTGATGGTGTCTCTGATTTTCAGTCTCAGCTCAACGGGGGTCGGGTTCATCCTGGTCATTGACCGCCGGCAAGACAGATGGGCATCAGTGAAGGGGACACTGCTGCGGATCGCGGTGAGCCCTCAGTGTGTTTGTTTGTGTGTGTGTGTGTGTGTGTGTGTGAGAGAGAGAAGAAAAATAGGATGTACATGTGCTTAAATGTGTATATTGTGGTAGAGAACGTGATACTTTTATATTTACAGGGACAGTCTACCAAAATAAGTACTATTGTCATTATTTACTCTTTCGCCCACCTTTATGACTTACTGTTTCCTAAGAGGAACGCAAAAATGACTCAATGTTTCGTTTTTGAAAAGTCAATGGTGTCCAATGTTGTTTTGGTCCCGACTGACTTTAATTCATGGACAAAAACCGTTCTTCCGTTCTCTATATTATTGTGTATTTCACAGAACATAAGTCATAAGTTTTGGAAATTACACATAGATGTGTAAATGATGACATCATTTTTGGGTGAACTGTCCCTTTAAGAGAATTCCATACTGCATTTAGTTGTAGTAGTTTTTTCTTGTTTTCCAGTACAAATATTTTCTAGAAAACTGATGTTAAGTTAATTAAGTGACTAAAAGTGACATTGTCAAACATTTTTTTTCTTGTTTTAAAGGGATAGTTCACCCAAAAATGAAAATTCTGTCATAATTTTTACACCCACAAGTTGTTTCATTAATTAATTTATTTATTCTGCTGAACACAAAAGAAGATATTTTGAAGAATGTTGGTAACCGAACAGTTGATGATGGGTCCATTAACTTCCATAGTAGTTTTTTTGTTTTTTTTTCATACTATGGAAGTCAATGGGGACCATCAACTGTTTCCATATCTATATTCTTCAAATTATCTTTTGTGTTCAGTGGAGCAAATAAACTCAGTTTTGGAACAACTTGAGGGTGAGTAAATTGACATAATTTTCACTTTTGGGTGAACCGTCCTTTTAAGTGTCACTTATGTTTGGTAAAAAGAAATTCAGAATACAAGAATTGTTAACTTGTCCTTTTGCTTTTGAAGTAATTATCTTGAATGAAGTATATTTAGTCCTTTGTACTGTCAAAAAAATGCAGTGCATTCCAAGATGAAATCTCTTTGCGTGTCCATATGAATGTGGAAACTTTTGCGTGTGCATGTGTGTGTTGTTTTTTCCATGCTGTGTGAAGAATAGGAGCTGACATGGAGGTGCCTTAGGCTGTATGTGTGGATTAGTCAGAATTTCAGCGTTATTCCAAATCGGAGGGCATCTAAACAAGGCCCTCGGTCCTTTTCATAGAAACAGTAAATATTTAATCCACCACAGAGATGTCTAGCGCGCCACTGCACTGCATGCTGCAGACATCCACTTGAGTGTAAACACAGCACACTGAAAGCACAAATGATCTCAAGTTATGTTCAGTCAACAATAGCAGCTGGTCTTCATTAGCTGGTTTTGAGTGTGGATTGTGGCGATCATCAGTGTTATTATGCTCCTGGTAAACTGGCCGTCAACAAGTGTGGTGGCCCGCAGGGTGTGTATGATGATCAGTAGGGGAGAGGTCAGTGGGCTAATCAGATTAACTGTGTTAAAATTGGATCAGCACTCAAAAACGCTAATAAGTGATCAAGAAAAGTATTGCTCATTTGTATTTCACTGCTTTACCAAAGAAATGCAAAATGTCGCAACTATGTCAGCACTGACATTACGTTTTTTAATCTTGAATGTTTAGTTGTCTTTGAATTGGAGTGCAGACAAAGTTGTAAAAAAACATATTTTGTTTGTTTTATTGCTGTTACTCTTATTATCAACATTAATGAACTTTATTGCCATAGGGCAGGTAACATACAGCAGTGGGAAACAAGTGCTAGTTTTTTGTGAGGATTGCAGTCTTATTGATTGTTTTGGTTAAAGCTTGAAGACTAAGAGCAGAATATCAGATGATGTTTAGAAGCTCTTTCACTGTCACTCACTGATGTGTATAAGTTTTACCAGCATACATGTTCTGAATGGGGAAAAAATGCATTGATATGAACATACAGTAGTGTTCAAAAGTTTGAGGTCGTAAGATTTAAAAATATATATTCAGACTTAATTTGATCAAAAATACAGTAAAAACTTTATTATTCTAAAATATTTTTTCAAACTGTTTTCAAACTGAATATATTTCAAAAAGCCATTTATTCCTGTGATGTCAAAGCTAAATGTTCAGCATAATTTCCTTCAGAAATCATTATAATATGAATATAGAAAAATCAATGTAGAAAATAAATTTTCCCAAGATTCTTTGATGAATTGAATAATTTATGAAAAACAGCATTTATTTGAAATTTACATCTTTTTAACATTATAAATGTCTTCACTTTCACCTTTGATCAATTTAATGCATCCTCGCTGAATAAAAGTATTAATTTCTTTAAATGTCTTTAAATCTTACTGACCCCAAACTTTCAAACATCAGTGAAACTTGGTTTGGTAAGCAAGGCCCAGTTTAACTGTTAACTTGGGTTGCAGTTGTTGGGCAGATTGTTTATCCCATGTAATGAATGACTGATTTTATTTGTAAAGATGACAGCTGGTCTAAACTGACTAGATGAATTATTCACTTCTTTAGTGTCCATTTAATAGTGTAAATGGATAGTTTTACTAAGGTATAGCAATGAGCAACACACTCTTAATATTTAATTGTGTCGTTGAAAAGTCCTCATTGTATCATGGTCACTGTACCTGTAAAGGTTCATTGGCCTCCTATATAGATCTTAACTGAGTTTTAAAGAACCCTTATATAAGGAGAGATCACTTAAATTATTGCATAATACTTTCAAGTTTACCAGGTTGTATAATATTTTTAAAGTTTAAAAGCTGCTTAATACATACAATTTAACCAAATAATTACTGAATTGCAACTAAATAAACTAAATCCACAAATTGATCCCATGATGCGAACCACTAAAAGGTGCGATATGAAGCGTCTGACAGAATATAGAACCTCTTCTTTTAAGAGTTTGTGTTAAAGCACTCTAATGTCAGACAGTTATTGTGTGTCAAACGTTTGTCTTTTGACAGGCTTTAATGTATTCGTGACATCAGATCTATATCTGAGTAGCCTACATGAATCTCGAGTTCAGATTGTTACTATTGTGCTGTTGTGTTGATGATAGAGTTTTATTTTACATTCCCCACAAACCCACTTTAGTTCATAAAAGTGATTACACAGTCCAGGATTATCTTGCGCCATGAAGAGAGAGGAATTTCTCTTTCTGTTTCATAGCCTAATGCATTTTGTTGCAGAGGTTGATGTCAGAGGTTTGACAGTAATGAAATAACAGGATTGTCATTCTTCCTTTGTCTCATGTCCCTCTCTCTTTCTCTATTTTACTTTCAATCCTTCCTGTCAATTGCACTTTAGATCTTCGTATCGTAAAAATGTTAGAATATCTTACTGTACTTATGATAACAAAAAGGGCATTATGTTCAAAAGTTTGGGGTCTGTAAGTTAGAATATGCAACAAGGATGCATTAAAGACATTAATGGTACAAAATATGTTTATTTCAAATAAATGCGGTTCTTTTGAATCTTGTCATCAAAGATGTATCACAGTTTCCACAAAAATATTAAGCAGAAGATAACCTTTTCCAGCATTGATAATAAGAAATGTTTCTTGAGCATCAAATCATCAAATTATAATGATTTCTGAAGGATCATGTGACACTGAAGACTGGAGCAATGATACTGAATCAGCTTTGCTATCACAGAAATAAATTACAGTTGTTTTATATTGTAATACTATTTCTCAATATTACTGTTTGTACTGTATTTTTGATCACATAAATGCAACCTTGGTTGTCTTACTGACAATCTTACTGAACTCAGACTTTTGAATGGTAGTATTTTTACCTAATTTTATGTCTAGCTTTAAACGAATTTGGTTCCTCTGTCAATATAGTCAATAAAAATACAAATATTTCTTCTATTGCCATATACTGACACACAGGGAAATCAGGAAAGAAAGCATTGTTTTGTCTTTTACCATGCTGTACATACATACAGTAGTTTCTCTGTCCCTCCCCTTTTTCCTTTCTTCTCATTCAGCCTCTCTCCCTCTCTCTCTCCTCACACACACTGGCACACACAAGCACTTAATCTGCTGCTTCCTTTCTCTAACCTCCGTCACAGCACATATGGCTGATTGGTAATGGTTATCAGCGGTGCAGCTGGTGTGGAACGGCCAGAGGAGATTTTCCTACACGTGTCTGGAATCAATACAAAATATACAAAGTCCTAGTAACATGATCATACATAGTAATTCATTCGATTTGAAGGCCATTGTGTGCAGTAGTCCTTCTAGGTCATATTCACACATGAAGTCGCTTCACAAATGAACAAATTAAGAACAATGAGACATTATATATCATGGAGGAAATGTTGAAGTTTGGGTTTGCTTGTGCTATGTATTAGATTGCTTGGTTAATGATGTTCTTAATATGCTTCATTTATGGCATAATTACAAGTGTGTTCATCACTTTCTTCATTTCTTTTAACATGGAACCAAATCCCTTGTGCGCACACTCATTATTGTTTGTTTTTTTGTTATTAGAATTGGTACTATTAATCGATTTGCATTTAGATTTGAGCAATTTTGTGCGTTCTACAACATGCACCAATGAACAAAGAAGTCTGACGGAACTAGTCCCCGTATGGCCCAATCTAATTCACTTTAGGAAATTTTAATGTGTGCTAATGCATGCTAATGTATGATAATTGTGCACAGATAAACATCTTCCCCAATGTAGCTAAATTGAAATAGTGCTATCCTTGTAAAATTTGCAAAGGATGACCAATGATCTTGCCCCCACACATACAAATACACTTTGTATTTGAGTTTTTTATACAAAGCACACATTATCTCATGATCATTATTTGTCATACAATTTCTAAAACTCATTTGATTTATTTTCCTTTTTTTAAATGTAAATTTATTTTATTTAGTGTTATTAAAATGTGTATGTGTACAGCATGATCTGTTGTTTCCACATTGACTAATATAAATAAATTTGACACTTAAACAGTTGACGAATTAACAAAACGCATTTAATACGCTCCTCCCTCCCATTTCATCCAGCAGTGGAGCTCTTCAGCCTCCAGACCAACTAGCTGTGTCTGGAGGTCTTTTATTATGGTGCTGCTGATTCTGGTTTTACTGCCGCTAAACATTTCCTTTCTTTGACCTGAAAGCGTGGATGGGCATCTCTCTTCTGTGCTCTCTCCGGCGTCTCAAGGGAGGTTGTTAAGAGGCTCGTGTTATGAAAGACAGGAGAGCGTCTACCCAATGACATCCGCAGTAAAAGGATAAAAAGCATCCATATCCATTTTTACCCAACGGGTAGAGTCTTTGAAGTAGCCTATTCCCAGACTTTATTATATATGGCTCAGACAATGTTTTTTTTATAGTGGATTATCAGAAGATAAAGCTGTACAAAATCACTCCAATCAAAGAATAAATGCTTCTAAAGCAGCGAAGTCATAGAAGAACCATTTCTGGTCCCCTAAAGAACCTTTCAGTGAACAGGTCTTAAAAGAACATTCTTTTTTTTTCTTATTGTGAGAACTTTTTTCACTATAAAGAACATTTTGCAGAATGTAAATAAAGAAGCATTATTTTTAATCTCATTTAAACCTGTCCCTACATGAGACTAGCTGATAAGTTAAACCATTTATGACAGGTGCTTTTCAGTCAAGAGAACTGCTTTATGCCATCTGTATTTTCTCCTAGGGCTCACTGATTTCATCAGTGTCTTGAACCCTGTTAAGTGTCTGCAGCCTCATGATATCAAGACACACCTCATTAGGTTCCTCACGTCCATCCACGGTTATTAAGAGTGAAACACGCTGGTGAGGAGGGGTTTCACCTGTGACGTTGAGGCACAGGGTGTAAGGTTAGTCCTAAGGTTAGAGATGAAAGGTGAAAGGTCACAGAGGTAAGCATTAGGGTCACTGGGATTTAAATTCCTAGCTATTTATTGGAATGTGCCTGTTTTTTTGTTGTTGGATATACTAGGCCTTAATGAGTAGTATTTCCCTGGACTGTGTGGCTCATTTTACTATCCAATTTAACCAAAAAAAGTCATTTAATTAGAATTGTGTGTATTGTATTAGGTTGTGTGTGTGTGTGTGTGTGTGTGTGTGTGTGTGTGTGTGTGTGTGTGTGTGTGTGTGTGTGTGTGTGTGTGTGTGTGTGTGTTAATTGAATTCCACATGCCACGTGTCTGATTAGTCTGTGGTATATCAGTGTCGTGGCAGCTGCTCCCTGGAGACACAGTTTCTCCATCTCCTTACACACACACATATGGCTTTCCCAGGAGAACATTGAGTCACACCCCCATAAATGCACATAGTAATTCCTTTCTCCGTCTCGCACTTGTTCTCTCTCTGGATATCCTGCTATTTTCCCATTTTATTTCTGTAGTGTGATAGACACACAGACACTACTGCAGTCCTTATACACAAACATTTATGCACACACACACACACACACATATAATAATAATGCCGCGATTATGGGGAAGGGAGGAGTGACCACATTTTCAGTGCAACATGGAGAAACAACGTGGAGTTTTTAATGACTGCATCATATTTGGGAAAGCATAGGGTACATGTTTTTTTTTTAACCACATTCAATTCATTTTCTGAACGAAACAAGGCCGATGGTACGTTATCTTGTAATTGCAGTCTTTATGAGAGGCCCAAGGCATCATGTAATACAATCACAGACACACAGCGGTTTACTAAAGCTTCTTAAAAGAGGAGCTGTGTTGGTCACATCTGCTTGAATGAGCTTTAATGGAGGACTCAATAATGGGGCGTGTTTCTGCGACTTCCTGTTGTGCTCACAGCCGACCCCTGCGACTCTTCGGTTATTGCCAGCTTGTTGGGGACAAGCATGGCCAATCTGCCTCTGAGAAACAGGATATTGTCATGGTAATATGAAGGCGGGGTTCAATTTGAGGAGACTCCTTTGTCAGCAATCAAACATGAGGTTTTTAATGGAACTGAGTGAGTATTTTTGGGCATTATGAATGGAAAATCTTTTGCTCATTTGGATTTGACAATTGCTTACAAAGAGTACAATGGAGCTATGTTAATAAATTATGTTTTTGTTTTTTTCAGCTGTTATTTTGTTGCTAGGGTGTTTTGGCAGTTGCTAGGTAGTTGATTGCTGGTTCGACAAGCCGGATGGTTTGATGTCCATTCAAATCATGTGATGAGTTATGTGCCGAATATGTTCAATTTCAGGTGTGAAGTTAATTAATCGCCATATATCATTGTGTTGACGTCCACTCTGCAAACAAACGTCCAATTGCCACTCTAATTATTCTCGTTAGCCCTTGAATCTCACTCTTTCCTAATTGTTAAAATGTGAATACAAACAAACAACAGCACTGTCCAAGAAAAAAAGGGGGGCAGGGTAAACAAATTTTCCTCGAAACCCAGAGCTGGAGGCATTTCAGAGTGGCAGACTGTGAGATCAGCCCGCTGTAGGATTATCTCATCTCATGTTTGGCAGATTCCCGCAGAGCTGTATGGACGTGACTGTGATTCTTGGGAGGACTCAAGTGTTTATAACAAATCTCGATTGTTCATCTCACCATCCCCTTCAAATCTGTGGTCAGAGTGACTGGGCATTTGGGTACAGTGGGAACATGCTAATAAAATTTGACTTGAATTTTAATTTGTTACTATATCATATACTTGGGGTTTTGGTTTAAACAAGCACTATCGTGCTACAAACATGTGTTTGGGCAAAAATGCCTCTGTATGAGTTTTTGACTCATATTTATATAATATGAAATATAAATATCTCACGGGTAACGAGCGCAATATCACACAAGTGCGGTTTTTGTCCCGAATAGCACCAGTGAAAATGTGATATTGATTATATGCAACAGTTCAATAAATAAGAAGTTAATATTGTGTTATATTTTAGACACAATATTGTCTGTTTATGCTGATGAAAATATTGCCTATAAAGCCAGAGCAGAACTGTTGCCTCACAGCGTTGCTTCATTACCGAATGAATCCACGTTCAATCATTTAAGTGATTCAATGGCCCATTTATAAAGCGAGCCACTTCACACTGCAGGAGTCTGGAAACTTGTTCTGAGACACTGCTTATGATTTATGGGGATTAAAAAATAAGGAGTGGATGAATTTTTACCATTATAGGGTTGTTGTGTACACACACTGCCAACACACATTTATATTCAAACACCTTTTAAGTGAATTTTGCATAATAGGTGCCCTTTAAAGTCATTCCCCACCAAGAACGATAACAATACAGACAACTATAAAGATTACTATATTAGTGTCCACACCAGCGGACGATATTGTTCTGTTTATTCTAAGCACGTGCTTGTCGGTCTTTTTAAATGCTCAAGCATGTTACAGCAGGATGGATTCTGATTGGCTGTCAATGTTTTATCATTCATCTGCTGGATAAAATTGTGCCTATTCATTAATCGCAAATTAATTGACATCATGTAAAAAAAAAATGATTAGTTAATACTAAGGAATAATTTCAATATTCTTTTCAATATTATTCCATTCTTATTAAGGAAATTATTTATTGTAACTGAATACACTTAAAAAAATTAATTGAGTGAATGTATATCATTTTTAATGGTCGGATATATTCTTATTAATATAGGACCAGTGTTTTTTTAAATCAGTTCTCAGTATCACATTGTAAAGCCTCTTCTTTCTGCTTCACTGCTTACTGACCAGCACACACTGTCAGTTACGCTGAGACATGGGGGCTGAGTCTTCAGCCGTCAGGAGACCCACTTCACAGTCCATGCAAACATCACAGCTCTGTATTGATCTGCGGACATATTTTTGATTTGACGTGGTGCCCAGTAGGGAGGCATTTTAATGAAGAGACTGTAAACACAAAAACTCCATGAGGGGTGTGTGTGTTCATGGATTCACTGAGAAAGAGAGGGAGAGAGAGCGCGCTCAGGGAGGGAAGCATATGTGAGACCATTGTTAGCCTTTCTAGTGTCTCAAGAAACTGGGTTGTCATGGCAACAGAATATAGATGCAGTGTGTGTGTGTGTGTGTGTGTCAATGCAGAAAGTGGGAGTGTGGCTGTACCAGTCTAATGTAATGGCTCACTAACATAAGCTTTGGTATTAATAATTATTTTTGCTTGCCTGTTTTTCTTACTTTTCTATGTGTTTGTGTGTTTAATAGGGCTCTTTCCCAGGCAACCTGCAGCTGGTGCTGGTACTGAGACCCACAACCCTCTTCCAGCGGACAATCTCAGACATCTTATTTAAATTTAACAAGGATGAGTTTAAAATGAAGGTGCCGGTAAGTACACACACACACACAGGCTCAGGCTCACTGAATGTGTGCAATGTGTGGTTAATGAAGAGCGTAATGAAATGGATTATACGCTGACATGAGAGAAGTGCCCTATATTATGAACTGTGTGTGTAGGTCATCATGCTCAGCTCTGTGACTGAGCTCCACAGTTACATCGACCGCACACAGCTCACTCAGGAACTGGGCGGCACACAGGAGTACTGCCACGAGAAATGGATTTCACACCGCACCGTGAGTACAGATCCCTTTCCACTACAGTACTGGTGGGTGAAACGCAGAAATGAAGAGTGGGGACAGGACTGGTTAGATGTAGAAGCCATACAATGAATGAACGATTGAACGAAAACCAAATAATTTAATGAGTGAATGACATTAGCTTCCAAATAGTAGTCACTTCCAAAAGGAAATGCTACGTAGCATACTGTGCAGTACATATATGTTGTGTATGTTATACTACTGTGGTATGCTATTTGTCACATGACCTCTTCATGTTACATGGTTATGTCAGTGAGGTGTCTTTTGATCATTTTAGAAATGCACTACCGTTATAAAGTTTGGGATGGTAAGATTTGTAATGTTTTTGAAAGAAGTCACATATGTTTTATTTTAAAATAATTAAAAATCTAATTTATTCCTGTGATGTCAAAGCTGAATTTTCATCATCATTACTCCAGTCTTCAGTGTCGCATGATCCTTCAGAAATCATTCTAATGATGATTTGATGCTCAAGAAACATTTCTTACTATTATCGTGCTGAACTGTTTTTATAGAAAGTCATGATAGATTTGTTTCTAGGATTCTTTGATGAATAGGAAGTTCAAAAGAACAGCATTTGTTTGAAATAGAAACCTTTCGTAACATTATAAATGGTTTTACTGTCACTCTTAATCAGTTCAATGCTTCCTTGCTGTATAAAAGTTATACTTTCTTTCAAACTTTACTGACCCCAAATTTTGAACGGTAGTGTAAATATGGTAATATGTGTCATTGATTTACATACAATTTTAAATGGATATAAAAAATCTTCCCAGTGTATTAGATTGAAGGACAAATTGCATTATGGGATACAGTGCTATGCAGTGTGCTATCAGTGAATTCTGTACATGTAGTGGAAGTGAAAATGTTCATACTATCTTCATGCATATTTAGTAGTAATATGATAGAATGCAATAGTATTCTAAACAAACCTTAAAGGAACACTCCACCGTTTTTAGAAATAGGGCTTATTCAACTTCTTTCCTACATTTAGATATGTGGGCAAATGCATTTTTGTCTCAGTGCATGCATTGTTTTAGTTTGGCAGGGTCGCCGCTAGCTTAGCTTAGCATAATGAATGGAATCCTATGTTGCCAGGTAGCATGTCCCGACATATTAATTTGGGACTATATTATGAGGAATATGAGGACTATATTATGCTTCCCCATAATATAGTCCCAAGTCAATATCTGCCTAGGAAATCGCCTAGTCTTAAACTGCATCGCTATTTGTATTCGTTGTGAATATGCAGGCCACAAGAAGTAATTAGGTGGGTTTACTTTTACTCGGGACATGCTAGCTGGCAACATAGGATTCCATTTATTATGCTAAGCTAAGCTAGCGGCGACCCTGCCAAACTAAAACAACGCATGCACTGAGACAAAAATGCATTTGCCCACATATCTAAATGTAGGAAAGAAGAAGTTTGCCCAAAAATGAAAATTACCCCATGATTTACTCACCCTTAAGCCATCCTAGGTATATGACATTCTTCTTTCAGACGAATACAATCAGAGTTATATTTAAAAATGCCCTGGCTAATCCAAGCAATATAATGGCAGTGAATGGCAGCCCAAAATTTTAAGCTAAAAAGTGCATCCATCCATTATAAAAGTACTCCACACGGCTCCAGTGTGTTATTAAAAGCCTTCTGAAGGGAATCGATGGGTTTTTGTGAGAAAAAAATCCATATTTAATACTTTTTAAAGTAAAATATCTAGGGGACAGCTTGCGAAGAAAGTGTAACGCCTCCCGTAGTTCAAAATGCTTATGCTAAGTCAGACACATTGCCACAGTTACGCTTTATTTGTAAATTGATTACGGAAGGTCTGCCAGTCGTAAGATATTTTACTTTATAATGTGTTAAATATGGATATTTTTCTTACACAAACGCATCGCTTCGCTTCTGAAGGCCTTTATTAACCTACTGGAACTATATGGATTACTTTTATAATGGATGGATGCACTTTTTTGGGGCTTTAAATGTTGGGCTCCCATTCACTGCCATTTATAAAGCTCAGAAGAGCATATTTTAATATAACTCAGATTGTATTTGTCTGAAAGAATGTAATTTACACCTAGGATGGCTTGAGGGTGAGTAAATCATGGACATTTTTGGGTAAACTATCCCTTCAAGTCTTGGTTCTTCATAATTATAATGACACATTTAAAAAAACTAGTCCTCTAGGAGGATGTTTTTCTTCACCCCGAGCAAATGAAATGCCTTTCTTCTCGTTTCATTTGTAGACTTGCTTTTAAGAAATCAGTAATTGATTTTCAGCACATCCGTATTGATCTGTGGCTGCTGTTTCTGAGTACGGTGCACTAGTTTGTAGTGCGTGTGGATGTTTTCATGTGTTGCACACTCAGCTATTAGTGTGATTGTGTTTGGGTATCTTGCTGTTATGTGATTGGTGTTGTATTGCACTGATGTAGCATGATCCAGCAAATGTGTCTCTTGGTTTGTGTTATGCCTGTAGGCCATTGAAGGTTTTGCTCTGATGGTGAAGAAAACAGCACAGATTCTCCAGTCTTTCGGGACAGAGCTGGCAGAGACAGAACTGCCCAATGATGTTGAGGCCACGTCCAACCTTCTAACCATCCACACAGAGAAAAAGGACAAGATGAAGGTCAGAAAACAAAGTAAAACTTCATGTTAGTGTACTAAACATCAGGGTTTATTTATAATGACCAGCTAATTGTACATTATCCTGCTCCAACACAGCTTTTTTTTTAGCAAATGTGTAAATAAATGGTAATTTTTAATATAATTTATTTTTAATATTATTGTATTTATTTTAGTATTATTTATTATTCATTATGTAAAAAGAAAGAGAAAGCAAAATGATACTAGAGGGAGATTGATTGCCATTACAACAATATACCCTACAGGTCAAAAGTTTGGAATAATCAAGATCTTTGTGTTGTTTTTGGTGTCTCTAATGTGAACAGTTTTAATAATGTTTTAAAATGTAATTTATTCCTGTGATGCAAAGTTGATTTTTTTTTTTTGCATCTTTACTCTAGTCTTCAGTGTCACATGATCCTTCAGAAATCATTATAATATGCTGCTCAATTATTAATCATTTATTATTGGTTCTCAATTATTAATAATGCTTCTTATTATTGTCAAATGTTGTTTTTGCTGCTTAATATTTTTGTGGAAACAATGATACATGTATTTTTCACTATTCTTTAATGAATTGAGCGTTCAAATTTAAGAACACTATTTATTTGAAGTAGAAATAATATATAGCCTTAATTGTCAAAAAAAATTATTGTTTCTTGAGCAGCAAATCATCATATTGGTTTCTGCAGGTCATGTGACACTGAAAACTGGAGTAATTCAGTTTAAAATATATTAAAATTGAATTATTTTAAATTGAAATACAATTTCACGATATTACTGTGTTTACAGTATTTTTTAACAAATAAATGCAGCCTTGGTGAGCATAAGAAACTTTTTTCAACAACAAAAAAAAATTTGTATTATTTATTCCAAACATTTGACCAGTATTATACAATATACATACATTTTGCCATTGTTTGTACAAAAAATATGACCAGAATGAACCAGAGTCAAGTATTCCAGAGAGGTGCATAATAAATATTAGATCATATATTATGTTTTGTATTAGGCATAGTCCTTAAAAAGAGGTCCGGTAAGATCATAAATAATTTAACATGGATTATTCACATGGCCATAAGCTATAAACAAACCTTAAGTTTATATAAATAATTCATGTTCTTCATTCGGACTGAATAGCATGCTTATTTTGTGTGTGTGTGTGTGTGTGCGTGTGCAGGAGGACTTGAAGATCGCTCTCTGTCAGGGAGGACGTTTGCTGGAGAGCATCAATGAGCCGCTGGTGAAAGATCCAGATTACACCATGAACCAGGATGAACTGGAGAACCTGGCTACTGTTCAGAGGTGTGTGTGTGTGTGTGTGTGTGTGTGTGTGTGTGTGTGTGTGTGTGTGTGTGTGTGTGTGTGTGTGTGTGTGTGTGTGTGTGTGTGTGTGTGTGAGTGATACCATCTACCGTGCAGGAATGCAAAAGGAGAGACCAGACGGTTACAATACAGCAGCAGACTGTTGCATGTCCTTGGTCAGTTTTCGTCCTTATTAAGCTGTTCTGGTCAGCAGTGCTTTTGCATACACAACAAGACAAGCCACCTGGTGAAGATTATACAGCAAATCTACAAACATGCATGCAAAAAGAGCATTGACTTACAGGAACATACTGAATCCAGCTCTACTCACATGACCTTTCAGTGCAGCAGCATTCTGGGATCTGTGCGCGTGTGTGTGTGTGTGTTAATATCCACAGGCATCTGCTGTCTGCCTTTATTATCTCGATGTGGCTATATTTGTTTGAGGTTTTTATTTATGGGTACAGTCATACAGCATGATATTTGGGCAGGATTTTTACAGAGTTTCGACTTCAGAAGCTACTGTCTCTTTTCTCTGACTTTTTGTGGTACTTTTTGCTCTTTTTTGGCTTTGTTTACTGTATGATTTGATGTATAGTAAAAAGCAGCTTGGACATTCTTCAAAACATATCTTTTTGTGTTCCACAGAAGAACATAAATCTTGACAACGTTTGGGTGAAATATTCTTCTCTGTCTTTCTATAGGTTGCTTGGTCAGTTAGATGAGACCGAAACGGCATTTGATGATTTTTGGGATAGACATCAGACCAAGCTAGAGCAATGTCTGCAACTGCGGCATTTTGAGCAGGACTTCAGGGAGGTGAGCTACACAGACTGCTTCATCTGTAATATCTCAAACACGTTTTCAATAGGGATACATAGATGATGCATTGTTTTATTATAATTATTTATTTACTATTATAGGCTTCATTAATATTTTGAATGAGCTTTTATTTTTATATTTTCTGTTTTCATTTTAATTTTAGTTTGTTTCAGTCATTTTGTAATGTGCTTTTGTAAGTAGTTTTTCTATTTCGATTTGATTTGTGTTTGTTTTAGTTTTAGCGCTTTAACTTAAACATGAAAATCTGAAAAGTTGCCTTGGAAAAAGTTAGTTTTTCGTCTAATATTTATTTCCACTTTATTTTGATTAACCAAAAACCTTTTTGTTTAATAGTTTTTAATTTTTAATAGTTGATTTAAAATAATTTATAGTAGTTTTAGTTGTAGTTAATAATAACATCACTGGATAAAAGGATAAATAAAACTGTATAAATAAAATTTGGATTTTCATTTTAATATTTGCAAAAATAATAATAATAATACACTTAACGGTGTATTATTATATATGTGTGTGTGTGTTTTTAATTTATGGTTTATGAGGACACAAGTGTGTATAATGACATGGGTATTACAACGTAAACATGGTTTATGAGGATAAACCATGGTTCCTCATAAACCAAAATAGTTCCTCATAAACCAAATAACTTAAAAACATACTAAACAGTCTTTTTTGAAATTCAAATAATTCCAAACTTTTGTGTGATGGGGTAGGTTTAGGGGCAGGGGTAGTGTAGGGGACAGAATATACAGTTTGTACAGTATAAAAACATTACACCTATGAAGTATGTGGGTCTGTATGAGCAGTTGTTGAAATGGCTGTGTTCCTCTGTGTTGTAGGTTAGAGCTCATTTAGACCTGGTGTATGACAGACTATCAGGCTTCTCAGAAGTAGGAATAAGCCCCGCCCATGCTGAACATATCCTGAAAGAGCTGACCAATCATGAAGAGCGAGCTTGTGTAAGTATTAACCTGCTGTCTTTTTTATCTTTTTTTTCCCCGATGACATAATGACACTGTGATTCAGATACAAAATTAAATGACATAGTACTGCAAAAAATCTATTACAGACCCAGTAAATGCTTTCCTTCATACCCAGCGAGCATTCATTTGTCCTTATAATGTTCTAGTGTGTGTAGATACGAGCATATGGCTTTATAAAGCATGTAAATCTCGCTGTCCTTAATGAAATTGCTGAGCACAGCAGTTTGAGGCCCTTTCAGAGAAATCACCCACATGTCCTCATCCTGCGGAGAGAAGAGGGGGGTGTTCTACCCAATGTGATAAATCACCCATCACTTCGCTGGAATCATTCTGCTGACACAGGGGAATTGTGGGACTTCTGGGTGGTCACAAAATGGCAAACTTGATTTTAATCAAAGTTCAAAGTTTGAAAGTTTTTTTTATTCACCCAGAGGTTAACCCACAAAATTAAGTCACCTTCGCCAATAGCATAATTTTAAAGTTTATAATATTATTTAAAAAACTGTTTTTTGTTTTGTTTTTGCTGCCATGGTCACTTTATTAAAAGACAATATTCACATGCCATTTAAAAGCTTTGGTCTGTAAGATCATTTTTTTAATGTTTTTGAAAGATGCTCACCAATGCTGTATTTTGTTTAATCACAAATACATTGAAAACAGTAATATTGTAAAATATTAATAGACTTTAAAAAAACATTTTTTCCTATTTTAATATATTTAAAAATAGTTTATAATTTATTCCTATGATGTCAAAGCTTATTTTTCAGCATAATTACTCCAGTCTTCAGTGTCACAATCCTTCAGAAATCATTCTGATATGATGATTTGCAAGAAACATTTGTATTATCAATGTTGAAAACTATTTACTGTTTATGCCTGTTTATTACTATTACTTTTGTGGAAACCATGATAGCTTTTTCAGGGTTCTTTATTGAATAGAAAGACCAAAAGAACAGCATTTGTTTGAAACTGTGTAACATTGTCATTAGAAATGTACTATTTACTGTTGTATTTGACCAATTGAATGTGTTCTCTCTCAATCTGTAGGAGGTTTTGGATCAGGCTCTGTGTCTGGCGTGTGATGCAGATCGCTTGATTGAAGCGTCTCATTACGCTGTGGACTCCATCCTGCCCAAATGCTCTGAGCTGCGGGCTGTGTGTGAGGAGATCAGCGGTGTCCTGAAGGCCAAGAAAGCTCATCTTCTCAAAGCCATGGAGCTACACCAGTGTCTAGAGAAGGTACGCCCACCCCGTTGATTTCTTCATCATAACTGTTCAAGACCTCTCTTAAATAGTCAACGGACAACATTTCTTCCTGTGCTGACATATTTCCATTTGAAACTGGAAGTTGGAGCTGGGCATATCAAACGGTTCATGCCCTGCTAAATAGCTAATAGCCTTTAGTTTAGGTTATAGACTCTATAAATAATTTAGGAGGAGGCTTTGTCAACTTTTAGGAATGGAACTAGATTACAAATGGTCTTAAAGCAAACCTACATGGACTAAAATACAAAACCTTGAACTACACTGTTTTAATGTTTTATAATGTTTCTTGTGGTAATAATGTTAGTATGTAAATCCCAGTGTAGTATAGTTACATCAAAAATTATATTAAGATCTATGGAATTATATTTAGATAATGAATGAAAGATTGCCGTGATGAGCATTGTAGCCGATCATAGACATGTTAGGCACATGAAATGCAGTGAACTCATCATTGCAACTCGATTTCTGCACACTTACAAATGCTGTCATAACTAACAGTGCAAACAATGTAAATAAGAGATTTGTCAATTATTACAGGAGTTTTGACGCGAGTCTGTTTGATTGACAACTCCAGCAATTGCAAAGGGAACTTTCTTTAATCGATTTCTATATATAATTTAATCACAGTTTAAATAACTGATTATTTTCGTCGTACTAAGACTAACAATGTGAAGTTTGTGACCGTTTAGTCACTGGTTTGATTTACTAAACCCAAAGGAAAAGAACATCTGACTGGACAATAATTACATATCAAACATCACTGGTCACAGATCAGGCATTAGAATTAACACAGTTACTTACATGTTTTTGTGGCAATACTGTCGAGTCCATATCATCTGTTTGCAAAGTTTGCGCCAACATTACGACCAAAGAATGGATTTACCAAAGAATCCACAGTGAAATGTACTGAACAAACAAATAATGTTCAACTGGGACATTCACATTGATGAAAATAAATAACCACATTCCTAGCATTAGGATCCTTTGGAAGGAATTTTTATTTTTAGTCCAGTGACCCTGTATCTCTCTTCTCGCCTCGTCATCTCACTAACACACCAGTGGGCGGGGCCAAAGTTGCAATGATAAAGTTGGTCTTTCCGATAGGTAAATTCCACAACGAGTCATTGTCTGGACTTGGCTATAATAAAAGCTTTCAGTTTTAAAACTTACAGGATATCCTTATAGTATGATGACCTCTTATGTTAAAACCTTAAGGAAATTAGATTTCTGAATTCATGACCCCTTTAATGATAACGACCGACTCTTTTTCTTCCTCTGTCACTCTCAGGCCACTAAATGGTGTGATGATGGGATCTACCTGCTGGCGTCTCAGCCTGTGGATAAGTGTCAATCACAGGATGGGGCGGAGTCAGCGCTGCAGGAGATTGAACGTTACCTGGATACAGCCAATCAGCACAAACTGACAGATTTGAGTGCAATTTGGAGGGACTATGAGTCAGTGCTCACTCAAGACTTCAGGGTAAAAGACAAAAGACAGAAAACCATTATAAAACTGAACTGAGCCATAATACGTGTGTATAGATTTTTATTTATACATTTACAGTTTTGGTTATTTATGTGATATGGAAAGTCAAATGTCTTGTGTCTAGTTTGTTGAGTTGGAATATTTTCTCTGTGCTCAAACAGGATCAGGTGGACAAAGTGTTTCAGAAGCAGCTGTCCATGCAGGAAATGTTCGAGAAGAGGAGGGTCAGTCTTAAGAAGTTAGCAGCCAAACAGACACGACCCGTGCAGCCCGTCGCCCCACGTCCAGAGGCCATCATCAAATCACCCATCTTGTCTCCAGGTTAACCCCCTAAACGTGACTTTTTGTGTCTTAGGTTTCCCAGAAACGTATCACTGTTTCTAGGTCCAAATGCTCCATCAGATCCTAATATACCTTCACAGTGTGCTGTAATTACTAACAGGATCTTGACCTTTATCTCCATACACTTTTAAAAATAAAGGTACTTTATGGTTCCATAGAACCTTTCCATTCCACAAAAGGTTTTTTTATAGTGGAAAAGGGTTCTTCAGATTATTAAAATGTTACACTAAGAAAAAACAATTCGTATGATTCATACAAACACTCTGGGAAGTTTATTCATCTCCAATGTTCACATTTACAGTTCCCAGAGATCAGGATTATTGGGTTCTCCGTTTCTGAACAGCTTAGATATCTAAAAGAATTAAATATCTCAATTATTTAGCTGGCTGTAATAATTGTGAATTTCATTTTAATAAACTTTAATTAATTTGCAGAGAGGTAAATGTTAATACTGCAGTTTTTTACAGAGCAGTGTAGCAGTGGCTTCTCTCCTCCGCAGTGTGGAAGTCTTTGTGTCCTCTCAATGTCGTCCCATAACCCCCTCCACACACATACAAGCACACACATACACATACACACACACACACACACACACACACACACACACACACTTGAATATGGGATGTACAGGGACTCTCTATAGGCATAATGGTTTTTATACTATTCAAACGGTATATTCTATCCCATTGCACTAACCTTACCCATAAACCCACCCATCACACAAAAATGTTGACTTTATATGAATTTCAAAACAGTTTGGTATGGTTTTTTTTAATCCATTTGGTTTAGAAGGACACAGAAAGTGTCCTCATGAACCAGGTTTACATTGAAATTCCCATGTCATTATATACCCTTATGTCCTTATAAACCATAGAATGCACACATATACTTTTACCTATTTTACTCTTCTGCCATCTATTGTTCATAATAGAAAACTGCATGGATTAATGCCACACACACACACACACACACACACACACACACACACACACACACACACACACACACACACAAGAATATATATTATATTTTGAATGCATGTGTGTTTTTACCCCAGCTGATAGGGAGAAGACTATAGAAGGTGATATCATCAATGGAAACTGCAAAAAAGTAGGTATCTCATCTCAAGTTATTTTTGAACATTAAGCTAAGATATTCTACAGAACCAACTTCTCATTATTGTTTGTGATTTGTAATAAAATGACAGAATTGTTTTGAACACATTTTCAAGCCACTGTATGTGTGTTATATTCATAGAAATTGATGCATGGTTGTTTGTATTTGCAGGGAGATATGCACTTACAGAATGATGGTAGCAGACACACGTCAGTCTCTGATGAAGAGGAGAACTTTGCTGTGCTTAGACGGTCAGTCAGGGACGACTTAAAAAGAAAGTAAGCTATAATTGTGAGTCATTTTACTGACTATCTGTTGAATGTCCGTCCACTACAGGCATGTGATGAATGAGCTGTTGGAGACGGAGAGAGCGTATGTGGAGGAGCTGCTGTGTGTGCTGGAGGTGAGTTACACTGACACCTTTCACTACTAGAGCTCAAGTCAATGCTGTTTATGTTTTAAAGTCGTAATGAAACAGAAGTTGTAAGCATCTTTTCTTTCCTATTGTGACGAATATTCAAGTAAAAACTGAAAAAATGTAGGGTGGGAATTTATTTTGTCCATGGGGAATTGATTGGATGGTTGTGGTTTGCTATTTGTGGATCTCATGTGTGTGACAGGTTGTCCTCTCTCACACCAATAAACACGTCATTATGTCACTGCAAGAGGGAGAGGAAGTTATTTTTAGTAAAGATAACAAGGACACATTAATTTAAAAAAATATGTGCACGGATAAATCATTTATAATAAACCCCGCAATATTCAATGAAAAGATAAGAATTGTCAATTTTGATTTCATGGTGACTTTATTAACTTATATTACATTTGACTTGACAAATGAATTTGTGTTCAGGGTTATGCAGCAGAAATGGACAATCCAGCCATGGCTCATCTCATCCCCAACACACTGCTTCACAAGAAGGACATCCTCTTTGGCAACATGCCTGAGATATACCAGTTCCACAAGAAGTGAGTTAACGTCTCTGTCTCAGTTTGAGCTGCCGCTTGTGTGGTGTTATAAAGCTAAAGTGCCTCTCGTTCTCTTTATATTATAGGACTTTTCTACGTGAACTGGAGACGTACACAGACTATCCTGAGCTTGTGGGCCGGTGTTTTTTGGAGAGAGTAAGTCTGATGTTACATCTTGTGCTGTTCTGACTTGTTACATTTTTAAATAGGTTATTCAAATGTCTTTTTCGTGCTTTGTTAGATGACGGATCTGCAGATATACGAGAAGTACTGTCAGAACAAGCCTCGCTCCGAGTCTCTGTGGAGACAGTGCTCTGACTGCGCTTTCTTCCAGGTCATCTTGCATTACAAGAAACTACACACACTTATAAGCCACATTATAAGCACATAATTATTTCTATAATCCAAAGGGTCATATTATAGAGCATCATAGATAATATATTAGGAATACAATATATAGGACATGATATACACTACTGTTTAAGCATTTTTGAAGTCTTTAATGTTCACCAAGGCTACATTTATTTTATCAAAAATACAGTAAAAACTGTAATATTGTGAAATATTATTACAATTTAAAATAACTGTTTACTGTTTTTAATATATTTTCTATATTCCTGTGATGGCAAAGCTGAATTTTCAGCATCATTACTCCAGTCTTCAGTGTCACATGATCCTTCAGAAATCATTCTGATATGCTGCTTAGAAACATTTATTCTTATTATCAGTGTTGAAAACAGTTGTTGCTTAATATTTTTGTGGACACTGTAATCATTTTCGAAGAATAGAAAGTTCTAAACAAATTGAATGCATCCTCACTGAATTGAATAAATGTATTAATCTTCTTAAACCTTATTATTACTATTTCATAATTATCACTATACTATAATACTTGAATTAATATATATATATATATATATATATATATATATATATATATATATATATATATATATATATATATATATATAAAATCATAAACTATATTCATAGTAAAGAAAAATAAAGAATTTGTGTATGCTATTTTCAGGAGTGTCAAAAGAAACTGGAGCATAAGCTTGGTTTGGACTCGTACCTGCTCAAGCCTGTGCAGAGAATAACCAAATACCAGCTTTTACTGAAGGTAAACTAGACCCAGAGTACATGTGCAGATATATAATTCATATAGCTGCACCTCTGTCTGATGTAATCTCTGTGTTCATGTGTGTTTATATCAGGAACTGTTGAAGTACAGTAAAGGCTGCGATGGTGAGGAGGACCTGCAGGAGGCGCTCTCATCTATTCTAGGCATCCTGAAAGCTGTGAATGACTCTATGCACCTTATCGCCATCACTGGATATGAAGTAAAGACGCATTTTATTTAATGTGCAGATTGAATGAAAAAGGTTATCGATAATGTAAATCACCTTTGGAGTCGTTGTTGACCCCTGACATGTGTTTCCAGGGCAACCTCAGTGATCTGGGTCGCTTGATGATGCAGGGGTCGTTCAGCGTGTGGACGGAGCATAAGAAGGGTCACGCGAAGGTGAAAGACCTGGCACGCTTTAAGCCCATGCAGAGACACCTGTTCCTGCATGAGAAATATCTGCTCTTCTGTAAGAAACGAGAGGAGAACGGAGAAGGTTATGAGAAAGCCCCGTCATACAGCTTCAAACACTCACTCAACGTAAGTCCTGAATGTCAAAGACGTGCAAGACGGAATATTAAACTAGCTGGGATGATGTCGCGGAGTGGTTAAAGGGATATTTCACCCAGAAATGAAAATGACCCCATGATTTACTCACCCTCAAGACATTGTTAGTGTACATGACATTCTTCTTTCAGACTAATACAATCAGAGTTATATTAAAAAAATGTCAGAGCTTTATAATGCCAGTGAATGGCAGCCCAAAATTTGAAGACCATAAAAACTACATCCATTGCCTTCCGTATTCAACTTACCGCCTCTCGCAGTTCAAAATGCTTACGCTACGTCCGACGTCATCATCATGTCAGTTACACTTTTTCCGTAAATTAAATACGGAAAGTGGTCAGCCGGAAAAAGAATGTCATACACACCTAGGATGGCTTGAGGGTGAGTAAATCAATCCTTTCTTTGTTATCAAAAGTAGGGAATATTTATCTTTTTTTGTGCAATCCATCCTCATGAAATCTGCATGTTTAATTTGTTTTGTCTCATATAAATAAAGGTTAATGAAGATAAACACATTTACAAGGAATATCAGGTTTCAGTACGAGACTGATTGTTCATATCTTGTCCTCTGATAGATGAGTGCTGTAGGGATTACTGAAAATGCAAAAGGAGACAACAAAAAGTTTGAGATCTGGTGTAATTCTCGAGAGGAGGTGTATATCGTACAGGTAAAACATTATCCTTATAAAAGTATCCTATGTCTATTTATGTTTATTTATCCTGTCACTCACCTTTCTGGTCATTTTATTCTTTATTTTCAGGCGCCAACACCAGAAATCAAAACAGCATGGGTGAACGAGATCCGGAAGGTTCTAACTGGGCAACTAAAGGCCTGCAGAGGTGAGAGCCATGATCCTTTAGGCCCGTTCACACCAAGGACGATAACTATAATTATAACGATAAGATACAGTTCTAAAAATCGTTCTCAATATTAAAGAATAGCAGAGTTCACACCACAGCTATAACAGCACAGAGAAACAATATCGCTGGAATCCCTTTCAGAATGTTTTTTTCCCAGCTGATGAATGATAAAACATTTACAGCCAATCAGAATCCATCCTGCTGTAACAAACTCAAGCATTTAAAGAGACCGACAAGCAAGCACTTAGAATAAACAGTCCGCTGGTGTGGACGCTAATATTTCTCTTTATAGTCATCTTTAAAGCTATCGTTCTTGGTGTGAACAGACCATTACTCTTTCTTTTTATTATTTAGCAAAGACACATCAAATTGATCAAAAGTGACAGTAAAGACAATTTAATGTTACAAAGATTTGTATTTCAAATAAATGCTGTTCTTTTGAACTTTCTATTCATCAATGAATCTTGAAAAATATTAAGCAGCACAACTGTTTTCAACTTTGATAATAATCAGAAATGTTTCTTGAGCATTAAATAATGATTTCTGAAGGATCATGTGACTCTGGAGATGCTGAAAATTCAGCTTTCTCTCACAGGAATGAATTACATGTTAAAATGTATTTAAATTGAAAACTATTTTAAATTGAAATATTTCACAATTTTACTGTTTTTACTGTATTTTTGATCAAATAAATGCAGCTTTGGTGAGCATAAGAGAACATTATCAACATCATACCAACCCCAACAATTCGAACGGTAGAGTATATAGAAATGACACACTTCACGTTATCAGCTTCATTGTTTGTGGTTATCTAATAATGTTTGTGATGATGTATTACAGAGGCGAGGCAGCAGAAGGGCTCAGATCAATTAACTCCCACCAGCAGCAGCCTAACCCTGAGCCCCTTCAAGTCCAACCCAAAGAGCCTCAAGAAGGGAGAAGAGAAGAAAGCTGAACCGACAACAGCAGATCCCAGTACGGCTGCCTTACTCAAAAATAACGACAAGGTCAAAGGTCAGTCAGCCCTTCTCAACATGCACAACATAAACTGCATCTGAAATCGCGTAGGTCTGAGTAGGTACTACGTTTGAATGTATCATTTGAATTTACTCTACGACCATAAAAAAACAAAACTCTCTGTATAGTATGAATATGGGTAGTATGAATGAAATTCGGGATGTGACCTAGCAGCTTCAGTTGCACCACTTCACTGCAATTCACAAATCCTTGACCGTGGCCTCATTGGATAAAGTGTCCAAATCTCACCGGAAGTAGTAGGTCATCCAGGGATTTTTCGCCTACTGTTTTTTATTTTATTTTAATGATCTAAGAATTCAGACATATGCCGTGTTTTTCACATACTTTAAGGAAGTAGCAGCGTCTGTGTGTACGCTTTTTCAGAGGTCGTCTTTCTGATATTACACAGGACATATTTAAAAATCAGTCAGTCAATGTATCCTTGAAACCAACCCCAGACTAATGTTTCCCTAAATCTGTCCCACAATTCAGAACGCTGCTGTCTTTCCTCTTGCTGCTTTGACTGTGAATTTCTGTGATGAATTTCTTTGTGACCCCCGGTGTTTCTTTTATCCTAGTTTTTTTTTTTCTGACTAAACCTGTAACGCCTTTATTATTCCCCCTCCTCTTTCTTTCTCTCTGTCTCTGTGGAGAATAGACGAGACTGTCACCAGTCCCAACACTGAGAGAGCTGCAGTGGCTAAAAAACGTTTTACACTGCAGGGCTTCAGTAACCTCAAGAGTCAAAAAGGTACAGCAGGAGGGCTCACAACTTTACATGGTCACTGCCAATACATTCACAGCAGGGTGACTGCATATTGATGAAAATATTATGATAAAAGCATGTTTAGCAGAAATATATTAGTTTAACTATGATACATTTTAAAACAAATAGTTTAGTGACATTGGATAAATGAAAAAGATTTAACCTGGAATAAGTGCTAAGATTTGGCTTGAACCTCACTGCAGAGCTGATAGCAGCCTCTGGTGGCAAAAGCCTGACACTGCCAATGGTCACTCTCTGCCCTTCAGGTACAATGCAGACACTAGACTCTAGTGTAGAGCAGAAAGTCTAGATTAGCAGCAGTTTAACGTCATAGTTCAAGCTTGGTTACATTAGAGTTTAGAACCATCATTTACTTTAATGCTATTTACTGTGCCTTAACCAGGTGTGACAACTTATTTACAGGAACAAGAATTTGTCTACAACAAAACCATTTTTTATTTTTATTTTATTTACATTTATGTATTTTATTTTTTTTAGACTAGTTACATTTCCCTGGGTTCACTGGTAGGGCCTAAACTAGACGTTTTATTTTATTTTATTTTTTATTAATACTGTGGAAGGGCCTCAACCATGCGTGATAACTTTATTTCCACACAAATTTGTCCACACTGAAACTTAAAATTATACGATTTTTATTTCTTTATTTAAGTTTATTTTATATATGGTTATGGGAGTGGGATTTTGGACAGATTCGATTTCCTGGGTTCACTGTGACCGCACAAAACTGGGGAGCATCTTTTATCAGATGTTGTTTTTTTTTCACATCACAAATGGTTAGGGCACAGTGTAAGACTTGCTACTTTAGAGGCTTTCATCCTGTAGAACTGGCAGATTTTTCTTAATAATATTTAAGAATCTTTTCTTTAACCCTGTTATAGACTTTCTCTTTCTTCTTTCCTGATTATTTGCCCTCTTATCCTTTTCTTTCTCCTTTCTCGCTTCTTGCTATGGCTGCCAGGATCATCCCCCCCTAGTCCTGATCACAAAACTAAAATACATGAGATTAAGAGTGATCCTACACCATTTGGCTTCAGAGGTACACTGTCCCATAAAAACTCCCAGCATTCCCTCCTCCAACATCTGCCATGACCAGTGTTCTGTGCTCCCGAGCATTTATTTTATCATCAAATTTGGTTTCCACATTTTATTTCACCTTCATATATTAGGTTTCACCATCTTTCATACATCAGCCTGACGTAATAAAAAACGAAAACACCTCTATATCGGGTGCTAAGCATATCCAAACAAACTGACTTTAGTGCTGTATACTCCACCAACAAAAGCGATCTGTGGTAGTTGGTAATGTAGTTTTTGAAATCTTATCGGCTGCCTCTCCCTTAGACGCAGGTCCCCACATCTCTCTTACCCGAGTGAGATGGATGAGCACTTCTAGTCTGTTGCAGACTAAAAGGAGAGGTAACTAGATGCCTGGTGTGGGAATGAACTTTATCGTCTTTATTGCTCTCTCACACTTTCAAACAGACTGGCAAACACTAACCACAGGGTATGATATTATTGCACTGTAATTGGTGGTTTGCAGGAAAAATCACAGTGTTAAATGGCATCTCTCTGACATAACTGCTCAATAAATTACTATTGTAAATCTAAAATGCTCTCACTGTGGGAGAAATTGAATCCAGCCCCGTTTATATTGTATAACAGGAGAGAGAGAAATGATCTGATCATCTCTTACTATTTCTCCCTTCTTCTTCTTTTTTTTTAAAATGAATCCACTGATTTTGAATTATCATTATTCACTTATGTCATTTCAAACCTGTTGTCCTTTCTTGCTTCTGTGGAACACAAAAGAAGAAATGTTTCACAGTTTACTGGTTGCTTTTTTCCATGCATTTACATTGAATGTGGACCAAAGGGTTCAAGCTTCAAAAACAAAGCATACGCACCATAAAAGTATTATAGAAGTGGTTGTTATTCACTGACAATCATTCCCTCTGGTGAGATTTTAACTTCATTGCAATCAGATCTTTGATTCAGTGAATTTCACAAATGAATCATGCAGACAATCATTAACTTCATTGAAAAGATTTAACATAAAAGATAAAAAATAATTAGACTGATATCTACAGTATTTCTTTCTTTTCAGTGAATACAAAGTTTTTGACCTGTTCTTCATGTAAAGCTGTCATACACACAGAGAAAAAGGGTGTCAAAATTGTACCTTTGACCAGCTTGTCCAGCTTGTCACTGGGTCAGTAACCTTAAAAGAACATCTTTGTACCTTTTTGTACTCCTAAAAGGTGTATATTATTACCCTAGAGTACAAATACGTCGTATTTTAAGGTACTACTATGAACCTTTTTGTGGTAACAAAGGTAAAAAGATGTCCTTTTAAGGTTATTGACCCAGTGACAAGCTGTTGTACCCCCCTAAAGGTACAATTTTGACACCCTTTTTCTCTGTGTGTATGATTTCAGAAGATTTTGGCATATACATACAGTATATTCTACTTTTACCCACCTTTTGAAGTTTGAAAACTATTGTTTTCTTTTGGCTTTTTGCAAAGGTTCCATTTGCTGTAATTGCATGGAAAAATATAATTTTGCATTCCACGAAACAAAATGCTATACAGGTTTGGAACAACATTAGGGTTAGTAAATGATGACAGAATTTATATTTCTGGTTGACTCTTTTAAAAGTACTGTTTTTACTGTCAATTTACGATAAACCATATTGTACACTTTTTTTAAACCAAAAGAAGTCAGCTTGAACTTCCCTTTGTGTGGAAACACTTGCGTTTAACGCTGCATGAGTGTCTGGTTTGGGTTCCTGTCTGCTGGTTTGTGGTGTTCTGGATTCACATTTACGATTCTGAAGACCACAGATCCGTTTCTAACAAACACTCTTCCGGGCTCCATGATTATCCACTGATTCATATCTAAAAATGTTTATGCAGCTCTCCATAAACATGTTTTGAATGATTTGCGAATGTGTCATATGCCTTCTTCACAGTCATAATCTGAACATAAAACACAAACAGCTGTTTGTTCAGTGCCTGGAGCTGTTCCTCTTTTAAAATGGATTATGACATAAAGAGGCCCTGGCTTCGTTTCAAAACCTAGTGTGCTGCCTACATAGGCATCACATGCACACTCCCAAATGCAAAATCTGTTCTGAAACTTGGAAAGAGTGATTATTACTTCATGCATTTTTCACATCAAGTGGCAATTCCATAAAGCATTGCGACAAGCTCAGTGAAAAATTCATCCAATATGGTGAATTTGGTTGAGAGAAATGACAACTAATTGTATGCATTTACAATTAGTTTGCTAGATGTGCTATTGTGTTTTTAGCTTAGCAACATGCTAATGCCAAACTCTATTGAAATCCCAAGCATCCTGTAACAAATCCTTCCCTTGCAGGTCAAAATGACCCGAAGCCTTTTTTTTCAAACAGTTATATGGATTAATAGCCTGACGTGGTCATACTCAATTCTAGTCAGAATATGAGTCTGATACTGGGCTGTGATTATTGGGGCGTTTCAACCGAACCAGAAAAGACCTCAGTTGAATAGACCTACAACCAATCAGAGCAACGGAGTAAATGGCGTATGCTGAGCGACGCATAGTAGTGGGAGGTTCGGATCACTTTACGGACTCGGATCTTTGAATCTCGTTCAGCAAAATGAACAAATCTTTTTCAAGTAATTTTGTTCATTTCAGCAGAATGTAATAAAAATGACATATATTAAGTTCCCCAACACATCTATTACATATGCAAACATTTATCACATTTGGAATAAACAATAAATTATAAGCTAATGCATCCAAGGCCAATCCATTTAATCACGTCTGTTCTCTGGAAAGATTAGTAGCGTTAAACCTCTCCTGTCTTCGGGTTTGAGTCGTTAGTTCCGTCATCAGTGTCTGCACGCAGTCCCGAAAACAGAATTGATTAATTCAGCTCTCGAGTCATTTGTTCACCAACTCACAGCCCATAGGCTGAGTGCAGAAGATCCTGTACAGAACCGATGGCCTGTAGCGCATGCACGGTCAATGAACAAATCGCTCTCTGAGACAACTCGATGTTCCTGAGTCATATTTAAGATCAGTTCAAAAGAACGAATCGCTCACGAACGACACATCACTAACACAACAGAACTCAACTGCACGCACGCTGGAAGAAGTAGAAGAAAAATATGAGTGTAAACGATCTTTGCTGGTTTTGTAAAAAAATATTTAAGGATACACAAAGTATTTACTAACACAATCATCATTTTTGAGAGAAATAGTTCTCAGTTTAGGATTAGAACGAATTTAACCCAAGCGCTCTTTGATGCGTCAATGCGTCAATCATCTGTCCATCATCATTTAAAGCCCGCCCTGACAATTTGAGTCCAGATTGAACTGCCCTAAATGTTGTGGGCGGGGCTGAATTCGTCTGGCATCCAGGCTAAATGATATAAGCTTTCTGGACTAAAATTATAATGATATATCATATGTCAATTTTTGGGAGATTTTTTTCAATTTCGGTGTCTCTAAGACCTCAAGCATTTTTAGGTTTTTATATGTATACTGAAGTATTCCTCGCTTCCCATTCATTCCTAAGGGAGTCAAATTGAGGGAAGGACTTTTTTTATTACATCCACATAAACTCCTCGAATCCAGTCAACTTTTGTGTATATTCATGGTTCAAGTGTGACAAAAGTCCACTTCGATGGACACAGAATTTAAAAATGAATTTTGGGTCAAAATGACCGAGGAAGGATTAAAGAAGTCTATTAGTGTGGCACATTACATTGATGTTAATTTTGTATGGGATATTTCAGTGTTTTTTTATACTGATAAAGTATTTTTACAAGCTTAATTCATAAAATGTAATATTTAATAGTAATTCATTAAAACTAAATCCATATAATTTTCCTATGATGGGAACCCCTAAAGGTTCTATGTATGTAGTGCCTGACAGGAACTTTAGGGTTCTATAAAGAACCTTTTCATCTCAGAGTGAGGTTACATGACAGTTAGATGTTGCCTTTTGTATATTTAAGGAATAGACAAAAGAGCTAACTACGTTTTGAAACAGAGCCAGTCTCTTCTTCATCTTCCACACACCATCTATGTTGGAGCACCATTTATCCCTCTCTTTCGTTGTTTTACCATAATCCAAATGTCACATTGGTTTCACCCGCCCTCTCTTCCCCAAGGCTTCTCCAAGGCATCGCTGTCAATGGATGCGTCTGAGGAGAACGACGGTTACTCGAGCGCTGAGGACCCCATGAACTCTGATCCTGAGGATGAGGGAGGGAAGAAACTGGTGAGTCCAAGTACCCTTTGTTCCGCAATTCCTTGTGTCCTATGTTTGTTTGAGCACTGATGGTCTGACTCGTGTTTGTTTTTTGCATGTAGTCTCCAGGCAGGTACGTGGTAGTAGCTGACCATGATAAAAGCGGACCACAGGAGCTGACGGTTAAGAGTGGAGACACGGTGGAGCTGGCGAGAGAGGGAGACGATGGACGCTGGTAAGATTCACAACAGAGGCGAGGCCAGAAATCTGACGGGTGGTCAAATCATATAATCGAGTATGAAAACTTCATGCCAAATTTTAGAAGAAGAAAAAACACAGCACAGTTTCAAGTTCAAAGCTACAAAGCAGCAAATAACACATGAAGGAATGATTTTATATATGGTCAGACATATTTTACAAAGATCAAGCTCAAATAAAAATGTTGACCAGCGAATCTCGGAGAATGTCAGAGATGCATGTGTCATTAACAGCTGCATCTGAGGCAGTAAGTGCATTGCGTTTTCATCAACTTAAAGGTTTAAAGAGCCAATCGAGTTAGGAGGTTTAGTCACAAGCTCTTTTTAATACTTTTCTTTGGTTAAATATTTTTGAAAAAAAACACAGGGAGACGTAAAGGGTGACCAATAGTAATGATTTATGAAAATAAATAAATAAAAATTACAAAATATGGAAATACAAACAGACTGATGAATTAATGTTTAGAATATTTTAACTATAGTATACACTATAAATGTTTGTATTTACCTTTGCTTGTCCTTCTGCAATATTTCAGTTTTGTTTTTTGTTTTTTGTTTTTCATTTGACAAGCGAAACCCTGCAATTGACCTTGAAAAAATAATAATAAATACAGTTATAGTGTGATAAGACATTTATTAAGATTATTGTCGCTTATTAAATTATTTCATACATCTTTTTGAAAAAATGACCAGATATTTATTGGGTGGGACACAATTCAAAGTGGGTGGACCCAGGCTTAGCTGCGCCACTGATTCACACATTCAGGATTATGTCAGTACTGTCATCATAAATTAATAAATTAAATGGTTTTAAAACAGGTATGACGGTCATGTATCAGTGTTATTGTAGTATTATTAATATACTAATATTATTTAATGAATATTTTCAGTTAACGTTTATTTAGAATATTTTAATATTTTTTTAATTTTAAATGTAGTTTATTTTTTTGTTTTATATATTTTTTTAAATATTATTTATATATATTTACTTTTAATATATTGATCTTGCCATGAAAATAGCCACAGATGCTGATATGGCAATACCAGTTTAAAAAAATATATATATAAATACATTTTTTTATATTTCTTTATTTTTCTTTATTTCAGTTTTATTTTGTACATATTTATTATCAGTCGTTTTTGTGCTTTAATGTAAACTTATTTCAGTTTGTTTCAAAGGCAAAGAAATATTTGCATTTTATTTGTTTTTGTTTCAACAATTTTTTGTGTGATTCTTGAACATTTTGACTCAAAGGCCCCCTTTGTCTAACACAATATTCACTAGATATTTCTGCTGTATTATTATGAAAATCTGCTTGTTTTCAAATATTTTATTGATATATTAGCATGGTTAATTATTTTAATATACTGAATAAATTAACCACAATTCATTTTGTGATATTCTTCAATAAAAACAATCATTATTTAGGGAAAATAAAAATAAAAATGTTCACATTTTGTGTTTTATCATTGCATTTTTTTTTTTTTTTTTTGTCCACACCAGAACCAAATTAGATTTTACTTATGTTATTTTAATATATTAATAATAATAATTGAATTTGAATGCTTTTATATAAAATGTACTATAAATGCATAAAACATAAAATACAAAAGTAAAGCCGTAAATAATGCACATCATCATAACCTACTCCTAATTTCATAGTAATTAGGATATATTAGGAATATTGTAAAACATAAAAAAATTTAAAAACAGGAAATTACAGAGGAATACTTCAGGGCTGTTTTTTTTGCCCACATATTTAAAATATCTAGGTCCATTTTGAGTGTTGGATCGTATGGCTGACAAGTACATTACACACATACATTTATTATCTAGGCTCATTTAGATTTTTCTAAGATGACCAAATTAGAATCACATAATGTTTCCTGTAAGCAGAGGCTGGTGTGTTATATCAGTATGGTGTGATATTGATATTGATGTTTTTGCCTTTTGTTTTCCAGGTTTGTACGTAATCTGCGGACCAATAAGGACGGCTGGGTCCCTGCTGCAAACTTGCTCACTCTCATCAGAGAATCCAAATCTTCTCAATCTCTCACCAGCTCAGGTAACACAACACCCACAACACAACACAATACATCCCATCTTGAGTTCAGCTCATGTAAGTACATGCATGTTTTTCCCCACAGAAGGCAGTGGGTCTGGAAACCTCAGCACGTCGTCCAGCTGCAGCGAAACCTACACAAGCTTCTCAGACATCAAAGCCTGAAGCCCGCTGCTCCAGCGCCTTGTGGCAGCTCCTACACAGTGCACTTTCTACTGAAGCTCCTCGAGCCTTTGTACTGTATTTAACCTCCTCAACCGGGAAAGGAATCGACCTCTGCGGTCATTATGCGCTATTCAGGATATTTTATATAGAGCGTCACTGTTTCTCAACCGTCTCTCCTTCATAAGTGAGATAAAAAAGGTAGTTCAAATGTCTGCTGTTCCCATTCAAATTCTCCTTTACTTTGAAAGTATCGTGTGATGGCGTTCGTTTCACATCTGCATGCGTTTCCTCAAAGATTAAAAGAGAGAAAGAGTGCTTGGTCGAGTCGGCATTAACATCAGAGTTGCCTGCGGTTTAAAAAGTCTTTAAATATACATACAAAGGACTCTCGTTGGACTTTAATGTATGACCACATGAGCTTCCACTGGTTTTATTGATCTTGCATTGAGAATATCAATGTCTTTTTGGAATGTCTGACGTCTAAAGCTCCTGTCTGTTTTGCTGTAGCAGCAAGACAATGAAATGTTGTTTTATACCATACAGATTTTTGAGGTCATGCCTGGTGAAAAGTCCTGTTCTCCACTGTATGTATTAATCTAAAACAGCTGTATAGTTTAAATTATTTCCTGTAAAAGAAGATTTGTACAGATATTAACTTTTATCTCATGTTTTTCATTAAAACAGTATATATATATATAAATCTATACATATTGTATATTTTGACCACTATTGTTGTGTGTCAATGAATTGTATTTTGTTGTATTTGTCACTTCACTGTCCAGCATCATTCATGTACAATGACTATTTTTTAGTAACAACATACCAATTGTGTTCACATTTTATGCAATTTATTTTCCTGTACGTCACGACATATTGTTTAATTCGGATGGTTTAAAATGTAAAGTCTGGAAAGTGATCATTGGCGTGTTGTAACCAGCACTCAACTTTTGTAAGACTTAATTTTAAAGGTCAGAACCTTTTGTCAAATAAGTTTTTTTTTTTTTTTACTTGTCAAAGTTCATCTGTAATCCTAGAATCAGACTCAAGGATTTTTGACAGTTTGAACAGCACAGTGTTCATGTTCCCATAACTGTACACTGTCTTTTGTTTTAACGTGTTCAGCAATACAAAAATCGTTGTTAATATCTATTTAAATTTTATGTGGCACATTGCTGCATGTTTTATCATGTTAGTTTTACCGTATTCTCATTTGACATTAAAATATTTTCCTGTATTAGGCTTGTATCTGTGTATATGTGTAAATATGTATCTAAGAGGTTGTATGAGATGAATGAATTTAAAGTGCTTAGGCTGAAATAAACTTCCCTGAAACATTCTATCCTTTTCTGCTGGCTCACATTTGTCTAGGAAATATCCTGTTTTTTCCCACATCGCGCAAAGATTAAGTTAGGATCTTAAAGATATAAACTCGCAATGAAAAGCTGATATATCTATGATTTTGCAAATAAATTTTACTTAATGATTTACATATTATTAGACCTTTTTGATTCAGTTAAATGATTCATGATAGTGAATGGGGAAACTTTTATGATAAAATTTAATTTTGAACGTTAATTTATAAATATTAAGACTATAAAAACACAATTTCCCTTGATAATATAATTTATCTTTATTCTCCTTAGAACCAGAAAAACGTTTTGTTTTTGTGTCATTACATTGTTTAGAGCATGAGGAAAAAAAGAAAAAAAAAATATTTTATTCATATGTTATGCTATATCCTCTGTAAAGGACCTACAATGACTCAATTTTACGTTTTTTTATGAAACTATAAAGATTATTCTCAACTATGTTATGAAAGATATAACAGAATTATTTGATATACTATTTTGTTTCATGGAATATGTGTGTAAAATGTCCATACATGGGTTTTTCCCATTATTACATCATATATTATTAATGTCTAGAGTACATTATGAGATTCCCATCATATATAATGTGTCTATACATTGTATCTAATTTGCATATTTGTTCTCGGAGCAACATGTAATGAAAACAGAAGTGTAATAATGGGAGAAGTAATTGGCAAGATTTTCATTAAATATCTAATATTTCAAAGGAATACTAAAATGAATTTATTTCCCTATTAACTTGTTGTGTCTCCCAGAAGTCCTGGTGTCCTCTACAGTGGACATGTAAGAAATCAATGCCCTGTTTCATAACAAAAAGTCATATTTTTATTTGAAACCCCATAATATTTTCCTTAGATGTTGTTTTATAACAAACGATTAGAAAATTAGTCAAATTTAATTTAGAATTACAAAATATATTTCCATAGTGTTAAATTTTATCACTAAATTAATGTAATTTTTAAAGTCCAAGGAGAGGCAATTATCATTGTGAAACCTCAAGCATTTGGTATCTCTGAAAAGATAAAATACCTGAAGTATTAAGAGTTCCTTTCACTGGAACTAAGGGGCAAGCCCAACCCCTAAAAAAACCCCACACCATAATCCCCCTCCACCAAACTTTACACTTGGCACAATGCAGTCAGGCAAGTATCGTTCTTCTGGCAATCCATTGATTGCCAGATAGAGAAGTGTGATTGGTCACTCCAGAGAACACGTCTCCACTGCTCTAGAGTCCAGTGCCGGTGTGCTTTACACCACTGCATCTGACGCTTTGCATTACACTTGGTGATGTAAGGATTGGGTGAGCTGCTTGGCCATGGAAACCCATTCCATGAAGCCCTCTACGCACTGTTCTTGAGCTGCTCTGAAGGCCACACAAAGTTTGGAGGTCTGTAGCTATTGACTCAGCAGAAAGTTGGCGACTTCTGTGCTTTGTGTACAGCATTCTGTGATTTGTTCTGTGATGCCTAGGTGCTTGATTTTATACATATGTGGCCATTGAAGTGATTGGAACATCTGAATTCAATGATTTGGAGGGGTGTCCCAATACTTTTGGCAATAGTGTGTAATAGTGAAACGATTCAAGAAAAAAAAAGGTAAAACATGCAGTGTACAATAATAATAATAAATAATAATTAACCAACAAACATTGCATTTAGGAAATATAAAAAATTCTTATCCAAGAGGGTTTTGAACTAGGTATTTGAATATATTTCGATATTTACATAGTTCCAAGGCCCAAAATTGAAAGAAAAACAATATTGTAAATAAAATGTAGGTATCACCTTCTTTTGCATCATAACATTTTTGTTTCAATATAACCTTACAAATAGCACAGATTTTATGAAACAGCCACAGATCGTTTGGAGCTGGTGTGTGACTCAGAGTCTCTGTGCTTCAGTAACGCACTGCGCACGCAGACTTTGGCTGTGACGGTGTCGTTCAATAGTTCAGGCAGGTATATGACGCGATACTAGTATAAAACGTCGTGATTCAAAATCATGAGTCATGCACTTATTTTAGCCAGTATATCTCTTCATAATATAGTCTGAACACATCCACATCCGGGTAACACGACGCCTCGCCTCAGTGCGGGAGGAAGGCTTCGGCAGATCTGACCTGAGATCAGCTCGCACGTCACAGACAAACCCGCCACGGACGGCCACAGAACCGATCCCAGATCATTCTTCAACCGCGGAAAGGCAGCAGACAGGGAGTTTGTGTTACTAACCCATCATGTCTTTTGCAGATATACGCGTTTGAGTCAGTCAGTGTTTAATTCGCTCATACACACTTTCCTCTGACGTTTCGCCCAGCGCGAGCGCGCGCTCACACACACACACACACACACACACACACAGTCTGCTGCTGGCGTGATCAGGACGGCTGCTCGCGAACACACACAGAACCACAGCAGCCGCAGAAGACACAATTACATCGCAGCACTGTAAGTATTCAACATTTCTGACATTACAAACGCGATATCGAAATAACAGCTAGATATGCAATAAAACGTCGAACACCAGCATAGGCTAGCGGGCTCCTGCTGCGTGTCTTTTATTTTGGTGTCGCAAGAGAATAAGCTAAACGTACGCCCAATTTTCCGCATGTCGGGCTTGTTTTTGGTAACAGGGTTGACAAACTGAGAGTGTATGCGAGTGTTTGAGCCGCCAGCCAGCGTCTGATCTGTTTCATTGTTACAGTCTGTCGTTCTGCTCGCGTGTTACATTGTAAGCAGCTCGCTCGGTGTCACGCTGTAATTCTGCTGCTGTTTGTGTAGAACTGAGTGAACAGGCCTGAAACAGATCACACCACTGCAAGGCCTTCAGTGCAACACAAACACAAGCAGATCATGCTCTGAAGGGCCTGCTCACTCAATTCAACATGCATTTCAACACGATTCTACACAATACCAATATCAGCTCTGTCAGATGCTTCCTACAGTCCTAATAGAACTCGTGTCACACAAATCTGACGCCTGACGTTGAAATGGCATACATTTAGCCTTATTTTCTTTGTACTGTGATATGCAGTCCAATAATAAAAAAATAATAAATATATATTTATATATATATGTATATATATATAAATCTGTTTTTATTTGGAGAGCTATTACAACAGTGAAAATTAATTACACAATTTAATGATATGTTGATTTTAAAATACATTCAGTTCATTGTAAATTAATTTTATCACTTTTAATAAAACCTAAATTATTATGACCAAAATATGTTTAGCTCTGTCCCACATTTATATTTGAGCCACCTTGTTACTGCATGTTTATGATTTTTACTTATTTAATATTACTTTAATGGAACATTCCCATGATTTTGTCACACCCAAGCAGTGACATCATTTGAATATTTTTTACATCATAGTGGGAAGTAAATTCTGTTTTAGTCGTGACTTTAGTGTTAAAGCTCAGCCCGTTGAACCCTGTTACCAAGTATATTTCTGTAATTTATGGAAATATAAGTTAATCAATAAGCACAATTTTCAGTTTTTGGTCATAGACTAGCTTAGCTTCTGCTGACTGACAGCTCAATTTGCAACCGTTACCCATTCTGTCACACTTTATATATATTTTAATGAATTCTGGCATTGTTTTGTACCCTATTCCTTGGTAGTTATTCAAACTGGTTTCTGGCATCTATCTCTCATTTATCTAGGCTGTGTCCAGTCCTTTCGTTTCATATTTTCTAATTTTGCAGAGCAAGGGTGTTGAAAGTGGTATTTACAGATTGTAAACAAAGGTGGAGCTTCTTCTTTTTTTGCCGAGGACTATATGAAATTCCTAAAACTGTCACACTGCAAACAGAGGACCTGTTCACTCGCTACTAAATACATGTGGTCATGTGACATTCCTCAGCAATGGGCCTTTTTATGGTTAAGGTGATATTGTGATAGTAAACGCAGGTGAAGTCAGGGTGGCATGTGTTTCTGCAGATCGTTATGACTTATGATTTCATAACCGTAGTGAGTCAGGTCTTGGTTTTATTGCTGTCAGTGTTTACATAGTGAATTATTGCAAGTTATTTCCAGTCTTTAAACACACCTAGATTGCAGACTGAGACTTGTGTGATCAGTTAATTCAAAACCTTCTTTAATATTTTTAAAAGAATCCTCTACAGGAGGTCCTATCACAACTATATATACTTTATGTAATCATTGATCTTTGCCATACTGTGGTAATATTGTTAGATGTATTGTATGAACGCAGCACTAAGATGAAAAGAATCTGTCCAAAGATCAGCTGCTGACAGGTGGAGGAACAGGAAATTTCCAGCTCTTGGACTCTCTCTCTCCTTTACACACACACCTTAGGTTCTTAGATCACAGGATTACCAGTCACAAGTTTAACTTGGTCCTCTCAGAAAAAACATTGAATATTTCCCTCATTATAATTGTGTGGTTTAGGTCGCTACTGAAAGTTCCTCTCACATCACATTCTGCCGTCAACCCTGTCAAATGGCTTCTTTTTTTGGGCTATGCATTTCTACTGTGACCAGATTCATTGAATCAAACTGAGAATAATCATTTAGTTAAAAAAAGTACATGTTAGTTCGAGGCTTGAAAAATGAATGGAGTTTTTGTCTTTAATTTACATAATAATTAAATCCACTTACTTACAGACTGAAATGGAATTTCAGATCATGAGCTTGCAACTTAAATAGCCTTAAAATGAGTAAAACTCAAATTGAAATGTAATAAATAAAAACTAAATAGAAGTATTTAATCTGTTCTTCATACTAAATCTTACTGTGAAACCAAATAAATATAATGTTCCAAAAATGTATTTAAAGGCAAACTAACAAAAATTTGAACTAAAATAGTATAAATATAAAATATACTATATACAATAATAGTATATAAATAATACTTAAATAACACTGGTGTTAATGGGACGTTTGCTCTACTACTTACGATGTACCTACTCATTCAAGTCATCAAAAGTTTGACATGCATAACAGAAATACTTTTTATCTTTAGAAGAAAATTATAAGGCGGCACTATTTCAAGCATTTACACAAACATTAGATCTCAAGATTTTTGAAGATCATGAAAAACATACACTCAGTCAAGTGCAATATGTATGTGTCCTGCTTTTGATTAATGTAATATTTTCCGGCTCAATATTTCTCCTTTTAAACTTTAGTAGACTTCGTCTTCTGTCTCAGTGTTTTGTTGTCAGAATTTTAGAGGGCCATCAACACCACTGACTTGTGTCCATTTCTTTTATTTGATTTATTCCAGGTTCTAAAGCTAGAAGTCTACGGCCGCTACCATGCCACTATTTGGTAAATCTCACAAGAACCCCACAGAAATTGTGAAGACCCTGAAGGACAACCTCTCCATCCTGGTCAAACAGGACAAGAAGACAGAGAAGGTATGAGTTTAAAGATGGCATATTACGCTAGGGCTGGGCGATATATCGAATATTAGCGATACTATCGCAATAATTTTGACGGCGGTGTAAAATTTGAAAATATCGTGAATATCGAATATTTCAAATTCAACATGCAAACTTTCCCAAATAACATTACCAGATAACAGGTCTGCTTCCACCATTCACTAAACATCAGAAGCAGTTAAAAATATATACGCCCAGCATATGAAAAAGAAAGCAACAGAAACATGCGCGCATGAGAGAAATAATAGCGCGGCGCGGGACGTGCTCACGCTGCCAGACTCTGACCGGAAGCGCGCGCACACGCCTTTCAGACAACATGCGATCAGGATTCAGTTCCTTCATGGATTATTGGGTTTCAGTGTTCAAAAAGATATAAAAATGCACGTGCTGGCAAGTATTCAGGTAAACACAGTAATGTATGTCTTTAGTGAACGTACCACTGATCTATATAATTTATATAGATCAGTGGAAGAAATCGTGTGTTACAATGAATTGGGTCCGTGGAGCTCTTAAAGGGCCGGACCTCATATTCTGTGTGATTTAATGTTAATCAAACAACAACGAAAATTAGAAAACCACCCCATGCTTGGCTAAACAACTTTAATATATTTATTAAGAATCAGTGTATATATATATATATATATATATATATATATATATATATATATATATATATATATATAAACTTATATATATATATATATATATATATATATATATATATATATATATAAACTGCTCATTATATAAATTATAGGCTACACTGATTCTACACTGATATATATATATATATATATATATATATATATATATATATATATATATATATATATATATATATATATATATAATCATATATATTTGATTTTTGATTTATTTCTTGACTTGCAGCTGTTAAATAGACCCACTGTAGGTGAAAACTTGTTTTACTTATGTTTTCTTTTTTTAAAGATCAAATTAAAAATCTATATTGTAATTATAAAAGTACATTTCAAAAAATATTAAATTACTCGTATCATGATTTAAGATTTTGGTCATCCCAACCCGTTACCAGTAAACGTAAACATTTTGTATTTAATTTGGTTCTATCTAAATAGTTTTTGTTGTTTTAATGGGGGCAAAAGAAAATATTTTTTTTAATTTAAAATCAATTGCAAACATATCGAGATATATATCGAATATCGTCAAAATTTTAAAAATATCGAGATATATTTTTTTTTGGGATATCGCCCAGCCCTATATTACGCATTTAGCAGTTCCTGGGGGGATTTAGTCAGTGAATTACACCTGCTGATAAAACCTTGATTTACTATAGGAATTATATACGTGTGCAAACAGTGCAAGTGCAAACATGGCAAAAAAAGTGTGCTGAGCTATTGGTGAGGAGCATCTTGCAAGCTGGATCTGATTGCTAGCTGTGGTATCTGTCAGGAGTTAGTAAGAAGCAATAAAGCATAGGAGTAACAATATTTCATCCATCTTGTTCACTCTTTTACTTCAGTTCTCCACACATTTCGTCATTAAACAACACTTTAAAACAGTAGTCAACAGTACAGTGTTACTCATGAACACAACTCTAGCTTTTAAAAGTAATCAACAGATCTCTACACTATGGCATACTTTACTGCGACTGTACAGCATCACTCCATTGCTTTAATAAGCCTGATTTGCATCAAATGAGGTGTTTATCCTGAAAAGAATGTTCCAGTGCATCTAGTGCCTGTGTAAGATGGCACAAAAGTGACAATAAGGTTTAATGAATTTGAGTTTTTCCCATTCCATTATCTATCTCAGTTCTATGCAAGCTCTCAGATGATTGCATAATGAATTTGACTATTGAGTGATGATGCTCAAGTTTTCCTAGGTCTCTGAACAACATAATCCGATTTATCAATAACCTAAGAGTATTTTCAACCAGAATATCAGAGGTTCTAAATAGCCGAGAATTCTTTAAATGCTGATTTTTGTTTTGTTTTTGCATTTTTAATTTGCTATTTCATAGAGCAGGTCTGGCCTATCTGAAGGCAAATAAGAGGTTTAAACCAGTGCACTAAATCAGATCCTATAGTAGAATGTGCTAAGAATGTGGATATGCATTTTGATAACCTCTGCTCTTTCAACTGCAGGAAGTGTGACATGGAAATGTCTTAATTCTGAATATAGTTTTGTCAGTGTGTTAATGTGAAGCGATGGCTACTTTAGAAAGTTAATTAGTCGAAATTTGAGGTAAAATGCACTTGGGTTGTCGATGTAACTTTTCTTTAACAGAGTAGAAATGGAAGGAGAGGATATGTCTGTCACGCTTTACTTGTTAACATCTTGGTTTCTTGACTGGTTGTTGACATAATTGTAGCTCTAGATGTGAGTGCAAAGATTTTGCAAACACAAGTTACAAATACCTGGGGCTAAGCCCCCTGTCTTCCAATCCTAGTGACGTCCCTGAATTTGACTATTGAGTGATGATGCTCAAGTTTTCCTAGGTCTCTACAACTTTAACCTAAGAGTATTTTCAACCAGAATATCAGAGGTTCTAAATCCGGCTTCTTTCCATTGCTGAATTTTTGTTTTGTTTTTGCATTTTTAATTTGCTTTTTCAGAGAGGCAGGTCTGGCCTATCTGAGGCAAATAAGAGGTTTAAACCAGTGCACTAAATCAGATCCTATAGTAGAATGTGCTAAGAATGTGGATATGCATTTTGATAACAATAACTCTGTTCTCTTTCAACTGCTTTTGAGGGAAGTGTGACATGGAAATGTCTATGAATGGGCTTTGGCGGTTTTGTGAGCAATGTGACTAATGTGGACATACAGTCTGGGATATGCATTTGAAAAATCTATTTAATTTAATCTGAACTTTTACATAAATGATCACCCAGACATAGCTTTTTTTTTCTTCCAAAAGAGCTTTTCACTTGAATGCCAGTTGTTTGTTGGATTGGGTAGTTCAGGTAAATTAGCCCACACTGCAAAAAATGCTTTTCTTATTTAAAAAAAAAATTCTTCTTGTTTCTAGTCTAAATATCTAAAATTCTTAAATTAAGGTGCATTTATTAGATACAATGATTTTTTCTTGTTTTCTGTCCCAAAGAGAAACAAGATTATTTTTCTTACTCCACTGGCAGATCATTTAGCTTGTTTTAAGCAAAAACTCACTTTGTTTAGATCCCCTTCCCCCCAGAAATATGTTGTAATTTTACTTATTTAGTAAAAGCATCTTGATTTAAGAATTTTGAGATATTTGCACTGAAAACAAGACACAAATGCTAGGTGAGAAAAGCATTTTTTGCAGTACACTCATCTCAATGTCGATAAGTGGTCCAATTTACACGATATGAACCCCATTTTCAGAGCGTCCATTAGAGACTCAAATGAGCGAGAGGCTGGGTTCCTTCCTGGAAGCTCTCATATTTGTGCTGAGAGTTGAAAGATGTCGCAGAGGTGGGAATATCGCTCCACTGCCCGACCTCTTGCTCATTTTCACCTGCCTGCTAAGGCCCTTTTCAGCAGCCTCGCGCTAAAGTCGAGCGTTCGAAGTGCTGGAAACCTGCTGATTGTTATTCCGAGGGCCTGGGGCACTTCCAGCTGGAGGGAAATCCATATGCTTCACCATGCCTTCCATCCCTGCAGCAGCTGATAAATAGCTAATGATGTTCTTTGAATAACGAGCTTACATGTGAAATTACCCAGAGCGATATATGGCATTGATACCATATGCTTTACATACACATGTTCAGAAATGTGTTGAATTAGCAGCATGTTTTGTAGCAGTACTTAAGTAATTTCTGTGTTTGTCAGGCTTCAGAGGAGGTGTCGAAATGTCTGGTGGCGATGAAGGAGATCCTGTACGGCACTAATGATAAGGAGCCGCACACAGAAACAGTGGCGCAACTGGCCCAAGAGCTCTACAACAGCGGCCTGCTCATCTCACTGGTGGAAAACCTGCAGGTCATTGACTTTGAGGTGAGGATGCTTTCAAAGCACTAAAAAAGACATGACATTTATAATTACATTATAATTTTATTATATACACACAATTAGGGCCGGGTGGTATATTGAATTTGTACGATGAATGAGCGCCGCCCCGCGCATGCATGCTAATAGGAGCACAATATACAATAAAATATACATTATTTACAAATACATGCTTAAATATTGGTTGATGGACAATAAATGTGCCATATGTGGAATTTTAAACCTACAAATAAGTGTATTTTTATGAAAGTGACCATTATAATGTAATTTAAACCCTCTTTTTGCACTTAATATATTGCATAACCTACATTACATTAACTATATTTGTTTTCATAACCTTCAATATATATATATATATATATATATATATATATATATATATATAAACCTTATATATATATATATATATATATATATATATATATATATATATATATATATATATATATATATATATATATATATATATATATATATATATATATATATATATATATATATAAATAAACCTTATATATATATATATATATATATATATATATATATATATATATATATTTTTTTATTATTATTAAATCGTTTTTTTATTGTATCCATACAGTATATCGCCATTTAACCAAAAAATACAGAGATATGATTTTTTTGGCCATATCACCCAGCCCTACACACTACTAGTCAAACTTTTGGGCTCATATCTATCTGTCTGTCTGTCTGTCTGTCTGTCTGTCTGTCTATCTATCTATCTATCTATCTATCTATCTATCTATCTATCTATCCATCTATCTATCTGTACTGTTGTTCAGACAATGTTTTTGCTCTTTCTTTCTTTTCATTCATGATTCTAATAATTGGTATATTGACGGTGTCTGTGTGTGCAGGGTAAAAAGGACGTTTGTCAGATCTTCAACAACATCCTGCGCAGGCAGATCGGAACCCGCAGCCCAACAGTGGAATATTTTTGCTCTCATCAGGAAGTTCTTTTCATCTTACTCAAAGGGTGAGAAATGATAGGTATTTTTGAAATGCAGCATGTAAGCATGTTACTTACAAACTGCTTGCATGGAAAAGCTTCCAAATGTTGTCGTTTCCCTTCCTTTCCTTCCTCCATTCATTTCAGCAATAAATGGATGCCTGCAGCATCAAAATCAGAACAGCAAACATGGAATAGATGTAAAATCATGAGCTTCATTTAACTGAACATGGTCCCTGTTAAGCATTAATGTGTGTGTGTGTGTGTGTTTGTGTGAACGTGACATTTTTACTGTGATGTCGTGGCAGGTATGAGACCCCTCAGGTGGCATTGAATTGTGGGATTATGCTGCGCGAGTGCATCCGGCACGAACCTCTCGCCAAAATCGTCCTCCACTCTGAACAGTTTAAAGATTTCTTCAGCTACGTGGAGATGTCCACGTTTGACATCGCGTCTGATGCATTTGCCACCTTTAAGGTGAGCGCTATATTTTATTAAAAATCACATTATTAATTAATACTAGAGCTGCATGACTATGGATAAATTGAGAATCTTTTCAAAAAGAGATTATGATTCTGAAAAGACAACTAAACAAAATAACGTGTAATTTACTAGAGGTTCTGACTAAATTTTAATTGCTGCAGTCTATTTAAAATGTTTAATAAATCTGATTTAAAAAAAAATTGGTTTGGATGAATGATTCAATGACTCACTGAAATACTTCACTTATTACTGGATGTTTTTTGAAAGAATCTCTTAAATGTTTCAATGAAAAATACATTTGATTCACAATCATTATTTGAAGTTAATGTCAAGGTGATTTACTCTACTTTGATCAGTGTTAATTACAGTCAGAACTTTAAACTTTTATCCTAGTTCTTCTGTGATGATATGAATATTTGTCACAGAGAAATAATGACACTGTGTGGTTGAAAAGACTATTTGTGCAGCGGTTTCATACGTGTACATGACAACTGCTCTCTCTGGATCAACGAGCGCCATCGCAGAATGATCCGGTGTGATTTTGTCGAATGTTTAATAGATGAATCGCTGTCATTTAGGAATGAGATTGTGTTTGAATCGATCGTTTAATGATTAATCGTGCAGCTCTAACTGATACATACGTTATTTGATAAATGGGAAGTTACACTAAATATATTGATTTTGTTTTACAGGACCTGCTTACAAGACACAAGGTTCTAGTGTCGGAATTTTTAGAACAGAACTATGATGCGGTAAAATGTTTGTTTTTTTTGGGTTGCTTTTTTCATAGAATTCTGCAAATCTGAGATTTTCTTTAAAATAACTCTCAATGATCTTCCAGGTTTTTGACAACTATGAGAAACTGCTTCACTCTGAGAACTACGTGACCAAGAGACAGTCGTTGAAGGTGCGTGATCTGACATCTGATTTGATTTGTGTCATCTAGAGCCTGTCCTGTCATTAATCGTGTCATCATGTGTTTGTGTGACAGCTGTTGGGTGAACTGCTCCTGGACAGACACAATTTCACAGTCATGACACGGTACATCAGTAAACCAGAGAACCTGAAGCTCATGATGAACCTCCTGAGAGACAAGAGCCCCAACATTCAGTTTGAGGCTTTCCATGTCTTTAAGGTACAAATATGTAGACACTATTTTAACCCCCCCCCTTCTTTTCCTTGCATGGAAAATGCAATGTCAGGATTGAGGGTGTCAAGCACCAAAATGTACTATAGAAGTATCAAAAAGTGGTTTATGTGACTTATATTCATATGGACCCACTTTATATTAAGTGTCTTTAACTACTATGCACTAATATTTGAAATTAATAATTTGATATAGTGCACCTGTTGTGTACATGTTTTTATTTGTATTGATATTTAAAAAATACCAGCATGTAATTACTTTGTATACACCGATCAGGCATAACATTTTCTAATATTGTTGGCTCCCCTTTGGCTGCCAAAACAGCCCTGACCTGTCGAGGCAAGGACTCCTCTAGACCCCTGAAGGTGTGCTGTGGTATCTGGCACCAAGATGTTAGCAGCAGATCATTTAAGTCCTGTAAGTTGCGAGGTGGGGCCTCCATGGATCAGACTGGTTCGCTCAGCACATCCCACAGATGCTCGATTGGATTGAGATCTGGGGAATTTGGAGGCCAAGTCAACACCTCAAACTCGTGCTCCTCGAACCATTCCTGAACCATTCTTGATCTGTGTCAGGGTGCATTATCCTGCTGAAAGGCCACAGCCACCAGGGAATACCGTTTCCATGAAAGGGTGTACATGGTCTAAAACAATGCTTAGGTAGTTGGTACGTGTCAAAGTAACATGATTCATCAGAACAGGCCACCTTCTTCAATTGCTCCGTGTGCCAGTTCTGATTCTCACATGCCCACTGTTGGCGCTTTTGGCGGACGGGTCAGCATGGGCACCCTGAGTGGTCTGCGGCTTTGAACCCCCATACACAACAAACTCTGATGCACTGTGTATTCTGACACCTTTCTATCAGAGCCAGCATTAACTCCTTGAGCAATTTGAGCTACAGTAGCTCTTCTGTTTGATCGGACCACACGGGCCAGCCTTCGCACTCCATGTGCATCAGTGAGTCGCCGGTTTACCACTGTTCCTTCCTTAGAGCACTTTTGATAGATACTGACCACTGCAGACCGGGAACACCCCACAAGAGCTGCAGTTTTGGAGATGCTCTAACCCCAGTTGTCAAGCCCTCATCCTGCTTTTTAACACATCAACTTAGAGGGCAGAATGTTCACTTGCTGCCTAATATATCCCACTCACTAACAGGTGCCGTGATGAAGAGATAATCAGTGTTACTCACTTCACCTGACAGTGGTCATTATGTTATGCCTGATCAGAGTATATCTATAATTACACAAATTGGTTCTTCCCTTACCCTTTAACATACACATACCACCAAACCAGTCCTTAACATTACTCGCATCCCACCTCAATATCAGCGTGTTTTGCAATAAATCAACAACACAAGTACAATGGGCCTCATTCATGAAACCTTCGTAAATATACAAGCAAATTGTAAATAATTTGCATGTACAATGGACCTTTACGAAAACTCTCCTCCATATTCACATATGCTTCATATACCACGGATTCAGTAGTTAAGCATGCATATTAATTAATTTCTAAACATTCGCAAATAGAGCACATGCAGACACTTTCATAATCAGCATAATTACGTGCAAATGACGTGTCCAGTAACGCTGTGGAATCTAATAGACTTCTTTCTTAGGTTTGGCTCCAGTATTTTGCATAAATGCTAAAGAGACTAATTGGCCATATGCCTTGCAATAAATATTCAATTATCGTGTCCAGCTAAAAAATGCCTGGTGCTCTTCTGATAACAGCCAGCTGGTGGCGCTTGAAAGCACTTTGAAAGCGCAGTGTTTTTCCAGCTGAGATACTTTGATTGCTATGCTACAGAATATCCATGGCAGTAATGTGTTAGCTAGTATCTAATTTTGAAGAATATTACTGAATATTAAAATGCTGTAAAAAGCAATATTAAATTATCCGTTGTTGTTCAGTTGGTGTACAAGTAGGATTGGTCGGTGTAATATTTGTCCTGCCCCTCCTCCAATGTGATTGGACGGCTGGGTAAAAAGTGACAGTGACGAGCGCTGCCTATTACCCAAAGTTGAACAGTAAAAAAAAAAAACATAAAGGGCAAATCAACTCGTGAAATATTATTATGGTACTTCAAAATGCAATGTCATCAGTTTGCCTTATTAAGAACACAGAACGTTCAAATGTTTACGCACCATTTACTGTTGGTAGGGAGCAAGTGTACATTTCTTTCATACCAACTAAGATTTTGAAAAATTAACATTTTTGTGAATCCAAAAATGTACGTCAGAATGGCTGTATGAACGATTTACACATTTGTTCTGCTCGTTTCATGATGATTGAGGCCCATTGTACCTAACAATTCATTTAGATGTAAGTATATAGTAGTTAAAGACACCTAATATAAAGTGGGACCCTTATATTCAATAAAAGTAATATTCCATATTATAGCTTTGTATGAGGCACAGACTGAATTAATTGTACATAATTATAAGAATCTTTTTTTGTATTTCCTCAGGTGTTTGTGGCCAATCCAAATAAAACACAGCCCATCGTAGACATTCTTTTGAAGAACCAAACGAAACTCATCGACTTCCTTAGCAACTTTCAGAAGGACCGCACGGACGACGAGCAGTTTAACGACGAAAAGACGTACCTCGTCAAACAAATACGAGACCTAAAGAAACCAGCCTCCTAAACTTTAGCTATTGCAGTATTAGGGAAAAAAAACAACAAAACCCACAAAAAAAATATATTAACAATAATAATTCTATTTAAATTCTTGAAAAATTTGTCTCCTCTTAGTTCCGAGGCTTACAAAAGAAGGTTCCTGATCATTGATGTTCTGTTCTTATTTGCTTTTCCTTTTCCTTCTTTCTTTTTTTATTTCATTGCAAACTCTCGTGCCATGATAGGATGAATTAAAAGTAGGAATCAGCCAGTTTGAGTTACAGGAAGAAAACATGGAGAAACATTGTGGATGAGGAAATACAGGTAAACGTTCATTTTCCGTTTCGGGATGTTTTTCACAAGTCTGGACACTCCACACTCTCCCTGGCATCAACAGCGCCACAATCACAAGAGATGTTGCTGGGAAAGAGCTGAAAATCCCATATGATCAATTATGGGTTGTTGATTTGTAACTGCACTAATCTTCATTCTTGCATTCCTTCTTTGTCTTCTTTTCTCGGGCATCAGATCGACTCGCTTTCGCTTTTATTTTATTAGCCTGTGCTTTATTCAGAACACTACAAACCCGATCGTTTCCTCCCTGTTCTCTTTATTCTGTTTGTGTTTTATAAGAATTAGTTAGAAGGATGAATTCATTTATCAGTATTTTAATTATTGTTCATCTGAGCTGAAACAGGAAGTGCATGTGTGGGTCCTCATGTACGTTTTGAGTTGCTGCCAGGCCGTTTCTCCGATCAGAAAGCATCGCTGTTTTGTTTTATATATTTTTATTTGATGTTTACCTAAAGCTGATTTTACTCTTAAGGTGGTTGCCATTTTAGAAGAATCTTGAAAGTCATCTTTGGCACTAAGTCAACCAGTGTATATTCCAACTCGTAGATTTCATGTAGATCAGTGAGGTAAATCTATAGTGCTTTGGCATTACTATCGTATGCTCTATACTATAGTGTCCTTAGTGCTATTGGATTTGTTAACTTTAGTACATCATACTAAAGTACTTCTTATACTGTCGTGCAGCTGTAGTGTAATATTCATTTCTATACTATAGTATTCCTTTTACTGTAGTATGTATTTTGTGCTATAACCCATAATTCAGCTGTCTATGATGATTTTGACAGAAGTAGATTGTTGCATAGCTGAAAAACAAGTTGAAATGAGGATGCAAATGTACAAAACAGGTGCCTTTTGTTCTTGAGTTGTTCATTTACTATTTTGCTCATTTTCTTTTCATTTCAGAAGAAATTTTGGAAGGGGGAGCTTAATTTCTTTTTGTTTTTAATATGTTCTCAGTGAGCATATTTAGCTTGATTAAGCAATGAACCTCTTTAACTCACTATATTTGAGTTATGCTGTTGAAGAAAATTCATTAAATTTCATTATTTTTTCCTCTACAGTTGATTGATTCAGTATTTTTGTTAGTTTTTTTACAGTCGCCTTTAGTTTCCTGTGATTAAATTATGTTCAGGTGGTTTTGGACCATCGTTCAAAGTGTGAAGCATATTCATTTGTACTCTAAGGCAACTAGTTTCAAATTTGAAATATCCATCTGAGCCAAATTTATTGAATATATTTGTCAGCAATTACATTGACAAAATTTTAATTCATTTTTTTCCTACTACGCATACATTTGCAGTTTCCATCTGAAGTGCTAATAGTACCATATCAATAAAGAACAACTGAAGCATTGGCAGTATCACTGACTCCTTTTTAAAAGAAAAAAAAAGCACATAGGGTACTGGATGTAGTGTAAATTTTCACACTATAAATATACATTATGTATTTATTTATTCACAGTGGCCTTGCAATTTAACATTTAAAAACTTCATTGTGTGCAATCTTAAAACCATATCAAACCCGTAAGTTTTCCTTAACGGGCTGTCATATTAAACTAATAAAACTAAGCATAACAATTTCCCCTCTTTTATGTGATATTGTAAAGTAACACTTTAGTTTTAGGTGATGTAATTACATATTTGAATAGTAAGTACAAGTAGTACATTCTACTTATTATGTAACTACACCACCTTAAAATAAAGTGTACCCTAAGATAATATTTGTTTGCATCATTCAGCATGAGTATGGCAGGCGAAATAATGTTCATCATAACCAGGAACTGAGTGATGCATTAATGACATCTTCTGTTGCTGTCATGCAGGCGAGACGGCAGCTTTCGAAATGTTTTCTATGATCGCAGTCTCTTGTTGCACTGAAAATTGGTTTCCTCATCTCTTCGTTTCATGCAGCCATCTGCAAAACATAAAATCACAAACACGTTCAGGGTTATTCTATGCTGTATTCAGGGTTTCTACAAGGTCCTTGATGTAACTGAATTTGAAGTCCTTGAAAACAGAAATATTAATGAAAAGTGCTTGAATTATTGAAAGACAATATGAAATTTGTAAACGTAAAGTTGTTTAATTTCATTGATAAAACCATCTTTTCATGCAGAATTAAAGCTGCAGCCCATCTGATATAGAGCCATACCGCATGGCTTGGAGCATGATATTGCACAAAAATATCCAAGTATGTGATACAGCTTTCATTCTTTAGGTCAATCATGTATTTATGAGGGAAAAAATCGGTTTGAATAAAGAATCTTTGTCATAGTATCCTTTCACAGTCATTGCATGTGCTGAACTTTATTTGTACCATTTTGTTTTTTTTATATATATATTTATTTGTACCATTTTGTTTTTTTATATATATATATATATATATAACCTTTTTTAGAATTTGAGTGATAATAAGGATATTGTTTGATAAGGTTTGATAAGTGAGATCTCTAATTGTAGTCCTTGAAACCCAAAAAAGTAGTGCTTCCTTCAAGTCCTGGAATTATATTTTACAGTATCTGTCTGAACCCTGTATATCCATCTAATTATTATGATTTGGGGACTTAACTGAGAAACTACATTAAAGCACTGTATATTCAAATATTGTATAATATATGTTCAAATATTCAAAGATCAATTTTATTAACGACCCTAAAAGATCTTCAAAATGGTGAAAATGTGAGTCGCAGGATCTAAAAAAAACCTATTACTTGCACATTTTTGACCTCAATGGTTGATCTTGGTTAAACTACACAGACATGTGACAATTACCAATAATACTGAACTGAATTTGGTAAAGTAGCTGCCATATCACTTTTGCCTATCAATTTAGTGAGACAATTTGATAATAGTGGGCATGTTTTTAAAGGCATGTTTCAGAATTGAGGGTACGTTTACATGACGACATACTAATCATTTGCCTTGTTGCTAAGTTTCGCGTACAGATGACAACGCTGTCAAAACAATCCCAGTTCACATGGATCTGCAAAAACGACTAAAAATGTTGTTTTCTGCTGCCAGGCTAGTAGTTGGCGATGTCATTTCTTAAAGAAACACTACGCCTATAGACTGAGCACATAATACTAAGGAGCATGACATTTTCACAAGTTCACCTTTATGTAGTTTACAGAGACAAAATAAAGGTTCCGTTTTCAAAACATGTTTGAAACCCGTTTTCAGGCCAAAACACAATTTTTCTGTTTTTAGTTTAAAACTAAACTAAAACAGCACAAAACACAAAAACCCTTACTTGCTGTAGGCGGAGCAGCTTGTTCTGAAGTATGTTTAGCAGATTTCTTTTGCCACTGAAAAAATATATTAAGTAAATCAATTTGAGTACATTTTCGAGTATAATAGTTATTATTTATCATAAAAGTAAAAAAAGAAGTAAAAATACAATGCATTTTCATTAAGTCCATATTTTATCATCAGCACTTACAACGAACTTCTGGACGGTGTTGAGTTTGTCGAACCTGAGGTAGGAGATGTCATGTTTGTCTTTGTTGCTGTCCAGGTCTGTAGTGTAGATCTGCTTTATTCCAGCGCAGCCAATCAGAGGAACGCACTCATCACACGGGCATTTGGTCACAAACATCATTGTGGTCTCTTCTTCTTTTATCTCTGCACTCCTGCAGATTGGAGGGAAATAAAAGGGGAAGGTGGGAGGCTGATGAAATGAATGAATCATAGTGTTTAGTGCTTTCAAAATAACAAAAGCAAGCAATCCACCATGATTGAAAAACAATTTAGGTGTCAGATTAGTGAAATTTCACTGGCAAAAAAGGTCTGTTGTTCTCTCTCAATAGTGTAGAGTTACAGACAATGAAATCAAGCAGCTTTCTGTTGATCAGCACAGAAAAAAAAAAGAAATCTGTGTGGGGAACATTTTCGCCCTCACGCAAAACTCCTGAATTCCTTTTCGAATGACTGGATTTTGCAAAGCAATTGCAAATGTGACTGCCTCACCTGAATGTGAGCGCATTCTGCTCCGCATGGAGGATGTATCGGTATTTCCTGTTCTGTCTCTCTTTCTGCTTGTGATCCATCTGAGGATACTCCGCGTACTGTGAGCCCACTGGATAGGCGTTGTATCCACAGCCCACTAGGTAAAGCCGACCTGTGCCATCACATTGTGACTGCAAGAGTCAGGGAAAAAAAAGAGAGGTGTTCTTTTTTTTAATTAAATACATAGTCATAAAGTCTAGTTTTCATTCTGTTTTTGGCTCACCTGTTTTCCCTCTGCCCAGATAACTGCACCGACTCCCACTTTAGGATCCTCTACACAAAAAAGTAAAAAAAAAAAAAGTTTCAACCATGTCCTCAATTCAACTTTGCACCCTGACATCCTCGTCCAGGAAATAGCATAATTTTGGCAGGAAATCAACAGCATTAGCAATGGACTAATGACTACTGTGATGTTTTTTGGTATCAGTTCACTGGTCTGTATCACTCTAAAACATTCCATTCTGTTTCATAAACTTTGAATTATTTTATTCCAAAATATGGTAAAAAAAATATTAATATTAGTGGTCACGCTTAATCCTTCACGGAGCAGAGGCTAACTTTAGCACTTTATTTACAACCTGTTGGTAACTGTCTTGCCATTTTGTAAATTCCTAAATCATAATTAAGTTTGGACAAAGTCATCCTACAGCTGGTTTAAAGTCAGCATGAAATGGAAATTCAGGCAAACATATCGTTGATTTGCTCTTACGCTTTATTAAACACGCTTGCCGTTTTCTCAATTTTGTGATTATTTTGTTATAGTGAGGAAAACGCGCAGCACATGCTAACATATTCATCTAACCGTCACTCTTAGCAGTGTGACCGGTGTCAGATGTTTGCTAACAGTATATCGCTGCTCACGTATTTTGAACTTCATTTCACCCATAAACTGTATACAAACAATGGATGTAGTGTCTGTGACGTCACCCGTAGGTTTCTGAAGAGCATTTTTGAAGCCCAAAGTGGGCAGAGCCAGCTGTCACCATCTTGGCAGTGCATCACTCCAGGATAATCTCCCTCTCCCTCTCCCTCCTCTCTCCCTCTCCCTCTCCCTCTCCCCTCTCCCTCTCCTCTCCCTCTCCCTCTCCCTCTCTCTCTCCCTCTCCCTCTCTCTCTCTCTCTCTCTCTCTCTCTCTCTCTCTCTCTCTCTCTCTCTCTCTCTGAAATAATATTCGACCAAGGCTTTTCCTCATGTCCTTTCCCTCTTTAAAATGAGGTATTGGCAACAACTAGGAAAGGATGGTAATACTCCATTTCTGATACTGAGAAATGATACTACACTGATACTACATTTCAAGATAATGTCATCTCTAAACTGGACTCATTTACCAGTCACTAAAACTAATTAATAAATTAATAAAGGGCAATAAAATTAATAAAGGGCATTTTAGACTTTGTGTCGAAAAAAATAGCCTACATTAAGTGTGTAATAATGACGGCAATCATAAATGAAATAGAGTCGATTCCGGCAGGCGATTGATTCAGGGAGTCGACTCCCAAAAATCTGGAATCAAACACCAATAATTTTTTGTGACACTAGTCATGTAGGCACTTTTTGCCATCCCTTTTGGAGTCTTGATTTGTGTATTTTTACAGTATATATTTTACAGTATCTGTCTGAACCCTGTATATCCATCTAATTATTATTTGTACCATTTGTGTCAAGATCTGAAAAATGGTGTATCTGGAGCAGGGTGATCCAATCAAATTTTGCATTGAAAAACCTGGCACAAAAGTAAAATGGATTACCTGATCCAAGATAGCGAAACATGGGATTTCCTAATCCAGATCATTCTGATCCAGATTAAAGTTGTTGGGGATTGGGGCAAATTAATAATAAGTGAATGTAATCAAACAGAATTCACCTGTTCTACACGCCAATAATCGGGCTTGTATGATACAGTGCCGTATCACATCCTGAGGTAAAGCTGGAGAACCCGTCCCTAAAGGCTCTCTCATGAAGAAACCATATCCGTCTTGTAGAACCGGAACACTAGCGGCCACAGATGTGAGAATCCTAATGAGATTCCTCATATGCTGCCTTAAATTACTGAAATTTGGTTCCACACAAAAGTTCTCCAGTCCCATGTTGTTCAGCACATACATATGCTGTTCTTCATCATTTATAAAGAACTTTTCCAAGAAATCATCCGAGTTGTTCCACCGTTCCTTTCTAAAGACATCCGCAACATCTAAAGTTGGATTGTCGGCCGCGATCTTCCCAAGGAAGTCACAGTTTTGAGACGTTTCGTCCACGAACTGCAGCATGGTGCTGTCCAGAGGCTGCAGGAGCACACAGATGTGCGGTCTGCTGTTGGACTTCAGTCGCTCCGCAGCTGTGGCGTCTAGAATGGCTTCCTGGAGACCGGAGTCCGCAGGATCACGTCTACCTGACAGCAAGCTGATCTCAGCATCACCGGGCCAGTAAGAGATCCTGTTCACACCAGCTGAACAAAGGACACGAAAGGCAAGACAAAGAGAGTTCAGATAGGCACTCAAATATAAAACAATATCAAATAAATCAAATATAATATTATACTCTGGTGATCAAAAGTTTGGAATAATTAAGAAATGTATGTTTTTTAATCAAGTGCTCAGAAAGGCCACATTTATTAGATGAAAAATACAGTAAAACAGTAATATTGTGAAATATTATTACAATTTAAAATAACTTCTCTGTTTTTTAATATATTTTCAAATGTAATTTATTCCTGTGATGGTAAAGCTGAATTTTCAGCATCATTACTCCAGTCTTCTGAGTCACATGATCCTTCAGAAATCATTCTAATATGATGATTTACTGCTCAAGAAACATTTTGTACTATTATTAATGTTGAAAACAGTTGTGCTGCTTAATGAAATGGAAAATGTGATACATTACCATTTAAAAGTTTGTGGTAATTGTTTTAAATGATAAATTAATAATTGTATTCAACAAAGTTGCATTAAATGCATTCAAGTGACCGAAAGACATTTATTTTACAGAAGATTTTCATTTTTAAATAAATGCTGTTCCTTTGAACCTTCTATTCGGAGAATATTGAAACACAGTTTCCACAGTTAGAGAGTGAGTGAGAGAGAGCGAGAGAGAGAGAGAGAGAGAGAGAGAGAGAGAGAGAGAGGAGAGAGAGAGAGAGAGAGAGAGAGAGAGAGAGAGAGAGAGAGAGTGAGTGAGTGAGTGAGAGAGAGAGAGAGAGAGAGAGAGAGAGAGAGAGAGAGAGAGAGAGAGAGAGAGAGAGAGAGAGAGAGAGAGAGAGAGAGAGCAGTTCTAATCTTACCATTGATGAGCATCTTGAGGCAGGTTGAACAGGGTTTTCTGGAGAAGTAGAGATCACATCCCTTCAGTCGGGGTCCATGTTTGACCACAGCCACCTGTCCTGCATGTAACTGCACACTGGAGCAATGCAGACCCAGAATCCTGCGCTCATGGACCACCACAAGACCACTGTCTCCAGCCTAGACGCAAATATAATACCCTCATTTCTTCTACTTCACCTTTTTTTTAAATGAAATATATTAATGTTAATGCTCTTAATGTGGCTCTAATATCCATACAGCAAATAAAATTCATTATTGCACACTACTTTAGCATCTCCTTTAGAGCACATGAGTCACTATATGCACAAGCGGTAACACTTTATTTTACAGTGTCCTTGTTACATGTACTTCCCATTGTAATTACATTCAACTAACCCTAATCATGCCCTAACCCTATAGTGAGTACATGTAGTTCATTATTATTACTCAGTACTTAAATATAATTACACTGTAATGACGCCTTAAAATAAAGTGTTACTGAAACAGCTTTCCAATAATAATTCACAGTGCTGTATATAATGCTTTCCCCCAGAAATGAATAAAAATCAGACATTTTACACTGGTGTAAACATTTTAGATACTCCTCTTAATAATTTCCTCATAAATGCATTTTAAATGGCTTTAAATTGAAGCTCTAAATCTTTGAAACACACTGAATCACACATTAGAGAAATGAAAATATGCCTACAGGATCGTTTTCTCGCTGGCATTGTTCTTTCTTGGGGAAAAGTTCCATCCATAGACTCAACAATGTGAAGAGGTTGGCTTTGGACAGTCGAGGTCCCTGACCTGAAACAAAGAATAGAAAATCACGCAAACAAGACTAAAAACACTGGCTTAACTAAAATAACACTATCAGTGCTACGAGAGGGATGTGTAAATAGAGATTAGACCACAGTGTACATTTTAAACTCAATTTAAAAATAATAACAATAATTATACATTTGTGACGCTTTAGAAAGCAAAACAACTCTGCATTTGTAAACTGGCATAATATAAGATCAGACAATATTATTTTATACAATTAATATTATTTTTCACTATTTGACACAATAAGCACATAATCATTAGACAACAGCAATAAAAATGTAATATTATTGTTTTATTATTATTACCGGTATAGGTAGTAGTAGTAATTCCATTACATTTACTGATTAAGATTAGGGCTCAGTGTAAAATTTTAGTCAAAAGGATTATAATATATATATATTCAATATTCATTCTTCATAAGGAAATTGTTATACAAGTTGTTATCAATCAGACTTCTCTCAAAATGAGGATATGCTTTAAAATAGATAACAGCCTAACGTTACCAGTCGGTGCAAAGGCCAAACTGTTTTAATGATAATAACGTTAAATAAATAAAGAACAGCGCCTATTAAAAGAAGAAATGAAACGGCATAGTCATCACACTGTAATTTAAAGTTCAGATATCCACTGGGATCTGGATGCCAGAAGGAAACATTGACAGGCTAATCTAACCTTGTACTTTGGCATCCGTCTGGACGCCGGCATCCCTCACATCAGGCACTTCCTCGCCGTTTGGAATAGATCGGTTCCCTTCCAAATCCCGATAAAGCCGCCGACTGTCCGAAGCTGCCATTCAACCGCGATCAACATTGACCTGTCATTGACTAAACTGTCCCAAACAACAACAGCCTGTCCAGTCCGCCTTCATGCTGTCCTCTTCCTATTTCGCTCTGACGTCACACGTAGGCGGGGCGTTTTTTCTTAAAGGCTCGCCTGTTATGATTCCCCAATCCCCAGGGGCCAGTTGTTCAAAAAATAATAATCTGGACCATTTTGCCATCCAGGTAATCCATCCATCCATCCATTTTTTTTAATTTTTTTTATTTTGCAGGTTATTCAAAGCAAAATTGGATCACCCTGATACAGGAACACACCTTTCCAGATTACCATATCTGGATTACAATTGCTCTACGGAGCCCCTAAAAGGACATGTTGATGGAAAAAAAAAAACATTTGAGAGAAAACATTCATCTGTTATTGTACCAGTGTAGTTTACGAACAGTGATATATATATACACCTAGGCATTGTTGCAGAACATGTACACCCTTTCATGGAAACGGTATTCTTTGGTGGTTGTGGCCTATATATCACTGTTAACTTTCAATTAAATATACTTGTATGTGATATTTACAGCTGTTTGGGGATTCATTTATGGTGCCAACATTCCTTTTTTTTACTTTACTGTAGGCTACTGAAATTAACAGGTAGGCCTATTCTAATAATGTCAAATGTATTACTTTAATAGTTATATATAAAATTAGTTAAATAAAAAATGTGTGTGTGTGTGTGTGTGTGTATTGTGTAACATGATACAAATATATTTTTTGACCAATTTTAAAGTTTGTAACATTTTTGTTCCTGAAATCCACCCTTCTGCTGGGATCATTATAATCCTGATCCTGGATCAAAAGTATCTTAATAAAAAGTTTTGACCACGACACTGGTGATTTCCTTCAGATCAAAACCAAGATTGGATTGTGTGATTTAATCTGATTTCAGAATCCTTTTTTCTTCTTATTTTGAACAACCAGTGTCAAGATTTGACCCAATCCGATATAGCAAAATCTGATCAGATTACTTTTGAACTGGCCCCTGAAATCTGACATGTGTATGAGGAGACTCAAACCCCACTCAACCCACTTGGTCTTAGCTTCTGTAGCACCATGCACTCACCTGCGAAATACTGGAACAAGGATGCAGGGCTTTTCTCCAATTCAGTCACAAGACAAGAGCATCAGAGATGCAGCCTTGCTCCTCCCAGAAGTCCTCAATGGGTTCAGATCTGGTCAGGCCTGTCAAAATCTTCCACAGCAGACTCACGAATGACATTCCGTAACAGTGGCACACCGAGTCGCTGTCTTTCTATTACAAATATTTGTCTAATAAGATTGCATGACTGTATGTTTGATTTTACACACCCGCTAATTGGTGTTGCTGAACTAGCCAAACCTGTTCATTAGGTGGGTGCATCTACATCATTTCTGAACACTTAATCACTTCATAAAAATAATACCATTCAAAACTTTCTTTTCACACAAAACAAGGACTTAACTATTCTGGGAATTAAACAACTTAATTTCATTTAATGAGAAATTAAATTAAAGGATGACTTTTATTAACTATAATAAGTAGCATTTACACTGATCAGGCATAACATTATGACCAGTGAAGTGATTATTAATCAATAACAATGATTATTTCTTCATCACATGTCATGGGCAGCCAGGGCTCATTGATGCCCGTGGGGAGCGAAGGCTGGCCCGTGTGTTCCGATCAAACAGACGAGCTACTGTAGCTCAAATCGCTCAAGAAGTTAATGCTGGTTCTGATAGAAAGGTGTCAGAATACACAGTGCATCACAGTTTGTTGCATCTAGGGCGTATCACCTCCCTAGTCATTGTTGCAGAACATGTACACCCTTTCATGGAAACGGTATTCTCTGGTGGCTGTGGTCTCTTTCAGCAGGATAATGCGCCCTGACACAAAGCAAGAATGGTTCAGGAATGGTTCGAGGAGCACAACAACGAGTTTGAGGTGTTGACTTGGCCTCCGAATTCCCCAGATCTCAATCCAGTCGAGCATTTGTGGGATGTGCTGAACCTGAACGAACAAGTTCGATCCATGGAAGTCCCACCTTGTAACTTACAGGACTTAAAGGATCTGCTGCTAACATATTGGTGCCAGATACCACAGCACACCTTCAGGGGTCTAGCGGAGTCCATGCCTCGACGGCAAAAGGGGGACCAACACAATATTACAACATAATCATAGGTCATAATGTTATGCCTGATCAGTGTATATTAAATTTTTAAAAATTATAATAATAATAAAATCAAAATGTACAAAAAAATGTATTCTAAAATTATTCTAATAATTAATCACAATTAAACAATTTGAAAAGCAATGAAACTTGATTCACATGTAAGTAAAATGCTACTGTTCATCTACAATAAATAAATATGTTGGTATATTGAAATATTTACATCATACAATTAAAATACCAAATGCAACTTATAAGAAAATCTTTATTTATCTTTAAAAGGTTCAGGTTTTATAACTTACAAGAGAAACTGTGGCACACGTGATGCGCACAGATTAATTTACAAAACTAATGCAAAAACTGTACAGTATGTACATGTGAAAAACAAAAATATAGTTGTTAATATGTAACAAAAATCTTACCACAGGCATTAGTATTATGTCATACAAGTGTTTCACACCTATAAAAAATAAAATAAAAAAAAACTTGATACAAACCCTCTAGTAATCCTATATGAGCAGCTCCTGTACAGGAAACAACCAGTGCAACTATGAATAATACTTTTTATATTTTAGCAAATCTTAAACATGAGACTGATTAAGTGCAACAGTCATTGTTGTAAATGCTGCTTCTGTAATCAGCATTTACAATCAGCACCAACGGTTTCTAAACTAAGCAATAGCAAACAGTGGTCTGAAGTTTCTGATAGGTTAGACGATCACTATGCCCAGGTTAAGACTCAAATCAAGCAAAACAAAATGAAACTAGCAGAAATTATTTTGGTCAATAACATTTAGACAAAAATGAGCGAGTGTGCAGTGTAAGGAGCTACATCAATAAGGTCAGCTGACTGTAGGCCAATATAATGCACATTTACAGATCCCAGCCAGTATAATACAATATCATTTAAAAAAAAGGGGAAAAAAAAGAGATAACTGTAATGCACTGCATCACAGCAAGAAAACTAAAACTTATTAGTGACTCAATGTGAAAAAGTACAAGCTCTGTTTTTTAGCATTATCATGCCACTTTTTGGCCCAAACTCATTGAATGTTATTATGCAAACACTATTCTCATCTGCAGCACTCTGTGTGTTACCAGTACCAAGTGATATGTCTTTTCTAAAAAGGTACGCAAAACCTAAATGGGATGTGGTTGTACATAAGAATGAGATGAACACAGACATTGACCATTATGAAAGAGTTTCTCTCGTGCTCAACAGGGGGCACTGTGTTAATGACTGTCGGCACCGTGTTGAGGACAATCTGCTGTAACAGCGCCCACTAGCTGTACAGAGGACTGACTGCAATAACAGATGACTAATACAGTGTGTGTGTGTGTGTGTGTGTGTGTGTGTGTGTGTGTGTGTGTGTGTGTGTGTGTGTGTGTGTGTGTGTGTGTGTGTGTGTGTGTGTGTGTGTGTGTGTGGTGGCCGTCAGAGTCAGTTTTTGAAGGCTCCACAGTGGCTGGCTCTGCAGATAAACTCCTTCAGCATGTTGCCGTCGATCTGCCAGAACGCAGCTGTCTGCGTGACCTCAGTCAAGTGGTTCACACAGAATTTAAAACAGAACTCCTCTAGATCCTTCATATGAAAGAAAGCATGAATGTGTAATTATGAGGGACTGGACAAGCGAGCAAGAACAATCAATAATCACCATCTATGATTATCATTAGCTTAGAGTATTCTCTATTGCCTTTTAAAAACATTTCACTTTTTAAATTAATTGCAAAAACAACAAGCTAACAAAATGAGACAGAGAAGAGGTATTAGTCTAGTAAACCAGGTGTTTGCTAAGTGCTCTAGAAAGCCAGGCCTCCAGGACGGTTTTGTGTTACCTCAGCATCATATCTGATGGCAGCAGACAGGAGAGAGAAGGCGTTCTCCACCGTGATGCCTCTCTTTATGATATGCTGGCACAACTTCTTAAGCCTGTTTTCACAGTATGACGTTGCCAGATCCAGTAACCCTGTGACAGACAGTCAAATCCATTCATTTTTTTAATGAGCACAACAAATGCTTTATGCATTATGAATGCAAGGCTGACTTACAATTGAGAAATTCCAAATATTTTTGGTTAGTTTCAGTGCATACAAAATATACAGAAGCATACAGTACTAGATGACTAATACTGAGGTCGGCATGAAACGCCAGTTGATGTATTAGCTGTTGGAAATAGCATCAGGAATTAAACAAATGTAGGGTGGGACGGGGAATTGATTCAGGAATTTAGGAGTGGATCGTTGTAGTTTGGGCATTGCTAACTAAACAGAGGCAGAATTGATTAAAGATTATGAGGGCATATGAATTTTAAAAAAATGTGCACACATAAATCATTTATAATAAACACTGCAACATTCTGCAAAAAAATAATTAAAATAAGAATGGTCATTTGATTTCATGGTGACTATTTTATTATCATGGTTATATTATTGTTAATAATAAATAATTATGTATTGTTATTGTAGTAAATAATTATATTATTACAAATTATAATACTATATAATATCCAATATAATTATTTACAAAAACAACAATATTATTAATAATGATAAACTAATTACATAATTAGTTAATAATGAAAGTAAATAATTAGTAGTTATTATTATGAATGTATTGTTATTGCAAATAAGAAACTAATTACATTTGATGAAGTATTGTTATTGTAAACAATTATTTTATTTAAAAAAAAAAAAACTATTACTACAGAAACTACTGCTACAAATAATAATAAATAACAACAACAATTTATCCATGTATTATTATTATTATTATGATTACTACTACATTTGTTAATATTAAATCGTTAATATATCATTAATATTTTAATTTATGTAATATTATAGTGATCTATATTTAAAAAAAATAGTGTGAATGGAAAGTGCACTGCAACTTGGCAGCAAAAACAGAGCAAAGTGAGACGGGTCCACTGTAGGGCCAAGGAAAGGCCTGGCTTTTCAATCTTGTTTAGTTTTGGTCCATTTAAAGGGGTGTTAAAACCCCCAAAAAGAGAGATTATTGGTTTCTTTTACTCATCCATGAGCTTGCCGGAGTAATTTTCTGTAAACCAGGTCTGAAAATGGAGCAGAACCCACCAATGGCATCCTCAGGAGGAAGATCTACACTGTCAGTGTAGAGGAACTCCAGGAAAGAGCGGTACACTGTGTAAGAGAACTGGTCGATCTCTATCACCTCCTTCATATCCTCATTCCAGTGTGACTGAAACATTGATCTGAAGTGCTCACACCTGAAACGAGGAGTCAGAAATTAAAGGATTGAAGGGGAGAAAGTGATCACTGACCTCTTGAATGTACCAATTATTGATGAGGTCATCACCTGATTTTGAGAACAGCTTTATGTACATGGATGTACTTCCCATCGATGCTGAATTTGAGGTCAGAGGTCTCTGGATTGTCAAACTCTTTTTTAAGCGACTGGGCCACAGTCAGGAAATCATCATGCTCTGACAAGAAATACAGCACAGTTATGTAACAGGAGCGACTGTAGCGATTGTTTTCTGCAGAATCTATCTGTTTTAATACGTCGCATCAGTATGAAATACTGCAAAAGCTTCAACAACTCAACAACTGTTGAAAGCAATTCAAACAACTAAAGCATTCAAAGTGAACTAAACATCAAAGCGGACACGAACTCACCCATGGCAAGCAGCCGCCACATCACAGAGGGCGTGGCGAAGCAGGCAAAGACGTCGTCCGTGCTGGAGAAGTGCGTGAGGTGTGGCAGCACGATGGGCTGTCCGCGGCATTGCCCCCACATGTACACCTGACCGCTCTGGGTCTTTGCCGCAGAGGTGTGCGTGGAGTGACAGGCGGCGATCTCCACAATCCTGGTGCAGGGAGGAGGCGGAGTCAAAATAGCAGGAAGCAATGGAGGAGGCCAAGGTGGAGGAGAGCAGGGACACGAGGAAGGATACATGCAGGAGGAGAGGGCACAAAAGGGAAAGAACCAAGGGAAGGGGAGGGAGACATCAGTCAGATTCTTATTCTCTCAACATTAGATATTACTGGGTTGTTAGTTCCATTATTATGCATATTCTGCTAATTTTAACCAATGTAATATTAGCAGAGATAGCTGCTGTGACCCCACAGAGAGGGTACAAAAGAGCTACTCCTTATACTACACTCAAAACAGGATGACTTACAGGAAGCTCCCACCAGCCCAACAGGAAATCTCCCTGGGATGCAACAATTCAGACCAACAATGGCACTGACTAAATGCAGCTTTCATCAACATCATGAGCTCTTTACTGTGATGTCAATTAACTACACTCCTTATCATGAGCTGCCAACCTAGGCAGAATTTAAAGGCATCATTTTAAGGCGTGCTTTTCGCACAAAGGCTACTCCAAGTAGGGGGATTTATGCTGAATTTTACAGCAGGGGAGGCAACAGCACACGAAACAGCAGACAGTCAAGAGAAATGTCAAATACAAATATATTTCAGTCAATGCTAAAGTACAGAGTATGGATAAGTACAAAAAGTATGATCAAAATGGACTATTTAACCTAAACTATTTATTGTGCTTGAGACTAGAGTGTAACCATTAGGAAAGAGCCAAAATCAGTCAGAGGACCCATGTAGGTTAGGATTCTACTCTATATATTACAGGCAGTTCATTGGGTTTTAGAAAAGTGTTGTTTTAGTATTATTTATATACTATTACAGTATTCATTAATTAGCTTTTATTTTTATATTTTCATTTTATTTTTAGTTGTAGTAACTTTGTCTTAATTTTACTTTATATTTCTTTTTATCTTTCTTTTATTTTAATTAAAATGTTAGATTTTTACATTTTGGTCATTTTAGTACTTCAAATTAAAGTAATTTTATCTTCATTTAAAAAAGAAATAGGTTTAGTTTAAGGTACAGGTCACCCAAAAAAGAAATGGCATAATTGACTTCTACAGTATTTTTTCCATACTATGGACCCATCAACTCTTTGCTTCTTCAAAAATAACTTCTGTTGTGTTCAACAGAAGAAAGAGATGATGGTGAGTAAACAGAATTCATTTTCATTTTTGGGTGAACTATCCCTTTAACAATAACGATAGTATTTTGGAAGATAAAGGTTTTTTTTAAACCCTCAAAAATTCCCAAAGCGCATTACCTTTCTTTTTCAGTCATGACCTGTACAGGGCTGAGCTGGTTGCTCTTGTTGCCGGTGCCCAGCTGGCCGTAAGTGTTTGCGCCCCATGCATACAGCAGGCCCTCATCAGTCAGTGCTAGAGAATGAGCGTAACCTGACGCAATCTGTAAAAGTGACACAAATCACATATTTTTACCCACTTACATTTTTAAACATCCGTCTAGTCACATGGGTTGGGAGGAAAAACAAAATGCTTGCTTTGCTGTTGCCAATTCTTTGAAAATTCAGTAAGAATGTCTCTTATGTTCACTAAGGCTGCATTTTTTTAATCAAAAGTACAGTAAAACAAATAAGTAATATTGTGAAATAATATTACAAATTAAAATAGCCGTTTATATTTTAAAATGCAATTTATTAATGTAATGCAAAGCTGAATGTTCAGCATCATTACTCCGGTCTTCAGTGTCACATGATCCGTCAGAAATCATTCTAATATGATGATTTGATGCTATTGATGCATTTCTGGTTATTATCAATGTTGAAAAAAGTTGTGTTGCTTAATATTTTTTTACCCAAACCTTTGAACAGTAGTGTATATTGGCATGTTACATTTAGAGCTAACGATCCGTTTAAGAACACAGCAGATCTTCTGGTCCGTACCTGCAGCACACAGAGGCCTTGTAATGCAATCAGACGACACGGAGTCAGCTGGTTCCCATTGTTGCCCAACCCCAGCTGGCCATTCCCATTGTAACCCCAGCCATAAACCTGAAACACACACACATTTCAACACTAACAAGCAAATGACATGCATGCATACTAAATAGTCAATAACCAACTAAATGTTTTAAGCATGTTTAAAGGGTGGGTCCTTACAAAACCAATAATGTATGAATGGTTGATTTCATCCCTCACCTCACCATTATCAGCCACAGCCATGGATGAAGTCTGTCCACAGGCTATACTGACCATCACTTTGTTCTGCAGGCAGTTGGACACCTTGCGGGGAGTTGGCTGGTTGGCGGTGGACCCTGAACCCACCTGACCACAGTTGTTGTAGCCCCACGCAAACACCTAGGACAACTTATAATTAGCCAACCGTGGTTAAGTCAGTTAGCAGGGACATTAAGATAAAAAATATTAATTTATAAAAACACCTGACTTGCTGTCAATGAACATGGCTGCCAATGATTTTGAGTGAGCTATACAAAATACTCTTTCACTATACGACTAGAAGATTTAATGAAGCTGAATATTAATTATTACTACAGACAAACACACAGTGTTACACCCAAGCTGATCTTGGTAGTTCCACTGAGAACAAAAGCCCTCACAGCTTAGTGGAAAAAGGTCACATGCTCCTCATTACAGCGAGCACGATGAGACCAAGTGGCTAACTGTACTTGCTAAACAGATGGGGAGAGAGCAGAGTAGAGGGTTTTGTCAAACCTAAATCCACTTAATACCCTTTAATATGTAACCTACATATTTTAACCCACTGCTGAAATGTTTCTAAAAAATCTGAAATTGTTATATGGAAAATAAACAGAAAGGATTTTGCTTGGATTATGGGATTAACATGACACAGTACAAAGTTAAGATATTACTATATTCTGAATCTGTATGATTAGTCAATGCCACTGGATTCGCAGCATGTCACCAGTTTAACCCGAATTAATCAACATGGCTATGCATCAATAGGTTGATCTGGGAATTTCATGTGTTTAGTTTTTATAATGTTCGTTAACTACATTTTATATTATTCTGAATGACCCAGTGCAATTTACAGTCAGGAGCAACTTATTTTTCAGAAGGTACAGTAGATAAACTTCTCCATCAACCATCATACACTCATCTTGTGCGGATGGGTCACGAAGGCTGATTAATTGATATTAAGTTAAAACTGCAATCTCTTATGTAAAGAAAACCCATTTCTGACATATAAAATGGATGATTTACCAAATCATTATTTGACATTAAAATAAATAATTATGACATCATTTTAAATTATGAGATACTATGTCATAATTATGAAATTAAAAGTTGCAATTGAGATAAAGAGTCAACATTTTGACAATGACTCAGTACATATTGGCTCAATTTCGACCTGTAATGTCATAATTATTACTTTTTGCTAAATTTTTCATCTCATAATTATGATGTTTCTTTATTTCTTTATGTCATAATTTTGACTTTAATCATAGAATTAGTACCTCTAAATCTTTTTAAATTCCTAATAAATAATGACATGTCAAATCATGCTTTGGTAAATTGAAGGGGTGTATTCTGAAAACCACATATACATATGTATCCAAATGAGTGATTTAAAATCAAGTTATTAATCAATATTTATCCTTGTGAAATATCAAATTACTTGAATGATTTCTTGAAGCTTATAAGATTTATGTAGTTATACATTTATGTCTTTTTAATGGAATTTGTGCTCTCCATGCTGAAAGACTTGTTATAAACAAAGGACACTTTTTGCAGACGACGTCACACTGAGTGAATCAACTTAGAATGGCTCTAATTTACATGTATTTATTTCTCCCCCATCCTACTTCCCCTCAGGCTGTGACCATTGAAAATATACCCAAAATCTATATGATCTAAAAATGAACAAATACTAAACAATATATATGTGTTTGATATCATTGGAAATGTCTTAGTGCGACTGGTACAAATATCTCATCCCAACAGAAATATTCAAGAAGATAACAATGGTTTTAAGAGTTTAAAGAGATGTTGCATATATAGTATGGTAGGTGTGGCTTTCAACCATTTGGTCTTTTGTCAATACTACAGGTCTGAGACAGTGATTAAATGTAAATTCTCTTTGTTAACATATGTTACCATTTGAAAGAAGTTATTGTCAGGTCTGAATACTTAAGGCAGAGTAGCAGAAGAGTCAGGGCGCAATTTTGTATTCAGATTCGCCCGTAACGTTGTGTCCAGTCAACGTTACGTAACCTATGGAAAGTCAGGAACGCATCTCTTTACTTAAGAGTATTCGATGTGTTGAGGATCTTTGAATTGATTATGTAATTGGAATTATACCTGACTGTTTAATAAATTGTTACATTTTGATTTATTCTGACTTACTCTGTCCACAAAGGGTTAAACGGAATAACTAAATGTGTGTCTAACTATTAAATATGAATGACCAAATAACCAAATTGGCATTCTAATCTAAATTCTAATAAAATGGAGTCAGAAAAAGAGGAATTGGAATTAGATCCATTTTGCCCAGCTGAGAACATCGACCGCGCAATTTCCTTCGCCTGCTCTTCGCTGCCGCCATTGGAGCGATTTCAGCGGCCCTACAATGCATTTTTGACTTTTTATATTTAAACAATAGAGAATAATGGCAAATCCTGTTCATTTCCAAGGATGTCTGTACCTCTTCCTGAGAGAAAAAACATGCTATCAGAATGTTTTGGGAAAGTTTCTGATCAGAACTAGAGCTCGACCAACTCCAACCTTGAAGAAGCCTGTGTATCGGTGTATGTGCACTAGTATTCTTTGTTGCAGATCAGTATTGGTGAGATGAACAACTGGCACCCTAGAAAGAGGGAATGACTTCTTTTCTTCTTCATTGGTGCCTAGACATACAGTCTTGTGACCCTGGAGGGCCACTCTGGATGTCATCTGGTAATCAATGGAGATATGCTTCTGTCTGTGTGTGGAAATGTTCTATGTATCTATTCCTTAGTCATTCAAAATCATTCAACCTGAAGCAATGACGTAATTTAAGGTATAATTCTGGTGGAAAATTGTATGTATGCAGAGCGGCCTACGAGTGTTGAAGCTGGCTTCTGCTGATGAAACTGCAAACTATTCTTCAATAAAATGTTCTTCAATTTATTATAATTCTGACTCCGGCTCTTCATTCATCATATCTAGTCCTTGGGTATTTAACTGTAAATTCCCCCACAAAATCATCTTTAATCTTATCACAATTTCGATTTTTGATGTCATTATGATTTACCAAAGCACTTTTTTACTTATGTGGCAGAAATGGGCTTCCATACTCATGCTGTTCCCAAAACTCACCTCACCCTCATGGGTCAGAGCCAAAGAGTGGTGAGAACCACAGGCCACCTCAGTCACCCTCTTGTTCTGCAGGTTAGCAGACACCAGAACAGGAGACACACCTTGATTGGTCGTCCCATTGCCCAGCTGACTGTATCCATTATGCCCCCAAGCATACAACTCCCCCTCTATAAGAAGACAGAAGGACTTTGAACAAGACAATAGTATAAAATACACACCCATTATTACCGTGTGGTTAAATATTTATATAGAACTATAATGCAACCATATTACTTGTCAACTTTATTTGGAGATGATTTCACATTATAACTAGATTTAAAGTTGCACTCACCTTCTGTGGCCAGCAGAACATGAGGACCACTGCCATAGCTCAAACTGACCAGCTTCTTCCCACTCAGACAGTCCAGCTTTTTAGGAACAATGGTGCTCTGACTGTCTCCAGTGCCCAGACAGTTACTGCAGTTCACACCCAACACATACACCTGTGCCAGGACATTCAGATTCATTTTCATATAAAGGTACAGAAGACCTTTGTGAACTTTTATTCCATTGCTACAATCTACTGAAACAGGTCATGTAAGCTTACACCACCAAGACCCACACAGACACTATCAGTTTCTTCATCAGCTTACTTCGTCATTGTGGGTGATGTAGATGGCCTCATTAGCAGATGCTCCAAAGATGCATGCCTGTCGTATGGAGGCGAGCTCCTGTGCACTCAAGAGGGTGAAGAGAGGCCACTTACTCACATCCACCATGGCCACACTCCTTTTTAAGTGCAGGGGACAGGCTTCGGACACGAGAAGACACCTGAAGATACCCTGCTGCTGTGTGCACCTTTGAAACTGGAAACATCAGAGATTCACAGGGATATAACGGCACTGGCACTATTGCATCAGAACAACTTTGTTTCATAATTGCTGAAATTCGCAGCATTAACACAGTTACTGATACTGAATCAACACTGACCTGACTCAAGTGGAATAATGACACTATTGTCTTCTGTAAAGCTGCTCATAGCTGATTTAAACTCATTTCATAATTAATTAACAGTTATTGAACTGAATCAACAATGAACTAACTTGAGCTGACTAATAACACTTGTCTTTGAAGAGCTGCTTTACTGCAAAATTTGATAAAGGTTTGATAAAGTTTGCATCATTGATTATGTTATATTTCTGTTTATTGCTGTAAAGCGGCTTTGAAACAATATGTATTGCATAAGGTGCTATAAAATAAAGGAGGGTTGACTTGATATCAAATGTTTATTAAAATTCACAATTAAACACCTTTTAGTTTTTTTAGTTGCACTGAAATAGTTCTGAGGCATAACATGGATTTTTATCAATTCAATATTTTCTCCACCACAGTTTGCAAGTCATCCTCCCAGGATCAAACTTAGGTTTATTGCCTTAACGAGGATGAGGACCACTGCACAAGTCCAGGACTTATACCACAATAACACCACAGTTCACACACTTACACAATTGTGTGTTACAGCACTGAACTGATGGGCGATACAGCCTATTTGCCTGTTGCTTTGTCTCTGAAACACTTCGGTACAGTCGTTTATAACGACGAAACAGCTGCAAAACTCACTAGCTACAGCTTTCATTGTATGGCACTTTTACAGCTGATGAGGGATCAGTCACATCCGAGTAGCAAATTACATTAAACCAAAACAAATATCGGACAGCACTGTTTCTTGTGTTTAATGTCCATGTGAAAGGAATCGCTTGATCAGCAGTGTTGGTTTAAACGCATCTTCTCGCAGGCTCGCGTTACTGTATGAGCAAAGCTCGGTTAGCCTGACAGCTACAGCATCGCTCCATCAGGACATGAGGTGGATTCAGACTACAGAAACACGGTTTTCATCAAGCCAACGCAGCAAAACCTACCTAATTATTACAGGACGTTGAGAGCATGTAATTAGCGAGTTATCCAGTCCAGTGCCTCTAGAAGTGCTCTCAGGCGGCAGCGCCAACAGTGTGTGCCCACGGAAGCGCGCTCACGTCAGCGAGGAAACAAACGCACTTGTTTCCTGATCACTGTTGCTACGGTTGCGTGAACGACTGTTCAACTGTCCAATCACAGACTTCTTGTAAGTCACTCCTACTTGGCGATGCTTGAAAGAATAAGGATTAAAAAATGAACGCGAGTAAATTTGGACGTAAGGTAAAAATAAGCCACATACATGTTGATAGTAATAGTAATAATATCAATAACAAGTAAGAGGATGGAGAAGCAGGGTGCAGGAATTGGGTTGTAACAACGTACGCGAAGAAATAAAAAATATTCACTGGTAACAGCAGGAGATTAATACTTTTAAGGAAAAAGCTTAGAAACATTAATTTCAGTACATTTTAATTTAATTAATAACACACGCACTTATATTATAATATATTTTATACACACACACACACACACACACACACGTGTGTGTGTGTGTGTGTGTGTGTGTGTGTGTGTGTGTGTGTGTGAGCCATTCCACCGAATGGGTAACATTTCAGTCCCCAGGACATTTTATGTATACATTTGCATGGAAATAAACTTTAAAATAAATTGTATTATTAAGCAAAGTGTCCTGAACATTAATCTAACTGCAAATGTAAAATATAAAATGTAAAACATTAATACGAACTACTGAGAACACTAAAAAAAATTGCATTGTTAACTTACATCTCCCCGGTATCTAAATCTAAACTTTATCATGAAATATAATCATTAGAATCGTTCAGAAATCGTATTTTTTTGCGTTGTTGTGTGACTCCCTGCCATCTATTTAAAAAAAATATATAATAATTTTTCATTAAAATAATCATAATATGTTATATAAAATACATATTTTAGTCGTGTCCAGGTTTTCACTCAGTCCTGTTACTCTCACACATTGACCCCTCTAAAAACTTGGAACATGCCCCTAGACAAGCTTTTCAACAGGAAGTTGCATCATCTGGATCTTATGCAGGCCATGGGAAGACCAAAAGTAAGTCCTCTTATTTTTATTCACTACAAATTGCTCAGTGTCCTCATGCTATTAGCTACTTAGCCAAGTGGCAATTTGGCATGTATTTGCTAATGTTTTGCTTAAAAACTCAATCCTGTTACTTTCAGTCCTGTTACTCATATGAAATATAACAGGACTGAGTAAAAGTAACAGGAGTGAGTAGAGTCCTCTGTTTTGTTGATTTAAAAGTGTGAATATTAGTTGATATAATATTCACCTGATTTATGAGTTTTACAGTTGAAATTATGAAAAATTTTATACATTTAGGATTATTTTTTACAATGTGAATACCATACTTACAGACAGCCAGTCCACCACGAAGTGACTTAAACATTTTTGTCTTTCTTATCTTTTGTAGAAGATGGAGAAAACCCATACAGGTGCCAGAAACACACACCCACACCATGCTGCAAGGGAAGGAGCGAGACACACCCGCAACCCTCTTTTGTCTTTCCTTCTCTCTCTGTCCTTCTTTCTCTTTTCACCTCCTTCGCTGTCAAGTACTACTAGCACAGAGTACATCCCTTCAATACAGAAATCTCACTCACACACATGCACACATGGCTATGTACACACTCTCTCTCTCACACACACACATACAGTATTGTTCAAAATAATAGCAGTACAATGTGACTAACCAGAATAATCAAGGTTTTTAGTATATTTTTATTGCTACGTGGCAAACAAGTTACCAGTAGGTTCAGTAGATTCTCAGAAAACAAACAAGACCCAGCATTCATGATATGCACGCTCTTAAGGCTGTGGAATTGGGGTATTAGTTGAAAGGGGTGTGTTCAAAAAAGTAGCAGTGTCTACCTTTGACTGTACAAACTCAAAACTATTTTGTACAAACATTTTTTTTCTGGGATTTAGCAATCCTGTGAATCATGTAATAGAAAAAATGTATTTAATCAATAGAAGAAAATATAATCATTGAGGAGAGTGATTTTAACAATATGTATGAATTTGTTTTAACACATATAATCATTATTGTAGTATGCTTAACATGAAGGTTGCTACATGTCCTTAGAATTGAACTGAGGGACAACTGGTCAGTTTAAAAAGAATCGATCTGACCCCTAAGGTCAGTGGCTAAAACTGTATTGATCCTTGACAAAGGGGACCATGACCAAACTGAAAGGGTTATTACTATGTGAATACTGAAGTGGAAGATTACAGGAGCTCTTGTCTTTGTTTCTGACCTTGTAAATGGTATAAAAGGGAACCTGATTGTTTAGTCTTTAGGCCGCTCTCATACAGTCATCTGTGGCTGTGCAACAGTGTACTCTTTCCTTGCAAGGAAATAAATCATTCTTTATTATATTCAAAGATTTGTCTCTTGTTCAGTGATTTGAATTATTGCCACGACAATCACTAAACTAATATTTAGTTGTATGACCACAGTTTTTTAAAACTGCTTGACATCTGTGTGGCATGGAGTCAACCAACTTGTGGCACCTCTCAGCTGTTATTCCACTCCATGATTCTTTAACAACATTCCACAATTCATTCACATTTCTTGGTTTTGCTTCAGAAACAGCATTTTTGATATCACCCCACAAGTTCTCAATTGGATTAAGGTCTGGAGATTGGGCTGGCCACTCCATAACATTAATTTTGTTGGTTTGGAGCCAAGACTTTCCCCGTTTACTAGTGTGTTTTGGGTCATTGTCTTGTTGAAACAACCATTTCAAGGGCATGTCCTCTTCAGCATAGGGCAACATGACCTCTTCAAGTACTTTAACATATGCAAACTGATCCATGATCCCTGGTATGCGATAAATAGGCCCAACACCATAGTAGGAGAAACATGCCCATATCATGATGCTTGCACCTCCATGCTTCACTGTCTTCACTGTGTACTGTGGCTTGAATTCAGAGTTTGGGGGTCGTCTCACAAACTGCCTGTGGCCCTTGGACCCAAAAAGAACAATTTTACTCTCATCAGTCCACAAAATGTTCCTCCATTTCTCTTTAGGCCAGTTGATGTGTTCTTTGGCAAATTGTAACCTCTTCTGCACATGCCTTTTTTAACAGAGGGACTTTGCGGGGATTCTTGAAAATAGATTAGCTTCACACAGACGTCTTCTAACTGTCACAGTACTTACAGGTAACTCCAGACTGTCTTTGATCATCCTGGAGGTGATCATTGGCTGAGCCTTTGCCATTCTGGTTATTCTTCTATCCATTTTGATGGTTGTCTTCCGTTTTCTTCCCATCTCTCTGGTTTTGCTCTCCATTTTAAGGCATTGGAGATCATTTTAGCTGAACAGCCTATCATTTTTTGCACCTCTTTATAGGTTTTCCCCTCTCCAATCAACTTTATAATCAAAGTACGCTGTTCTTCTGAACAATGTCTTGAACGACCCATTTTCCTCAGCTTTCAAATGCATGTTCAACAAGTGTTGGCTTCATCCTTAAATAGGGGCCACCTGATTCACACCTGTTTCTTCACAAAATTGATGACCTCAGTGATTGAATGCCACACTGCTATTTTTTTGAACACACCCCTTTCAACTAATTGCCCAATTGCACAGCCTTAAGAGCGTGCATATCATGAATGCTGGGTCTCATTTGTTTTCTGAGAATCTACTGAACCTACTGGTAACTTGTTTGCCACGTAGCAATAAAAAAATATACTAAAAACCTTGATTATTCTGGTTAGTCACGTTGTACTGCTATTATTTTGAACAATACTGTATATGGACACTCATTCCTGTTACCAAGTGTTCATTTCTAAAACAAATAAAGTTAAACCACTGTTTTTATCAGTTTTGCTTGGTCCATCATTTATACAATTGTTTAATAAATCAAATTATAAAAAAAAAATAAACTTATAAAAATATATAAGTCTTTAGAATTTTAAAAATAAATATTTGTGTTTTTTGTTAAACTACACCTTGTCTTCGTATATATTGTTTTTTAGTCACAAATATTAATTATTTGAAGATATAACCAACAGTTTTTTTAAAATATACACTTTCTTGAAGGGAAAACAAAGGAATTAATTGACATGGTTTTAAACATGCTTTTTAAACGGAACATAGGTTTTAGGAACAGGACTGAGAAAATATGCATCCCTCTTCTGAAACCTTGTAAAAATTTAATAAAGTTACCTGAGATTGACTAATACACATTTTGAAGAGTTAAAGATAGTGTAGTATTGAATTCAGTGTTGAAATAAATAAATAAATAAAGTTTAAATTTTAATTTTACAACAAGCAAATGTCACCCATTCGGTGGAATGGCTAATATATATATATAGTGTGTGTTTATACTCAACATTATGACAACAGACAGTGAAGTGAATAACACTAATTATCTCATCACAGTGCCTGTTAGTGAGTGGGATAAACAAGTAGGATCCATGTAGGCTCCACCTCGCAACTTACAGGACTTAAAGGATCTGCTGCTAACATCTTGGTGCCAGGTACCACAGCACACCTTCAGGGGTCGACGGGTCAGTACTGTTTTGGCAGCAAAAGCGAGACCATATTAGAAAATATTAGGTCATAATGTTATGCCTGATCAGTGTATATACACAAATATATAAATATTTCTGTTCACCTTTTGGTTTTAGACAGGACTTTACCCTGCCCATTCATTGACTGCAATCCAAGCGACAGGGTCATTTATATTATTTAGAGTACAGTTCAGTTTCTGGGATCCCCGAGCAGGTTGGCCCACATGGAAAGTTGACAAACTCGTTTAAAAATGTGGATCAACTAGTCGGGCAGTATCACACGCTCAGTCCTTGGCTATAATTTTAGCTGCGCACAGTCATTCACTGTGTCATTTCTACTTTGCATACGATTTCACACAAAAACAGAAGTAGGACAGGAATCAAGGAACCTGGTGCCAGATGCCAGCTCAAAACTACTGAGATAAGCAAGTTTAATCAGAAACACGTCTTTCAAACCAGGATGGGCATCTTGAAGTCTAAACAATTTAAAAAGACTCGTCCAGTTCTTCTTATGGGTCTGGATTCAGCTGGAAAATCCACTTTGTTGTACAGACAGCAGCTGGGAGTGGTGATGGACACCTCACCTACCGTGGGCTTCAATGTTGCAACTGTAGAGCTGGACAAGAAGACCTCACTGACCGTGTGGGATGTTGGGGGACAGGGGACTATGAGGTCCAATTGGAGATACTACCTGGAGGGATGTAAAGTACTAGTGTTCGTTGTGGACAGCAGTGATCAGGCCAGGATGGGAGAAGCTCAGAAAGCCCTGAAGAAGATTCTGAGTGATGAGTATCTGAAAGGAGTTCCCCTGATGGTGCTGGCTAACAAAAAAGATCTGCCGAACTCTATGACTATTAGAGAGGTGTCTACATTGCTGGAGCTGGATAGTTACACTGATCGGTCATGGGAGATCCAGGCTTGCAGCGCCACGAAGGACTGGGTCTCCAACAAGCCTTTCTCTCTATAGCTAAACTACTACATAAAGCATAAGGAAGGTACTCTCTCACTATCTATGGAATACAAATAATGCAGTTCAAACTTATAGCATCTTGAAAGTCTCTTTTTATTTAATTGGAACCTCAATAAAAACAAAGTGAAGAGGTTTTATTACTAGTTCACAGGTTTTATATTTGTTGTAAATATTGTTTATTTACTTGTCATCATGTTCTGCACTGCAAGAATCTATTCTTTTTTTATTTAATGCCCCGTTCCTGTGTCAAATTCATATGACAAGTTAACAAGTGATTTGGATGAGAATCATGTGATAATGTACATATGTTTTAAAATAAAATAAAAAAACCTTGAGTGCAATTCATAGAAATGAGGTGCAATTTCATTCCAAAAGTGTAACACTTTGCAAAAAGGGTCCAATTAGTTAACATTTATGCATTAACTAATATTAACAACACTACAGTATTGTTCAAAATAATAGCAGTACAATGTGACTAACCAGAATAATCAAGGTTTTTAGTATATTTTTTTATTGCTACGTGGCAAACAAGTTACCAGTAGGTTCAGTAGATTCTCAGAAAACAAATGAGACCCAGCATTCATGATATGCACGCTCTTAAGGCTGTGCAATTGGGGTATTAGTTGAATTAGTTGAAAGGGGTGTGTTAAAAAAATAGCAGTGTGGCATTCAATCACTGAGGTCATCAATTTTGTGAAGAAACAGGTGTGAATCAGGTGGCCCCTATTTAAGGATGAAGCCAACACTTGTTGAACATGCATTTGAAAGCTGAGGAAAATGGGTCGTTTAAGACATTGTTCAGAAGAACAGCGTACTTTGATTATAAAGTTGATTGGAGAGGAAAACCTATAAGAGGTGCAAAAAATGATAGGCTGTTCAGCTAAAATGATCTCCAATGCCTTAAAATGGAGAGCAAAACCAGAGGCGTGGAAGAAAAGCGGAAGACAACCATCAAAATGGATAGAAGAATAACCAGAATGGCAAAGGCTCAGCCAATGATCACCTCCAGGATGATCAAAGACAGTCTGGAGTTACCTGTAAGTACTGTGACAGTTAGAAGACGTCTGTGTGAAGCTAATCTATTTTCAAGAATCCCCAAAGTCCCTCTGTTAAAAAAGGCATGTGCAGAAGAGGTTACAATTTGCCAAAGAACACATCAACTGGCCTAAGAGAAATGGAGGAACATTTTGTGGACTGATGAGAGTAAAATTGTTCTTTTTGGGTCCAAGGGCCACAGGCAGTTTGTGAGACGACCCCAAACTCTGAATTCAAGCCACAGTACACAGTGAAGACAGTGAAGCATGGAGATGCAAGCATCATGATATGGGCATGTTTCTCCTACTATGGTGTTGGGCCTATTTATCGCATACCAGGGATCATGGATCAGTTTGCATATGTTAAAGTACTTGAAGAGGTCATGTTGCCCTATGCTGAAGAGGACATGCCCTTGAAATGGTTGTTTCAACAAGACAATGACCCAAAACACACTAGTAAACGGGCAAAGTCTTGGCTCCAAACCAACAAAATTAATGTTATGGAGTGGCCAGCCCAATCTCCAGACCTTAATCCAATTGAGAACTTGTGGGGTGATATCAAAAATGCTGTTTCTGAAGCAAAACCAAGAAATGTGAATGAATTGTGGAATGTTGTTAAAGAATCATGAAGTGGAATAACAGCTGAGAGGTGCCACAAGTTGGTTGACTCCATGCCACACAGATGTCAAGCAGTTTTAAAAAACTGTGGTCATACAACTAAATATTAGTTTAGAGATTCACAGGATTACTAAATCCCAGAAAAATGTTTGTACAAAATAGTTTTGATTTTGTACAGTCAAAGGTAGACACTGCTATTTTTTTGAACACACCCCTTTCAACTAATACCCCAATTGCACAGCCTTAAGAGCGTGCATATCATGAATGCTGGGTCTTGTTTGTTTTCTGAGAATCTACTGAACCTACTGGTAACTTGTTTGCCACGTAGCAATAAAAATATACTAAAAACCTTGATTATTCTGGTTAGTCACATTGTACTGCTATTATTTTGAACAATACTGTACATGTGTTACAATATTTATTCATTTAGTTAATATTAGTTCATGTCAGCAGTTACATTTGAACAGATACAACTTTTGCTTTGAATAATAAATTAGTAAAATGTTTAATTAACATTAACACAGATTAATTAATGTTTTAGACATGTTCAGACATTTCGCCACCTTGGAATTATAAGGTTCTATCTGCATTCAGAGCAGCTGAGATAATGAGCTTCAACTTTTTAAAAAAACATCCCATAATGTAAATAAATTGTCACAGAATAAGAATATGTGAATAACTCAAATGTTGACAAAAATGTCAGATAGACCCTTATAATATACTATTATCTATAAAAGAATGAAATTGCATTATTTACACAAAGCTGTAGTGAAGTTACAATGCCTGTGTAGCAAAGTAGCTGAAATAATAATGAAGCAAGTCCTTAAATGTATTTCTTGGTCACACCTGCATATAACTGACAATAGCCAACTCAATAGCGCAGTCTGTGCAAAAAGAAACATGATGGAACAAGTAAAGGGATGTTATGAAATATTAACTGACATAACTATTTATAGTCATCTGGAACCAATTTGTGGTTTTTATACTAAGGAGGATCAGCAGGGAAACATGGCCCTGGAAAGGTGTAAAAGAGCTACTGTGACATAAGGGATTCAGTGTTAGGTGTCATTAACAGGAATGCAGATAGTACAAGGAAAAGTTGCTATGAGTCAGTTGTTTGGTGTGAGCTTCTTTGTGTCTTCACCACTGTAATTATGCAAAGATACGCCTTAACAACCGTTCCTCTGTGTACTCAATAAATGTGCATAATAGTGCAACTACATCACACTCTCTCTACATCTCATTCTGCTGAGTTTAAAAGGCTAATTATAACTGCAATAATTATATGGTTAATCACTACTTATCAGACTTGCTCTGATTTTATCTGTTCTTCGTCTTTGGATGCTGATGCATTCTTCTTAAATCCCTCCATGACTGCCAGAGGAGGAGTCCAGGCACAAGCACCCAGATCCCATTGAAAAACACCAGGTAGACCCACAGGTACAGCCAGTTGCTGGTGTTCAGGTTAGGGCTTCCGATCAGCCAGTCTGGACAGAAGGTCATCCAGCCCCCGTACAACTCACACACACACAGTGTGATCTGAACAAAGTGCCTGGGTTAAAAAGAAATTAGACGTTTACACGAATGCATAAAACAATGACCCTTACTAATGATTTTGCTCAGGGGTAAAAACGCCATAACACTTTAGCCTTATTCGGATGGTAACTGTTTCTCATGTGGACGTCTGTGAAAACTACATTTGCATGCCACCACATTGATAAAAACTCATGCATTCGGATGCCGAATCATTTACGGTGGAGGAGCGAGTTCGGTGATCCTACAAATGATTGTCGCATGATTGTATGCGGTAAATAAAATGTCATATATAAGAAGAATAAATTCATATTTAATTTAATAATAGGAAAATAATGTCCTACTTATTTAAATCTCCTGTTAAAAAAGCTAGACAGCTATATTTGAATATGTTTTGTGTAAACAAAGCTGCTTGGTTTATATTTTTAATGCATATAATTGTTTATAATACATATTTTAAAACTGTATTACAAGTGAATCGCAACAGTTATCGTATGGTGCTCTGCAGTGGTCAAAAAGGATTTAAACAGTGAATTTTTAAATGCTCTCTTCTTGTAAAATCATCGTATTCGTCAAAAAACAGTAGGTAATTCAGCTGGGTTTTTTACACAGGTGGTGGGAGAAAAACACTGACATTCTGTATTCGGATGGCACTAAAAATCACAGACTAGCCCATGTAAATGTTGAAAATACCTTACGTCTTCATGAGAAACACTTACCATCTGAATAGGGCTTTTGACAACATCACATGCATATAATTCATATATAGATCATGGATATTTTGAGTTTAAAAGATAAATCTCAAATGTACCTATTATTACAAAAGGTAAATTCTAATTTAGATGAATTGCTAATGGATTGGATTTATGGTAAATGGACTGCATTTATATAGCGCTTTTAACAGACCCATGGCCATCCAAAGCGCTTTACATCTTGTCTCCCATTCCCTCATTCATTCATACACCAAATGCGGTGTCAGCCTTCCGGTTTGTAGACAATCTACATGAACCACTGAGACGCTGCCGATATTTATTTACATGAAAACAACCCATTTACCAAGTGGAATAAGCTTTTCTTCAGTAGCAGAGTAGAAAGAATGAATCGGTGGACAGATTTACCTGTAGTGTTTGTCTTTAATAATGGCGTAGACCAGAAGCAGGGCCAAAGAACCATCTAAAACCACTGTCAGAAGCTCTAGAGACACTATTGTCGGGTCAGAGTATAACCAGCGCTCATCTGCCTTGCCATATTCTTTCCCTGTTGAGTATTTTAAACAGTAACATGCATTACATTCATAAGACAATGCAGAGTTACATTTTCAAAGTAAACAAAGTTATTATGGAATGTATTGTTTCAGGAAGAGATTCTGAAACTATTTGGCTGAAAAAAAAGAAAATCTAATTATGTGAGAATGGCATTAAAGTTATTTAAATAAATAGAAATGAAAATTGTAATTTACTGCCTCAATACACACACAAACTTTTGCCTAATCTTTTAGAATATATAGCACAGAAGTCATTAAGACTATTTATGGTGCCATTTTTTGTCCTTTTAAAGCATTAAATGGTTAGTTCACACAAATAAAAATTATCCCATAATTTACTCACCCTCAAGCCGTCCTAGGTGTATATGACTTTCTTCTTTCAGCCAAACACAATCAGTTAGCCTATATTAACTTTATAAACTATAATCACTGGCTTCCGGTAACAGCTGTACAAAAGTCTAGTTCCAGCAGAAGAGTGACCTCTGACCCAACGCATGATGTATTGACGAACATGGAAGCACAGAGGATAGAGCAAAACAAAACGGTCACAAATAAGAAGTCTACATTTTATAAGTTACACTTTAATGAGAAATGTCAGAGGATTTTGATATGAAAGAAGAGTAGCTTGAGTTTGTTACCCAGTCCTATTTGTTTAAACCACGAGAGGCGTCTACTCTCACCTAAGCTTACACTACTCCTACATCCTACGTCATGTGTCGGGTCAGAGGTCAATCTTCTGCCAGAACTAGGTTCACGTACGAACGTTATCAGAAGCCAGTGATTATAGTTTATAAAGTTATAATTCTTATGCAAATGCATCACTTCACTTCAGAAGCCCTTTTTTAAACCCCTGGAGCATTGTGGATTACTTTTATGATGGATGGATGCACTTTTGGGGCTTCAAAATCTATGGTACCATTCACTCCCATTAACAAAGCTCGGAAGAGGCAGTTTATTTGTTAATATAAATCCAATAGTTTTTGGCTGAAAGAAGAAAGTCATAAACACCTAGAATGGCTCAAGGGTGAGTAAATTATGGGATGATTTTCATTTTTGGGTGAACTAACCCTTTAAAGGCCCTGCACTGTGTATGCATGTCATCTCTTTTTGTGGTGGGTTGGGAATTATATAAGCTCGGGTAAATGATGACAGTTTTGACATGTTTTATTTTTATTTGATAGAATCTCTAAAGAATGGACTTTGAACATTGCTAAACATAATACCAACGAACACCACTAGATGTCGCCCTACTCTATTCGTCTAATAACTAATTATTCTTCCACCTAACCAAACCTAAGCCAAAGGCTCAGCACCTGGCCTAAACAGTTATTTTAATTAGCGAGAATCACCGGTTATTTTACTTTAGGTGCTGAGTGTTGTAACACTGCATACTCACATAGTTCTGCCAACAGACTGTCAGAAGTTGCTACATTTCCAACAAGCGACATGTAAACGAAGGGTCCCTCCTGCAAGGTGAAGCAGACAAGGGGCGAGCAGGTAACAGTTAGTTACATGCAAAGCACAGCCGGTATGACAAAGGCGTTCTTGTATTCACGGTTGCACCTTTGAACTTACCAGAGTAAAATGAACTATTGCGTCGTAAAATAACCACACGAGGACCCACCGGTCAACAGCTGAACATTTATTCCCCCATTTTTGCGCGAAAGCAAACCCGGCAGCAAATTGAACAACACACGCGAGTAGAGAATAAACCGTTACTTTAGTGAAAAGTACGGGTTCACCGACTTCTGCCATTATATACAGAAGACTCAAGTGCACGAGCACGTTTGTAAGAATAGTTCCCAGCAGTTGAATGACACCTTAAGACCCCGCCCGTCGTTCTAACGGTGGAGCTTTGCAGCCATAGGCTCGCGCAGAACTCTCTCCACTTCATTCCGGCCACGTCACAGAGCAGAACACGCTTTGGCGCCAATTTTTCATGTTAAATCTGTTTGCCATTATTTAATAATGAACGCCGACAAATATTCTACTTAAAAAAATCATTTAAAAAACAGCTGGAACAGCATGAAAATATGCTTGCAACAGAGCCGTTTTCAGTCATGGCGTAAGTTTGTAGGCCAACTTAAATTTAATACATTTGTAATTTCACATGGATACATTTTCAATTTAAGAATAAAATTACATTTTGTTCTACAATTTAAATAGCAAACTTTTTAAAAGTATGTTGGGATCAAGTTGCCGAATAAGGACTATAATGATTGTCTGATCCTTCATGCGTATAAACTATCATACTTGTGGTAATTGTAGTTCTTAAGTAGAAACTTGCATTTTTTTACATCATCAATGTAAACATTTAACCTATTATGGATTTTTGCATTGCAAAACATGGACACGGGTCACTGGTGCTAAACTCCCATGATAAATAACACTGAGCTATTGCACATTAGAAAGAGAGAAAGCGAGTCTCAAAAAGAAAGAGCCAAATTAAATGAACCGGGACAAGGGGGAAAGGTAACAGATAAAAGAGAAGAGACACAAAAGCACCAAAAGGTCAATCATAAGAGAGCAATGAAAAGGATGGCTAACAGCAAGTTTATTTTGGTTAGGTTCATTGATACATAAAGCACGTCCTGAGGGAGTGATGAGTGAAAGATGTGTTGCCATAGAAAGGTGGTAGTAGGGAGGAGGGAGGGAGGGAGGAGGGAGGAGTTGGATGGGTTTAGAATTGTGGGAAATTGTGATCCATATGAAAAGAATGAGAAGGGAGCAGAATGGAAGTTAGGGGATCAATTACAAGTCAGCCAGCAGACTAGAGGACAATTTAATTAGAATTATACTCTACTCCAGAGAACGTCTCATCATAAAGTCCAGAGATAGGCAGATATTACACCCAAAAGACCCCATATTATAAGCAGCTCCAATGCAACGTGGTAGGCATTATGAACCTTTTTTAGTTGCTTTGAAATGAAAAACAAAAGGCACAATGAATTTCAACTCATTCTTTATCTTTAATATGCACAAGAGTTGAAAAAAAAATACTGATGAGCCACCTTAAAGAAAAATTCAGTTCTAAAATTTATAAAAACATACAAACAATCAGAGGCCAAAATGCGATCTGTCGCTTCTTTAGATTAATTTTTTTCTTCAGCAAGTAAAAATCTTGCAACAAGCAACAAGCTTGTATCCATTTCTGATACAAGACAAAACTTCTTTAAAGTGGCTCGTTTTCTAGTTGTCTAGATAAGTTCATGAATTTCAAACCAGTTTTTATTTCTTTTTGTTCAACAATAAATGGCTAACTCAAAAATCATCAGGGCTGCCTTTAGCTTCCTTACTGTCTTTTTCAGCAGTTTGCGGCCCAAACACAACTACTTTAGTCCAACGGCATTTTTTCCCCCATACATCCCTTTACAAGTAAATGCACAGGGAAAAAAGAACAACCAACAAAAAAAAAAGTCCAGTCAAAACAGTAAGAAAGCCCATTTTCCAATTAATGGCAATCATTTGCCATTACAAAACAAAAGAACAAACAAAAAAAATTACCCCTAATGGCTGTAAATCAATAATCACAATATTATTGTTCTGTAGCGTCCCAACAATGTCTAGTGGACCTAAGTGTGGTAACTTCTCATATACCTAAACAAGAAATATACTTTTATTTTTAGTTGGTACGATTAGGTTTTGTAGCAAGTGAAATAAGATTAAAAACCAACTAAACAAAAAAGGAACCACAATCTCCTTTTCCCATTGCTTGTATAGTCAAAATTAAGCGAACATCGCTCTCCACTTACATTAAGCAATAAAACGGGAAAAACCCAAAAGTGTGCGCGTAAGACTGGAAAAACTGCAAAAGCGGAAGCTCCACTGATCAAAACAAAAAAAGAATTCACAATCCAATCACTGTTGCAAAGTTTCTTGTGGTTTTGACTACCGAGTGCTGAAATGTACTGTCTGATTTAGTGAAAAAATCCTCCAACCGGTAATTGGGCTTATCCCAAAGAACTTATTTCTACGTTTACAGACAGGAAGTAAAGAAGATGAATCCAGAAAATAAAGAGCGCTGCCAGAGCACCCTTGTTAAGCAGAAAGACCTTTTAAGGTGATCACAAAGAACTTCCAAAGGTTGGGGTGGCCCTTTAAAAGTCCTGGCCAAATTGACCTGACTGATGATCATCTCACATAGGATCCTCCTTTGACACGTGCGACAGTCCAATTGCAAACCAAAAAGATCGGCACAATGAAAGTCCACTACACTATCGCTGCAGAACTTTGAAAATGAGGGTGCTTGACCATCTCAGGTGAGATGTTCTCCATTCAAGTTTGTATAATCTGCTGACAATTTTTTTTCTTCATTATCTTCAGTGTTTTTTTAAATATCCATAATTTCAGGATGAAGAAAAAGCAAGAATTGGTGGCGATAATTTAAGTTCTGTTTGCACACCACATATTAAGAGACGCTCCCTTCCCCCATTTGAATAATATTCCATGGAATAACCCATTACAGGCTAGGTCACAGACTCAGATGAATGAGGGAGGGGGTCCAAATGGCTTAACACAGTAGAGGCTGGACGTGTGTCTGAGACTCGAAGATCATCACCGGAAATGCAACATTTTGAGGGAAGGAATTTCTTGGAAACAAAAGAAAAATCCCTGCTTTTCTATTTCAGGAATATCTCTTTCTTTCATCTTCCTTGGCTGATATGATGGCTGGTACAACAACAGAAGTTCCTATTATTGTTCATGCTCACCTATGTGTTTGAGTGAGTGAAAGAAAGAGCAAAATATTTTTCCTTTTTTTTTTCCTTTTCTTTTTTTGGCAACTGCAGTATAATGAGTCTTGTTCTTTTTCTCTTCCATGTCTTGGGTTGGTTGAGATCCATCCATGTTTTGAGTGGCGTTGAGACAGGTACTCAGATCCTTCAGTGCTATTTTCTTCTGTGTGAGCGAGTGTTGTTTCCGAGCATGGTGATTGGTTTGTTTTTCTGGTTAGTGAGTGGTTGGTAGGTGATGGGTCAGTAGGTGGCAGGGGTTGAGGAGCAGCTGGGAAACCCACCGTTCCTAAGTTTGAAGCTCTGGATGTCTAGAACTTGAACTCCTTGGTTTGAAGGTTGGAGGCTGGATCAAAATTAAATGTGCCTCCCTGGGTGGCCTCAGGAATCAGGCTGGGGTCCTCATCAATCTACAAGCAGAGCCAAACCAAATTAAGGCCAGTTTACACCAAGGACAATAACTTTAATGAAAACTACAACTATAAAGTTGTAACAGTCGCTCTAATTCTTTGAAAACAGGCAAGTCCAAACCCCAACTATAATGAAAACACAGTGAAATATATAGCAGAAATCACTTTCAGAATGATTTTTTTCCCCAGCGGAAACATTTAAAGTGGTAGATGACAAAACTTCAGTATAGAATACACCGAAAGTTATTGTCAAGCACTATACAAAGACAAATGTCAAGAAACAAGAGTTTGAGACTCACATCGTCTCCTGAAAAGTACTGATCGATGATTTCAAATGCAAGCTTATAGATGTCCTCATTTTCATGCTGCTGTAGGTTCTCAATTTTTTCCAATCCTGAAAGACAGAAGCAAGACTATTAATATTATCTTTTTTTTTCTAAATAAATAAAAACATCAGTGAATGTGCAGATGTGATCATGTCAGACTAATCTACTGGTCATCTTTTAGAATACAACCAGTCTAATAAATAGAAAGGAACAATGACTACCCATGTCTACACTGCATGCATTACCTCCACACTCTTCAATGATCTCAGCAATTGTGCTGGCTTCCTCCCCAGCCATTATCAGGATGTTTTTCAGTCCATCAAGAACCACCTGGACCACCTGAGAGTCTTTCACTGACAGTAGGTTGCAGAAAGGTGGGATCACGTTTTGTTGCACCAAGTACTCCACCTGCCAATTACAGAAAAATAACCAATGAAAAAGAAGGGAAAGTGGCTCTGAATAAGAGATTCATTGAGACTGGTTCATACCTGATCTTTTCTTCCACTAATTGTCAAGTTGCTGATGGCCCATGCAGCTTCCTTCTGTGTTCCAAAATCACCCTGTTTGGAAAAACCAAGATACATATATGAAAAATCTAATTAAAGGTAAATCACTATCTAGTGAGACTTTGAGTCTAGATTCAAGCTTGAGAATTTACTTCAGATGCCATACAACAGATTATTAATAGTAAAATAATAATAGTATTACTAGGTTTTTACATTTTCTGAAAATATGAGTGGTTCATGACAATTATATGGTGTTTTGAGTGGTTGCTTAATATCCCAAGTCAAATAAGACCCAATTTCTACTCCCTTAGATATTGCTTTGATTTGAAAGATACATTTTAACTTGAAAAAATTAATTCATTTTTAAAGAAAGAAAAATTGTGACAAAACAAGAAATACTCTACAGTGTTCGATATATAATTTGTAAAAAAAAGAAAAAAAAGGAAGTAAAATAGGATAACCAAATAGAAGATTTTCACAAGTGTCTACAGTATATATGCTGTGGCAGTGCTGCAAATATGAAGCAAATCAAACTGCAAAAGGGAAAAGGTGGATGTATAGCAGGCTACGCAGATAACATCTTACCTTGGCAAGCTGGTGAATGATCATGGGTATGAGACCAGCATCTATTACAGCCTGCACCTGCTGCTGGTTACCTGCTGTTATATTGGACAGGAACCACACTGCCTCCTGCAGGGAAGAACAGACACATCACAGATGTACTCTAAACATGAGCCACAGCGCTTGCACTGGGATCTGGAGTCATTTAAGAAATTAGGCAAGTAAATGTTTTATCATTTTGATTACTGTTCCAACTAATGGGATCAGACGGGATGTGTGTGTGTGTGTGTGTGTGTGTCTCACCTTGTTGATCTTCTCTTTGGGGTGTGTGAGCAGGTTGGGAAAGTGAGAGAGGACGTCACAGTTGAGCACCACCTGAGTCTGCTCATCCGTCCCGGTTACAATGTTCCCCACCGCTCTCAGCGCTGCGGTCTGAGCAGAGGATACACAAACACTATCAGAAAGCAGATTCAGGTTTCAGAGGAAACCAATAAAAATATGCATTCTTTTTTACCTGAACTTTGACCTCTTGGTGGCTGAGCAGTGGGACAAGGAAGGGGACGACACCTGAGTCTATTACCATCTGAATCTGCTCATTACCTCCATCTGTCAGATATGACAGAGCCCACACAGTGTCTACCAGAATCTAGAGAAAGAAAGAGATTTTAGTATTCTAAATGGATCTCAGTCAAGACATTTATTACACAGCTCCCTGATTGGGCAGTTGTAGTACTGAGTGGTCAAATGGACTATTTTTCTTCCTTAGCAGAAGCTTTAAGATAAACAGCCATACAATACAATAACTAGGATAAAAGTACAGTCAGCCGATCATTATTGCAAAATAAAGTCCTTCAAGGCAATACCCCTTCGCTTCACATCAGGGTTCAGATAAACTCAATGTTTACTGTGTGATAGCCGGCTAGTTGTACATTATTACTTATTAAAGAGACTAAAACCAGATTTACTACACTCATTATTCAATTAAGAGCAACATTGCTTGTTATCTTGTACTTACATTTATATCTGTATGATATATGAGTACACATAGGGCAGGAAGAATCTGTAAGAGAAAAACTACAATTTTAGAAGGTGATATTTTCACAATCTGGTGGTTTCAAATGAAATAAGCACACAGCATGTAAACATGAAATCAGCTGTAGGACAACAGAATATTCATTAGACCTGCCATCAATGAAATGTTTTATCTCACACACACACATACACACACAGTGAAAACACCAGTCTAATGATTTCCTAGCAGCAGGAGGTACAATATGTTCCCTTCAGCTCAAAGATACACCTCCAGATTACAGACAAGAGGAGAAAAAAATGAGAATATTGGCATGTAGATTACACAGCGTAATATCTGCAACCCAAGACTGAATAGATTGTCAATAGAAAGGAGACTTCAGATTATTGAGAGAGTTAAATCTGAATGAGTTAAGGCAAGAATGAAAATCCTTGAAACATAATATCCTGCACACTCTAAGATTTAAAAGTTGTGGTGCTTCACTGGATTAAATGACAGTTTATAAAGTGCTTCATGCATTTCAACCAGTCAAATAGCCAGCTAAATAGATCAATTTAGCCAATCAAATCACTGTATTTCTACGCAGTTCAGCAGTCAAGCTTGTACCGACTTAATAGGGAGAAGATAAATGCAGTGTGACATGGAAAAATCACTTTCGTAATCTATTATGAACATTGACCAAGTGTTATTTTAGATTATTCAAAAATGCCTCTCAAGTTGTTGTTTACTAAACAATATTAAATTCAACAATTTATATCATTTTTACCAACTCATATGATCTGTACATACAATCACACACACTCCTCACCTCTTGTACAGTTTCCATGGGTGGGGGAGGGTCTTTGTTTCGGCACAGATTGACAATGACCCAGGTAACATTTCTCAAGAAGGTTATGGGGATGGAAGGATTAATAAACGACAAGAGAGGTTTGACCACACCGAGCGAGATGACGTAATCTCGACACTGAGGTCCATCACCTGCAAAGACCAATAAAGCACAAGCATGTGTTAAAGTCTAAATAACACTACTGATGAGCATCACAGCTGTTACAACCTTCAAATGATATGGATCCAGATGTTTTGGGATAAATTTAAAGTTCAAATTGCCAATGTACTATGGTAGAAGTGCAGTAGCAGTACTTGTGGCCTGATCCAGCAAAACGAATCACAGTGACCCAAATTTCAAAATTGAGATTTTGGTATCAATGGAAAGAGGAGACCATGAGCTTTAAAACCATTCAAGGTCTGAGTAGTATATAATTTTAAAGATATACACATTTGAATTATGGTCGTCTGCCCTCTTTTTCCAAATTAAAAACCTGAGAAAAATCGTTTTTTTGTTGTTGTTGATATCTTTAAAAATCCATTGCATTTAAAGGGTTAAACTATTTATTTTACAGCTTAATTTGACCAAAGTCATTTGTGTATGTATGTATGTATGTATGTATGTATGTATGTATGTATGTATGTATGTATGTATGTATGTATGTATGTATATATATATATATATATATATATATATGTATATATGTATATATGTGTATATGTGTGTATATATATATATATATATATATATATGTATATATATATGTGTATATATATATATGTGTATATATATATATGTGTATATATATATATGTGTATATATATATATGTGTGTATATATATATATATGTGTATATATATATATATGTGTGTATATATATATATATATATATATATATATATATATATATATATATATATGAGAGAGAGAGAGAGAGAGAGAGAGAGAGGAGAGAGAGAGAGAGAGAGAGAGAGAGAGAGAGAGAGAGAGAGAGAGAGAGAGAGAGAGAGAGAGAGAGAGAGAGAGAGAGAGAGAGAGAGAGAGAGAGAGAGAGAGTGAGTGAGTGAGTGAGTGAGTGAGTGAGTGAGTGAGTGAGAGTGACAAACAGCGCTGCTTGTCTGACAGGAGGAAGGCAGGAAGAATTGCGGTCAGTCGAAACGGGACTTCCCATTTACAAAATCAATCAGCATTTATGTCACTCTTTCTGTACATTACTAAGCTTTTTGAATGGTTTTATAAAATGTTTGACAACCTATTTGGAGAGCAGAGATATTGACGTTCAAGGGGATACCTGGAATATAGGGAAATGCTCAGAAATGACGGGAGGAGGTGAGAATGTTAATTTCCAGCGAGTTTGGTCAACTTTGTCAACTTTAATAGTCATTTAAATACCTTTACTCAATTATCTGGACTACGAAGCTTTGGGAGATTACTTTTGAATGTCTATTATTTGAAATTAGCTAAAAAAAGAAAAAAGTTTGAGAATTTTGTCAACTACAACTGAATCTAAAATTGTACCTTTTAAATTCTTATTTTGCCTTTGGTGTTTAATGTTAGTTAAACCAACAGCTTTCAATGTGTTAACGCCACCAATATGTATGCAGCAGCTGTTCTGGACATGACATCCAAAAGTTCACATCTTGTGTGGTTTAGTTTTGTTGCCAGAATCTCCTTGGTTTCCATATAAATTCTTGTTCTCTTTCTTAAATTCAGTGGCAGTAACAGTGTGAAGACATTTCACAGTTACTCACCGATGATGTTTCCCAGCGCCCACACGGCCTGCTCACACACATTCTGATGAGGAGAGTGGAGAAGTCTCAAAAACAATGGGACAGCATCTACACAGACAGGGGAAGAGAATGAGAGGAGAACAGGGCCTTCAAATACAGAGAGAGCTGACAAAGTCAAAACAAGTTGATCCGGTAGACGAAGGCCTGTTCAAACAACTTACTGGATTTGACCACTGCCTGTGTCTGCGCAGACGTCCCTGATGCAATGTTGGTCAAAGCCCAGGCAGCTTCAAACTGCAATGAAGGACTGATGAAGAAAGAGAGAGGAAATGGAAGTTCAGATGTTTTTGAGGTAGTCATAAACAACACTTCACCTCGGACCACTGTGAATACAAAATGGCCTTCTGCGATACTCTGAAAAGGGCTCAGGACTTTCCCACAGGATTACGTGTTTTAGCCAGAACTGGCCTTTAAAAAAATTTATATAAACACACTAACAGTTCTAGGCTCATTTAGAGTCACATACGAAGACAAAGGCAATGATCGTTTTGTGATTTTTCCTGTCTATATGATTAAAAGGACAAAGGTCTTAAAAATTATTTTATAGATGCAGCTGGGGTGGTTTTCCATTTGTGTATCAGGTACCAATCCTTATTTCTCCTCATAAAAATACATTTAAAAGACTCAACTTGCTAACTTCCACTTGCTAACTTTCACCATATGGCTCCTAAACAAGTCAGCAAATCTGAATGTTAATTGATTCACAGGAAATCAATTTGCATTGCCTAAAAAAGTTTAAGGTTATGGAGAAAGGCGTGACACCTGTCTAAGGTGACCCATCTCTGTTAGTCAAATTTCTGTGCAACCTCACCATTTGACATGAAAATGTGTAATCGTTTTGCTGTTGCGGAATAAGACTGTAGTAAACAATGGGGCTCTGTGAAATCCGAGCAAGTTTTGTCAGATTCAGCATGTTTTGTGAATAAAACTTGGGTGGACCTGTAAGGCCACGACTGAACACACCTAAAAATCATTAAAGCATTACTGTCTATGTGTTTCAGCATCAGCGTCTTCAGTGTCACATGATCCTCCAGAAATCATTCTGATATGCTGATTTGCTGCTCATTTCTTCTTATTAGCAATGTTGAAAACAGTTGTGGTGCTTAATATTTTTGTGGAAACCAACCGGGATACATTCAAAATAACCAAAAGAACATTAATCTGAAATAGAAATATTATTATTATAAATTTCTTTACATTCACTTTTAGTCAATTTCATGCATCTTGAATCTTACTGACCCCAAATTTTTGAACCGCAGTTTTCTCACTTGAGGATCTCCATCTAACATCCACCTTCTGCCTCATCCCTTATTCTTTTATCTCATTCACTTTCTCTACCATCATTCAAGATGACATTGAGAACTTCATTAACTCTGATGCATGTTTGTACACAAACAGCACAATTAAAAAGGTTTCATTAAGTTTTGAATCATTTCATTAAGTGCAATGTATAGTCACACTCACTTGTCATCCCTCTCCAGGCATTTGACTAAGATTGGAAGGATTCCACATTTTATCAAGTCATCTATGGGAGGATTTCTATCACTTGAGAGCAATTTTCTGCAAGGACAAAAAAAGAGAAAAATAGTCAGGCACTCAGTCAGTCACCATCCGGCACTCCAAATACATGTCAGCACTGTTAATGCAATCCATTTCAAAGAGACAAATCCAGCAAAACATATTTAATTATATTTAATTACAAGCATAATTCATAGAGTATGTCACTGTTGTTGTGTGCTATGCTTTTCACATTCAGCTGACATTAATCAGACTACTTCAGAAAAAAATGGTAACATTAACAAAATGTGATGCATTACTTCATTATAATCAACGAGGAATATAAATTAGAATCGGTCTTCTTTAGTCTCACACACACACACTGATGAATCATGTACATAAAGGCCAGGAATGTGTACTAAAGCAAAAAAGAGTCCAGGATATGTTGACTTGAGGTTATGAGAGGCATTATGTTATGAGCGATTTTAGAAGACATTCATGTGTAACAAATTCAAATCTTTTCATATTCATATCATAACACTTTACCTGGCTGCTTGCACTGCACTGAGCTGCACCACTGCATTGTCACTGGTGGCGTTCTGTAGAAAATGAAAGAAAGAGGAGAAATGGAGAATGAGTGGAAGAAGGGGCTGCTCACACCCACACACACTTTGTGAAGTGGAGTGCTGCTGTGTGCGCTGACCCTCTGAATCAGTTATTTATTAGACATTAACACAGTAGAAGCTTACCTGTAAGATGGCATCTAGCGTTACATTTTGCTGAGAAAAAAGGGAAGAGAAACATTTAGACAAACTTTGTATAGGAAAATGGAAGATACGGAGGGAGATGAAATGATAAGAAAGCCTCTTACCCCTTTGAAGTCAGAGTCCACATCGGAATCTTCCAGACTCTCTTCCTGTGGAACATTTCGTTTCTTCAGGAGATGCTCGTCTCTTTTGTTCTGTACGGATTGAGAAATCAAATAAATATCAGGTCCTCTGTGAATACTTGCACTTAATAAATGCATCATGAGATCACACAGACCAAAACAAATACAAACATCTGTCATTTTTACAGACTAAATACATTTGAGTAAATCATAGAATACAGTCTCAAGCATTGATTGATGTCATGTATATTTAATAAAGGTGTATTTATTTTTAAGTCCCTGATACAACAATTATCTGCTTCAATACAATACATATAAAGATTCAAACACTGGGATCCTTCAGAAGGAACTGCAGAGCGGAAGGTGCTACATACAGCCAGACAAACCTGTTTTAAACAGACTATATCACATTTTGCATGTTGTTCTAACATTTAGCAAGCATAGGCTTGGCAACACCAAGTTAAATAGGCAGTTGTGTGCAAATGTTTCAGGTTTTTGATTGTTTTTTAAGTGGGGAGGAAGTTGCAGCATGTTCCCACTGTGCATCAAAATCTTATTTTAAAAGATTTCCCCATGAAACCCTTAAAGGGCCAATTTCACCCAAAAAAGATTAATCTTTGGAACACAAATGAAGATATTTTTTGATGAAATCCGAGAGCTCTCTGACCCCACATAGACTGCAACATTACCATTTTCAAGGCCCAGAAAGTCTTAAAAGTATTCTCGTAATTAATGACAATTTTCATTTTTGGGTGAACTAAGCTTTAAATAGAATATTTTGCTGCTGATGTCAATGAAATAAATATTGACAGCACAAAATTAAATCCTTGACAAAAACGGCCCACAGCAAGTCCCTTATGGTTGTAGGCTGTGTGAGAAAATAATGTGAGGGTGAGTGGTCTGTGACGCTAATGTTAGAGCAAACAGGAATGCAAAGAGGAATGTCTCGCGCGCAGAGCACAGCAGCAATCTGTCCGATTCCTCTGGGCTGACAGTATAACCGCCTAATATGGACAGGACATGCTGCGTCACCCAGTCCAGCACCAATGCATCAACATCAAGGCTGTGGGACTATACCTCTGCTCCATATTAACTCTGGCCTACCAGATTCAAAGATTTCAAGTCTGTGACACAAAGAACGGAAGCAATTTGTCTGGAAACTTTTCTTTTGGTGATGATACGCTATTTGATCAAGTATGGATTTGTTTTTTACTAGATGTAAAAACAATAAAGTTCTAGCGGGGTCTGAGTTCCGTGCCAAAAGGAAGGGAGGAGGGGAGATATGTGTGACGAGGGAAGCCCCTCATGACAAACCTTCTTCTTGGGGTGCAGCCAACCAGGGGCCCTGTGACTATGGATGGCGTGACCCAAATACTGCAAGCGCAAACCAGACTTCCAAAAGAAACAGCTCACCAGCCGAGAGAACAAAGCCATGTGAAGGCTTCAATAACACATTTGCTGTTGTTTTTTAACCAAGGACTGCTTATAACATTAGTCATATTTCTGAGCCACAAATGACTGGTAACAAGAGCAAATATCTCAAAAATGTAAAATCTTGGCTCTAAGACTCATCCGCTCAGTTGCTCACTTATTGGTGTTGATCAGATCATGTGACGCAACAGCAGGATCCTTCTGTCTCTGGTATTTGATTCATTATGTTAAACGTTTGGTACAAATTGGTTAAGCTATCAGAGTTGTCACTATACACTATATATAGAGTGAAATGCCTTGCTTCCAGTGCTCACATCTTACAGAAAAGACAGAACAGAAAAATCCTAAATGCAGCGTCCTGTAGGAAGAGCAAAGCATCCATGCACATTCACACGCAATCACCACCTGCTTAAGTTTAATGTAATGCATGAAGACTCCACGCTGAGGCAACATTTAAGCTACAGATGCTCATGTATTTCCTGCAACATTGAGGCTGCCCGACTGAAGGATTTTTTAGTGGGCTTGTTGTTCATTTAAGCCATTAGTCGACTAATCACATTTATATTAATTTAATTACTTAAATATATACTTTAGCTTTATTTTTTACCTAACAATGGCGTGCATTCATTAGCATTAGAGCGAGAGACCAAGTAAAGTTGCTACTACTCTCATATTTCAATTAGCAGGCCATATTTGAGGTTGATGGATGACAGTGATACTGTAGTTACCACAAGGATCAGCCATTAATGATCTGTCCCTTAGAGGCTGCATAACTTCGCCACTTCCTGTGGAGTTTTAATTTCTGCGACTAACCAACTAATACAATTTTGGTCGACTAAGCCTCTTCTAAACGATTAACATTTAGTCGACTATTAGGGGGCAGCCCTAGTACAAACACAATCGCATAATCTCACACAATGAAGCAGGGATGTTGCTAGAGGGGCAAAAGGTGGTAATGATTCTAGGGGCCCCAGCTTTCAAGGGGCCTGTGATTTCAAGCCCCCCTGAGAATAATAAAAGCAACAGTACATTGCATTTTACAGCATTCACTTAATCGGCTGATTTGGATGTTAATTTTGAGATTTTAGGGAGGAAGAAAAGGACACCGCTGTGAAGGAATGGAAGGTGCACTAGACTGAATGTGGCAAGGGCACAATAGCCGTTTTACCTTGATTATCATGTTTTTATTATCGTTGGCCAAAATCGAAAATCAATTGCGTTTAATCGCACAGTCCTAATATGTTGCACTGCAAACATACACTGCTTAACTTCGAAGGAGATTTAATCTCTTAACTCTCCTTTTTGCCATTTCAATCTCATAACTTGTACATCTACATTCCATATCCATTATCACAACACACTCGATGTCCTCCATCCTCCAGTTGTTGACTTTGGAAAATGGCATTCAGTTTTCAGGGGACCATCCTGGTGGCTAGTTCCTATAACTGTGTGCCTATAACTACCCGGTGCGAAAGCCCATTTAATTCTTACAGTGGTGTCAAGAGGATATCAAAAGGTTGGTCAGGCTAGTTTGAGAACGTTATAATGTTATGTATAAGATGTTATAATGCCATCTCTCTTTTATCAGTAGCAAAATATTGCATTTTATTATTGAATCAATTCAAAATGCTGAGTCAGCCACTAAAAGTTAACAAGCTCAATAAATACATAACTAAAATTTCCGATAATTTCAAATGCATAAATACGGAGCAAGAAGATATATTTGTTTTAGCTTGATAGCCCAGCCCTAAACGAGACAGAGGAACTATTAAGAGCTCTTACATGCAGCGCTAAATACAAACCTCAAGTGCCCACTGAATCTCCACAATAAAAAGGCTTAATGTTGTTGATGAGAGTGCAGTTATTTAAGAATGAATAAAACAGGAAACTAAAGAAGATGAGAATCAGTGTTGTAAGTCTCATTCTCTGAGGAGTCACATGAATTGCATCAGAATGCAATGTTCAGCTACACACTATCTTAAATACGTGCACCCAGAGGAAACTTACAATTGAACTGAGGCTATTCAAATACATCCTAAACAATGACAGACCATAAATTGTGAACTTACCTTTCTCAGTTCTACCGTCACTTCATTACGATGTCTTCGCATCGTCTGAAAAAGAACAGAAGAAGAAATGGGTTGGTTAAAGGGGTACTTCAGCGCTGGGAAGATGAATGTGTATTTAAACTGTGTCATTTATGTAGTAGAAATGTGAAATTATTTTTGAATTCGGTGCCTTCTAGACTGAGGAAAGACAAAACATTTAGGCCACAGTTAACACTTGCCCACCATGACACCACCCCCACTGTCGTTTTGATTTTCATAGTAATAAAATAATTTTGTTCAGTTAGAGAAAAGATACTACAATTAAAAACTGAACGTGTCTGTTCAATAAAGTGTGAGTGAGCCGAACGAAAGTCACGGCACAAACGCAGCAGGAGATTTCATTCATCACGAGAGTGAAGAGCTGAGCAGAGCTAACCACGGCAGTCATTCACGGCGCCTGTCCAGTCTGCCGTGTTTTCAGATCATGCCTATGGAAGCTTAACTTTACATAGGAATTAATTGAAAAGTTGAAATACTCCCTCCCTTTGCTCCGCACCGCTCCGTTATGAATGCCCGAGCCGAGACCCCACCCCCCATGGGCAGGCTGATATCATGCGGAACTAGCTCCTTCAACTGGCTGTAGTCTTCTAGCCTCTGGCCAAAAAAATCCAGATTTTTCCAGAAATAAAATGCATAATTCTCTTATCTGAGGGGATATGTGGGGGGAAAGTACGATAATTCGAATATACTACCGGGTTTCTACTGATACAAAGCTTAATGCTAATTGCTAAAGTAACCCTTTAAGCACATTATAACATATTTGAGGTATAAATAGTGACAAAAAAATTCTAAGGCAACTCCCAGAGATTTACATGTTATTATAAAAAATGCACCCTTGTGTTGACGCTGCATTGTGGGTGGTCGATACTTAATACTTTGGTTCAGTTACTTGTTCAAATTCACAAGTGATTGGTTCACAGACTGCCACGGTGACACTCTCTAATGGGCTGTAACGATGCAAACAAAATGCTACATTAATGCCAACCAAAGTCTTGCCACTCCAACAGAACAAAGAGGCAACCAACCGTGGTAACCATGGTGACGGCAGAACCCAGCTGTCACTCAGTCCTCTGTTTTAGACAATCACATTTTGTGGCCATTCTATTAGAACTGTTCCATAAAACCCAACAGAACACACATCTGCAGATTCGGCACCAGAATACAAAGAGCATGTCTGGTGCAACTAAACACATTAAAGTCGCAATGACATGAAGGTAGACAAATATTTTATTCTGTATTGTGATGTACATCAGACTATAATGGATTATCGAAAAAGAAAAAAATGTAGGGCAGTTGATTGGATTTTGACATGCAAAAGAAGATGCAGATGAACGCAAGATTTCAGTGACAGGGTATAAGCGGACTAAATAACTGTTCACAGAACATTTCAGTCAGACTTTATGACAAGATGGATAGGTCGCATATAGGAAATGGTTACGCTCCCTAATTTAAATCTGTTTTTTTTTTAAATATACAACTTAAATGGGATATAGGAGGAAAAAGAAAAACACCAGCAGCCAACGATGCAAAGACTTCACATGCTGTGTGGTGGGGATGGTGGGACGGATCGGATTTGATCTTGTGACTAGGCATCCTAGTTCATGTTACAGCAAACCCACACTGTGCCTTATGCAATCCAAAAGTCATGAAGGGGAAAAGAGAGAGGATGTAGAAGCAAAACCGACAAACAAGAAAGGGAAACAGAAAAAGATAAAATACCAGCATTTATTTCTGAATGACTAATCAAAGTTCCCCTGTAGATAATAATTTTATCCCTTAAAACTCATCTTTAAAATCACCAAAATAACATATTTGAATGGGTTTTTTTGCCAGTGAAAAAAAAAAGTATTCATGCATTAAAATAGCCTGAATCTAACTCCACACCCATGCTGCATTGAGTATACGTGGAAACATGAATATGCAAATTAGCCCCGCCTCCACTCACTCACTCACACCAGCTTGGACTACCTGATCCAATCGGTCAGTTTACTGTAGTAAACGCTGCACAATACCAAGTGGAAAGAGTAGTTTAATTTCGCCATATGTTTGAAACAGAAACTGATTCACAGGCTCGTCTACAAGTCGATGTATCAGAATGGTAATGCGTTGGTAACACTTTACAATACGGTTGTATTAGTTAACATTAGTTAACGCATTAGTTAACATAAACTAACCATGAACAACACCTCTGTTAAGCATTATTTCATCTTTGTTAACGTTAGTTAATAAAAATACAGCTGTTCATGTTAGTTCACAGTGCATTAACTAATGTCAACAAGATTTTATTAATGCATTAGTAAATATTGAAATAAATATTAACAAAGATAAATAAATGCTTTATAAGTGCAGTTCATCATTAGTTAATGTTGACTAATGCATTAACTAATACAACCTTATTGTAAAGTGTTACCAATGCATTTTATGTATCGCTCTCTACATTACAACTTCAGGCACGTAACAGTAATTAATATAATTAGCCTTTTGCTTGACTACGTTATTAAACAGCTTATAATGTGTTGCTAATGTTACACAAACCATGTTCCCGTTCGCCATCTCAGAGTCAGACAGCTGCCTTGTAAAAATCAGTCTCCTTAGAAACACTTTGAACTCAGTGGAGAAAGGCATATAGTTCATCATAACATCGCAAAATACATCATCTACATATTTCCGCCACTATTTTGCTAAATGTACCCGATCAACAGAAAAGTATACCGGGATAACCTGGCTTCTCTTGAGACTCCCCTGCTTCAGAGCGATCATCGTTAATGAAAGGACTGGATGATATGACATCAAATCAAAACCCTGATTAACTGAACACTTTACCTCGACTATGATTAATGAACGATTATTTTATTTTATTTATTTTTACTGTAAATAAGCTTTTCTATTAAAGGTGGGGATATTTCTTTTTTTTATTTTTATTAATTAGCACCGTGAGAGTACAGTTATTTAAATGTATTAAAGAGATTACTAATTAGTTTTGTGAATTGTGAGTTAGTGAATTAGTGGTACTGTCCCTTTATTAAATTGTGAAGCGGTGTGTTGTATGTAGTTACTTCAAACGTAGATAATACGTTTACTACTTTAGTGATAAATCACAGGACAGAGTTGATGAGTTTCTGTGCTTGCGATCTACAGGTGATGTGCGAGCTGCTGTCTGTATTTGTGTCAATGCGCCATCAGCGCAGTAGCTCAATCAATATAATGAATTAATGATACACATCCAATGGTCTAAATTCGCTTTAAATGTCCAAACTGGCAAGCCTTAAAACACATACAATTGACAAAGTTCACTGAAGAAACAAGTGAAAGTGATCTGTCAAGACAAGTGATTCTGTCACAGAAAACAGCACTTTATGGTTATCGAATGGTGCAAAATCATTTTAATATGATAAAGGCAAGCCTTAAAACACATAAAATTGATAAAGTTCACTGGAGACACTGTCTGTGTGTGGTGACTGTTTAGAGTCTGCCTCTGTGTTCCTTCCATGCCACTGAGTGGACAGGGCGGAGTAACGTGCCTAACGCCCCGTAGTAGGTTTTTCAGGGGATAGTATTAACAGGATTAAAACCGAAATTTCTGTTTCGATTACTTTTTGATTAATCGTGCAGCCCTAGTTAATGATATGCTAAAGCCCGCCCGTACACTGACGTGATTGATTACAAACCGCGTATTTGAGTTTAAAGAGAAAATACTCAGCAATGGTGTTGAGGGTCTTTAAAAATATCAAGAGGTTCCATCATTGAATACTCAAAGCAAGAGCTCAAATTATGCATTTTTAAATGAAGGCATTTGGCAGACACTTTTATATTTATCAATTTGTGTTTCCTAAGAAATGAACCCATGACATTGGTGTTACGTCTTGGTTAGCGTCTTGCACTGTATAGTTGAACTAGAGGAGAGCCATAAAACCTCTTAAAAACCTGCAAAATGTTCCTTTTAGAATTCTGTATTCAATTGATGGCAGATTTGAACTGGTTTTACCTGCAAAAGCAGCTCAATGTTGAACTACCACTAGGCCACAACTCCGCCTACTTCAAGAAACCAAATAAAAACATGATTCCCAGCACAAAGCGGATTACTGAATACGCAACATGAGCTGTATTTTAGCGACGCATGCGGTATGTATGAGTCACAGCAGAATGACAGGAGGGCAGAGCCGGGATGGAAGCACTCCAATAGTCAGCGGACCGATGCTTCGCTGGTGACATGACAGCTTGACACGCTTGAGAACAGTATAATGACACAGTATGTGCATGTGCTGGTCTGGTTGCCAGCATGGTCTGAGGACATGCTGTCTCACTCCTGTTAGGTCCACGACATGCTAATAAATAGGCTGACTACAAAATAGCCACAAACATCAGGCTTGAGTCGTTTTTAGACTGTGATGCTTGCTACACAAAGGTCAGGGTTCAATTCCAAAAGAAAACACATATTGATAAAACATTTTCTTGAATACAACTGTAAGTTGGCACAATGTGTAAATATGATACATATATACAAAACGTATGTGTTTTGGTGCCTCAAATCTTCAAAAACACAAATTTGTGAAAATGGTGAAGCAATGCGTACTTACACTGTACGTAATGTATCACGTGTTCAGTCTATAGAGGCGTAGTGTTTCTTTACCAAGTGACATCGCCAACTACTGGACTGATTGCAGTTTATAATGTTATAAATATGGATAATTTTCTTTAAAAATGCATTGCTTCGCTTCAGAAGGCCTTTATTAACCCCCTGGAGACTTTTATGATGGATGGTCCCATTCACTCCCATTATAAAGCTTGGAAGAGCCAAGATATTTTTAAAGGGCACCTATTATGCCCCTTTTCATAAGATGTTATTTAAATTATATAATGTGTCTGAAGTGTTAGCTCAAAATACCCAATTTATGGGTGGGAATAAAAACAAGCTGTTTTTGTGTGCGTCTCTAAATGCAAATGAGCAGGTGTTCCCTGCCCCGTATCCAGAATAGGGTGGACTTTTGACATCTCTGCTTTTGATAACTAGACATCATAAGCAATATGACTGACAGCGAAAATAGTGGTGTTCAGCCCTGTATGTTTGAAGTAGAGTCAGACACTGATGAAGGAGAGACTGTCTGAAGTAACAACTTTGAGAATGAACCAGGAAGTTTCCGAATGGTTATCTGATACATTTATTTATTTGTTGTAGAGTTTTTTTCAGCAGTTTTGCAACAATGGATGGAACAACACACACACACACACACACACACACACACAGTTACAACATTTACTAGGCTATGTGCTATAACACACACAAACAAATGTATTAATTGGTGAACTCGTGGCAAATGTGACAGAATGCCTACCGAACAATAAAATATATGCTGCATGGAGATAGAACAGGTATTACTTCAATTATAGTTCTAATTTATGCAACCCGATTTAATTTATGAAATAACATTGTCTAAAGCAGTTTACTATAATGAAGGTTAGAGGACAGATGCAACAGCTTGAAGTGACTCCCTCATGTATGGTGGACTGGAATGGAGCCAGTTTGTTTTTGAGTTCTCTCTACAAAACACATTTAACTTTTACAGAGCTCACTATAGTCCCTTGCGACTACCTGGAATAGAATGTAAATGAAGGGAGTAAATGAAGAGTCTGACGCTCACTATCACATCCAACACCCCCACACCTGGCTTTCCTAGTACAAAACAGAAACAATTATCTTCTCACTACAGCTGCTCCAGTCCGTAAAAAAAAAAAGGCAGACTGTGTACAGCTCACTGCGGGCGGCTAAGAGGCAGACTGCGTCAGCAGTTGTGGGCGGGGCCTGGGCATTTTGTGATGTCATAAAAGGTAGTATCTGCAAACGGCTTGTTCTGAGACAATAGATGCTTTTCCAGCTGGTACGGTTGTGGTTTCATTTTCCACCGTGGGGCTGATAACAGCCGCTCTTTGGAATGTAACAAAAAGTGTCTGCCGTTGCCATTGTAACACAACTGATGACTGATGATTTACTGATATGAGATGTAAATAATGACCGCACTATGGAGGATGATCAGATATTTTAATTGTATTACTACTTTGTGTTTACGTTGCTCAAATAGAGCGCTTAGCCAGCTACCGAGAAACGGGTAGCCAGGCAATTGACCAATCCTGAGTGGCAACATCACTTCACTGATCTACCAGCATGGTTAAAATGGGCTCAGACTAAAGGAGTTTTAAAATCCTAAGCGATTATGAAATCTGGTGGCATCACTCACATAAGGAGAATCTTCACATATTTTTTTCTCTCAAATCTCAAACATGCACACACTACAAGCTTTGAACATTTGTGCGCATCACACGGTACATGATATTATTAAGAGATTATCATGCCAGGACGAGCACCTCACATGATCCCATGGGGAAGCCGATGCAAACATGTATGGAGCAGATCATCATTGATATAACGTGCATTTGGAAAAGCAACTCGTGTGAAACACCTTTCCAAACATGAGAAGCATTTAGTCATGTTTAATCAAAGCCTTTCAATCTTCTGTTTATTCAGCTACAGCGATAGTATAATGGCCAGGGATTTCCTGGAATGACGTACGCTATCGTACTTCACTGACAAGCTGAGCATAAAATAATCACAGCCTTTGCTCCCGCACACTCCCGCCTACTCATCAACTTTTTGTGAAATAAACAGTTATGGAAATGTAGAAATTAAAGTTAAAGCTCCAATCTCCTCCCGACAAGTATATGTCTCTGCAGGTTAGTAATAGGTGTTACCTCATCAGTGGGTGTGGCCATAAACAGAAGCCCGTTTTCCACTGCGTTACCTGATTTGCCCACGTCACAGTGTGGGTAGGGTTTAGGGGTGGGGTCAGGTGAAGGGGATCATTTTCATTGCATAATTTAGAAACACCCATCAATTTGAAAACACCCACAAATTTAGAAACACCCACTCTTGTTCCGCAGAGACCTCATACTCCCTCTCGATGTTCCTGAAAATGTCTGTAGGTGCCTCAGTGGCTACTTCACTTAGAGAAGCTGCCAATCTCAGCTGCCAATCATAACATCACACCCCCTTTTTATAGCATCAAATAACTAACTAAAACAAAACTGATTTAAAGAACGAACACTTGAACTAACATTAGAGTGATAAACAAAAACGGCACAAATGACAGAAACCATCATTGGAAAAATGTATTTAAGGTGTAATTTGATTGTTTAGTCTATTTATGTCCCATTACATTTTATGGAGAGGGTGGTGTTTATGACCCTATACTGCATCCAGTCAACTGGGGGTCAATCAAGATGCTATAGCTTCACTTTTTAGGACTCATGTGGCACACATCCAAAAAGTTGCTCACCTCTCTAATAAAAGACAATATATTAAAGCGCCTTTGGTGTTTCCATGGTTTCTTAAAATTAAAACTGGAAACTGAGGGTAACGCAGGTATGATGTCATTGATAGGTGACACATGGACAAAGTAAATGTGCAGTCAAACGTTTGTTGTAAATCTAAACTGTTAAAATTATATTTACAGACACACATGGTTCCCCAGCCTGCATAATTTACAGCACTGGTTGTTTTTTTCCTTAAGAATAAAACCTGATATACAGTATAGCCAAATGAATCAAATCTAGATCACAACAGTATCAAGAACTTGTAAATACAAATCAATACCCAGCCCCATTATCAAATCGCAAATGTTCTTTGATTAAAATGCTAATTTTAAAACGAACTCTTCGGTCATTCTTTTGATCCTTTTTGAGGTTGGTATCAAGAGAGTTTGTGACAAATCCAATGCCTTTGTTTCATTTTCCACAGCCACTTAGCAATGCAAAACACATAAGCACCCGTCATTCTCTCAGTTAGCTACAAGTATATCCTTGTTATGGGCTAAATCTAGCAGCTAATGAGCCGAAGTACCCCACAGTTCCTCAGTCCGTTGCTGGCCACATCAAATGGGTCATGCACGAGCCCTTTGCTTCTAGAAACACAAGATGAGAAATTTGAATCTACTTTGCAAATTCCCAGAATAGCTGCAGAAGGGCGACAGCTTTGCTGGCTTCATCCAAAGCCATGTGTGTCTGATGGCTGAGTCACATCAGCAGCCTATAGTCAGTTGAAGTCAATTCACACCATTAATCTTGAAGGAGGCCTCGGGGGTTACTCGGATGAGCCCACGGCAGATGATGATAATGATGTCTAATATCAACAGGGTATGCGAGTAAATGAGTTCATCATAAATGTGATAGCAGCACCTTTACTGTTACACTACTCATCTGAAAGTGACTTTGAACACTCATTGGAGTGGTCCTCTGGGTAAGATGTGACGTTTGCCATGCTTCTTAATTTAACTGAATGTTTGGAAATATATGCCAAATGGTTTCAAATCACATGGTATCAAGCTTTACACAAAAAAAAAAAATCATGATGTTATATTTAAAATATCGTAATATCTTCATGCCATGGTTGACCCCAAGAACGATAGCTATAATGATAACTATATTAGCATTCAAACCAGCGGACAATATCGTTCTGTTTATTCTAAGCAGAAGCTGCAGTTGTCGTTTTAAAGTCTCGAGCTCTTTAAAGTCTGTTAGGCTATGATTGGCTGTCATTGTTTTTATCCTTTTATCGAAAAATCATTCTAAAAATTATTTCAACGATATTGTTTATCTGTGCTGTTATCATTATAGTTGTGGTGCAGACTCTGCTATTCATTAATATTTAGATATTTTAGAACTATATCATTATAGTTATCAACCTTGGTGTGAACAGGCTTTAGTCGTAATTGGCAGATTAAAGTTGGGACATATTAAAAGTTTACCTTTTGCGACAATAATCAAGCAGTGTAGGTTTGCTATATAACACATGGTTTGGTTTTACATGAATGTTCTGTATGTATGGGTACAGCTTGTTATACTTATATATCCAATATAAAATCGAAAGCTTTGTGACAATATAGTTCACATTTTGCGATACTATAAACAACCAAGCAGTAGAGATTTGTTTTATAGTATATATTGAATTGAGATCATATCGTTCATCACTAGACAGCTTTAATGAAGAGGTTAATTTAAAGACATGGCATAACACACTGTATACAGTACATAATAAATGTAATCCCCTTGTGTGCAAGCCAAAGGCAACTGTGGCAAAGAACGAAAAATTCCATTGCTCTATTATATAATCCATCATCTTACTGCACAACCTGGCTTACTAGTATTTCTAGGTCGCCTCTATGCAGTCCGCATAGGGGTATACATTTAGGAGCACTACCATCTGGAGGTTTTCATTCCAGTTTGAAGGTAATAAAATAAGGCTTATGTAGCTCTGGTATACCTTACATGTAATGCTTAGATGCTAACTACCACACCAAATGGCAATCTGATTTAAGAGGAAAAGATGCTAAGCAACTGACATTTCACAATGACATCTTTATTAAACCACCATAATCAGCTCTAATTAATGAACAAGTATATTAATATCAACTACAGCAGGGCTACTAAACTGGCGTGACCAAACAAGCAATAAAGAGGTCAGATGTTGAGGTATGACTGGTCACTAGTTCAGTTCTGGAAGGCTTGCTAAAGCCGGTATTAACACACCTGTCTTTGTCGCATATTTCTGCTTCGCAAATTTTATTTCAGATTATTTGCTGATGTTTAGGGAGTTTGTCTTCTATACATGAATGCTAAAACGTATTGGTAAGAAAACACACGAATAAACGGAGTAGAAGACGACTAATCTGCCGCTTGCTAACCAGTTAGCACACACGCTAACACGCTAAATCTGCATGTTTTGGCCCAGCGCAATTTAAAACAGAAAATTAACAGCTGCACCACCAAACCAACCTAATAAATAAACCCGTCTTAATATTAGACGACCAAATAATGAGCTATGACAGCTCAAGTCCGTGTATACATCGCGATTAACTTGTGAATATTGGAAGGAAATGTGTTTAAAGAGGCCTCGACGTAGGCCGCGCCCGCTCCGCATGATGCTCTTGCTGGGTCCACAAACACCCGCTCCTATCCGAGCCCATAAAACCAGAACCACAGCGACTCAAGAGATGGAAAACGGACTGGGGAAAAGCCCAGAGTCCAAAGTCCCCGGCGGACTTACCTCCACATCTCGACCCTTGTTTTTAAAGCTCTTAATGCGATGGTTTTCCAAGCCGGCGTTTTCGGCCATGGCTCTGTGTGTATGTGTGTGTGTGTCTGTAGTCCCGACCGACGTGCGGAGCTCCGCTCAGGGAGGAAGAGGAGGGCGGGGGGAGTGTATCGATGACCGATTCGTGAATGAATCATTCATTTGAGTCGGATCTTTTTTTTAATGAACTGGTTCACAAAATTAGCGGTTCCCTAATCAATAACTCACCCACACTTTGAACCGCACCTTCATTTTCAGAAATGTTACAAAAAGCCTATAATGTCCTGGAAGTGAAAATATGTTTATTACCCACTTGCACGCCTTAAGTTTTATCAACACGTTTTATTTTATTTTATTGTTAGCTATTTTTATTAAAACTTACAAAAAATATGTCGCCGTGTCGCGTTAATTGTTATTGTATATGCAAATCATATAAATTATGCTGCCTCCACGTGCTATCGGAATTATCGTAAATACTAGTTTAAAAATTGGACATGAATCAGGTCAACATTTGAATGCGATGAGGTCACGACTTCAGAGGTGGGAAGTAGGACATTTCGGATAGCACGTAAAGGCTGCATTAATCAATGTATTTAGCTACTTTATGAGCTAAATCATGCTTGTAAAATTTAACTAGGACACATGAAATTACTTGTTTTATTTGAAACTTTTGGAGCAGGTAAAATACCACGGTAGGATGTAAGTGACCATGATGAGTTAAAGTAATTGTAGGGGAAAAAATTAACTGGTTCATAACGAGAAAGATCCGAATCGCGGAAATGAGTCGGACCTCCCATCACTACGGGGGAGTAGATGACGGTGTAAATACGTAGAACCGGAGTGATGCGGGGAAGATGGGACACAGGGTCCTGTATGGTAGTTTTTTTTATTTTTTAAATAACTGGTCTTATGTATGCACACTACCGTTTATCCCACTTCATTAAAGTGTGCAGGGTAAAGAAATATTTGATTCGACAGTGAAACAGTAATGTAGTTAAAGCGTTGAGTTTCATTGGACCCGTACAGTAGATTTGCGTCAGTGTGCGTAACTAGTGATTGCGCAAGTTCACTCTGCTGCCATGAGCCGCATACGTACGCCCGCCAAGAACGTACGTAAAGATGCGTCACCGCGCACAGTACGCTGTAGACAAGCCAGTGAGATGATGGTCGTTCAGTAGAAATCATTTTAATTAATCATAAACAGGGACATTTAAGTCGTAAATTAAGGTATGCACAACTTATAACGTCTATGTGCACACTCAGGTGACAAAAGCAAACCATTTATTACTAAAAGACACAAGACGCAGTCAGATTAGAACGTCCAAAAATAGCATCATATTCAATATTCGTTAAAGACAATTTTGTAATTAATTACAACAAACCATAATTAATGAACACAGACAATCAGATATCCTTTTACCCTAGGTAAAAATATGAAATATTTAGGGTAAACTTCTTATCCTTTTGCATGTCACATTTTCTTAATACATTAGTCACACTAAATGCTGTGCACAAACTGTAATGATATAAGACAATGTATTTATCAAAAGCAACATATGGAAGGACACAAAATATAAAATCATTGAATTATGTGTGTATATATAGATATATATATATGTGTATGTGTCTGTGTGTATATATATTTGTAGAGTTTGTATATATCAAAATCATTATGTATATGGTGTGTGCTGCAGATCAAACATCAGACAGACAAAAGCAATATGAAATCAGATAATAACGAAAAGAGCTTTGACAGTATTTTTGAGTCAGCATCACTTTGCTCTCGAAATGTATAAAGTATTACGCTTTGATTGTCTTCTGTTATTTGTTCACATTAGTGCACTGTTAATACATTGGTAAATGTACAGTGTTTGACGTATTCTGAATAAATATTTTGGGATCAGTGCACTGATAAGTGTGCAGATGATATCGCTCATTGAGTTCAGCTGAAAAACATAGGATTACTTTTTTTTTTTAAAGATGTAGAAGTGGCCAGATGTGTGCCGTTACACAAGTCAAAATCACAGATGACCATAACCATAGCGCTTCAGATGCCATCTGTGAAGTACATATCTTTAGTGTATATATATATATGTCAGGAACTTTAGAAGATCTGTTGCTCGAAAAGAATCTTCTGGTAGCCATGTGGAGGAGGATGGTAGAAGTCATTAAACTGACAATCCAATATTGCACTATCGTCCACTGTGAGGGACAAGACAAAGGCATACATGTTTAGATGTGTTATGTAACAAAAAAAGAACAATTACCAAACATCTCAACCCTTTCAATACATATGCACAAAACCATTTTAACCTACAATTTACTTAAAAAAAAAAAGAGATGCAACCCTACATTTTAATATTGCTTACCAAGTCAGACAAGGTTGCAAGGTTTTTAATGTTTAAAATACATATTTACAGCAGATTAAGAAAGAGATCAATAGTGTGCATCAAATAACATTAATTTAAAACACTTCTGTGCAATTCATCACTAACTGTGTAACAGAGTTTTAAAATCCAGGCAATCCTGTAATTGTGTTACTTGAGTAACAGAACAAGTCTTGTCTCATAAATTAATACATTATATATAATACTCCAAAATACTCACCATAAACTACAGGATAAACGGTTCCTCTAATGCCTGATGCAGGACAGTTCATATTCTTTCCATTTAGATACAAATTCAGCTCCACATGGTCATACGTAACACCCTACATTCACACAAACAAATTAGATACATAAAGTTATTACACACAAAATGAACCATCAGCACAGGAATTGTGTGTCATTTATATGCCTTCGCATTCAAGCAGGAAGTTAGGATCACCCTGGGACCCCGATAGGATTTTTCTATTGGTTTTTGGGATTATTGCAGAAAATATACTCTGTGACCAACTAAAGTTTATGATTCTTACACATTTTGTTCATCATGATAATTTTCACAGATGAGCACAACTTTTATGAATTTTGAAGCCTTAATACAATCCCCAGAAGTAAAAAGCTACAGTCGGCTATAAAGGAACTACACTACGACTGCATGACTCTAACTTCTCCATCGCTAAGCTTCCGACAACTTTTTCAGTCTTCATTTAAAGAACAGCTCACAAGAGCATGACTATAAACACAACAAGGCTATAGAAGCGGACTAGTAAGTAGATGATTTTTCCTGTTCTGCTTGATGTTTAACCTTCTTGACAACCTCTGGAATCCCAGTTAGCCACTTGTTAGCAACCGCCTTAGGCTGAGACACACTTGGAATATTTTAAGCCCCATTTGCACCCCCAAGCGATTGGGGGAGTGTGGCCCAGTTCAACGCTGGTAGCAATCGATTTTTTGTCCAAATAAAATCCTTAATTGTGTGGTGTCATTACGATTATTTTACTGCTCCCGATCGCATCGGACAGCCTGGTCCCACCACTAGACTCTCATACATTTCTCATTTTTACAGAGAGTCTGGCCACTCTCCATTGACAAGCATTGACAAACTGTGTTGAAGTTTAAAACTACTGGATCTGCCCAGAGCGACTCTGGATCTGCCATAACCAATCGCTAATGTTTGGTCATGACGTATGTCATCTCAAACTGGCGCACGACATCAATGTCATCGTTCTCAGCCACTTCCTCTGTTCTCTGATTGGACCACTTTAAATTTGACCGGAGAAAATCAGAAAATATACCACAATCCCAAACGGAGTACTTAAGGAAAATGAAAATTGAGCAAAAATATGTAGGAGGGCGGAGCCAGGCTACTAGTCGGAGCCCGCATGATCCCGATGTAAATATATCAGACATGTTCATGCCTCTTCATAAATATCAGGCTGCCACTGACCAATGAGAGCGAGTAAGCTTCACCAACCGGATGTTGTGTGCTTCTATAGCTGAAACTTGGCAGCCACAAACATGCCACAAAAGTGAGAAAGAAGATCACCTATATTCTTTTTTCTCCTTTGTTTTTATCTCGTAAAACAAAACTCACACCAGGAGAACCAGCTGACCACATTGATCGTCCTCCATTTGTCTTCCTTTTCAAGTCATGTTTGATCTCATGACTCTGAGATCTCATCTCACTGTAGAAATGTCGACAGGTGTGTGGTCTCGCGGTCCAGATGAATTTTCTAGTGTGTTTTGAGAATTTTTGAGATTGTAAATGCTAAAAAAAATCAGTTGAAACTGCCAGTACATCTGTGGTCTCCCACAGTTTTAAAATCAGTTAAAGGAACACTCCACCGTTTTTAGAAATGGGGCTTATTGATTCAACATCTTTCCTACATGTACATATGTGGGTAAATGCATTTTTGTCTCAGTGCATGCATTGTTTTAGTTTGGCAGGGTCGCCGCTAGCTTAGCTTAGCATAATGAATAAAATCCTATGTTGCCAGCTAGCATGTCCAGAGTAAAAGTGATCCAAAAAAAACCGCTAGGCGATTTCCTAGGCAGATATTAGCTTGGGACTATATTATGGGGAAGCACAGGCGAGGCACTGCTACTTGGGCGCAGAGATATAACGCAACACATGAAATCCCCAAAATAGCCAGCTACTATTCACGCAGGTATGTTGACGGAAGTTGTGGGATTTCATGTGTTGCGTGATATCTCTGCGCCCAAGTAGCAGTGCTTCGCCTGTGCTTCCCCATAATATAGTCCCAAATTAATATCTGCCTAGGAAATCGCCTAGTCTTAATCTGCATCGCTATTTGTACTCGTTGTGAATACGCAGGCCACAAGAAGTAATATTAATTTGACATAACTGCCATTAAGACTCACCACAATATCTCCTTCCTGTGGTAAGCTGTTAGCAGGTAATCGGTTCTTTTCTTCATTGTTGTGATACACAGTGCCATCTTGCCGGAGCACAAGGCTGTGTGGGTCTCTACCCATAGGAATCTGGTTTAGATTTGCTTTCTTAGTGGCCACTCCTACTCCCCACACACCTGCAAGGGGCAACGTTCACTGCAGTCACACCTAATGACTAAGATGAACTATTGACAATTGATTAGTCTAACATACAGTAAATGCTTGCACACGTCTTACCTGTGGACTGAATCTTGAATTCAAAGTAGCTTTTGTTTTGATGGAGAGGGGCGTTTGCAATGCACCCACCAGTTCCACATATACGTCTTCCACTCTTTACAATGACAACATCAGTACCTGAAATAGCATGAAAATAGATATATTGTCAGAGACTTAATTGCATGACAGAGAACAAAATTGATTAACTTACTACCGTTTATGCATCATGCTTGTGCTCTTCATCATCCGCTATAGATTGTGTCATTCTACTACTGCTGGTAATCGATCCCATGTCTTTCTCTACAGAAACGGTACCTCATCCCAGTGAATTAAATACATGTATATTGCCATTACAGATGCCAAACTCAAAGATCACACTGTTATCGCTCGAGTTTGACAGGACTGAAATGATCGTGACAGTTAAATGTATGGTGACAGGCGCTTTTTGAATTACATCCTTGTACATCTTACTGTGAGACTCGAACACTTTTTAGTCAATTATGGTCTGAAAATTCAGATAGCATCACTCACCCATGTGATGAGTGTCCAGCTGAACCGTGGGCATTTCCTTCAGTGTTACGTGGCCACTCGTATTGTCTCCGCAACAGCCAAAACAACATGACAATAAAGCCGCCATAATGGTATTTCTCTCACAACAATACCCGTAGCAAAATAATGTGGTTATGCTCTATCTAACTGTTATACGGGGTTATCTGTGCTACAAATCAACGGAGGTCATTTTTATTATACCTAGATGCTAAGCTAACAGGATATGACGTGGATAGACTCTACCAGGGAAGGTTTTTCCTTACACTTTTTTATTTATTTTTATAATTTCCAGGATAGTTCAACGGCGACCTCTAGTGACCAACCGACGGACCAACTATTATAACTCAGCCAAAAAAAATAACAATACTGAAAATCCTGTCATCATTTACTCAACCTCGTGTTAGGCAGAATGTTACGGGCTGACAAGCCTCAGGCACCATTCACTTGTATGGCATAATTTCATGCAATGAAAACTAAACTAAACTGCCAGAATATACAGGTAATATGAATGAAGTGTGCTACTACTGACAAGTGGTTAGACTAAATGGCATTATGTGCGCGTTTACATAAGTGTGTGCGCGAACACGATGTGCGAGACAAGAGCCCAAATATGAAGGATCGGGACCGACGTGACCTTAAAAGCTTTTAACCTGCTCTCTGCCACTCGGTTACAGCTGTGAAGTTTTGCATAGCAACAACCTTACCGCTCGAAAGTAAGGGGGTGTCTATATCTGACCAACTTCTTTCAAAAACGAAAATATGTACTTGTGTTCATATATTTTTTTGCTCTCACATCAAATACGGGTTTAATTAAACATTTCGAAGAAAATAAAAAAAACTTGTTAATTGTGTGGTACTTAGCTTTGATGTTAACTTTTGTTTGTTGTTTTTAAGTTCGCTAGTGTTGTAATCTGCACAGCAACAAGCGCCATGATTGCGTTTGCAGAGTACCCTGGTAACTGGCGCGCGCGGTTTCTATCCAATAAAAGAGCGCGTGATGTGTTCGCAGTTATGCGGTGGAACTGTTTAACGTCCCTACTTTTCATGGGATTATTGCATAAATGTAGAAACTAATTATTTTTACCAACATCACGGTCTTGTCCTTTGGGGTGACTAGTAAGCAGATGTCGAGGTAAATGGACCAAAAAAGGTAAAGTAGTCACAATATTTTATCATGGTCTCCTGTCGACCTTTTAAAAATATATATTTCTGATTTAGCTTACGCCAGTTTAATAATTAATAAATAAATACCATCTTGTAACAACGGGAGAACATTTTAGTTTAATACTTTTTTTAGGGGGGGTCTAGACTAATAACTTTACCGGAATCGACATATTGAATTTGAGGTGCAGGTGATGACATATGAAGTAATGTTATAGTGAGGTCTGTAGTAGAAACTAGTTAAAAACAGCAATGAGATGCTGAACATGACCGCACTTATCCGTGTGCCTTTGGTTTTTGAATGACAACAAAACCGTTATTTTCAGAACCGCCCAATCAGATTTCACCATAAACCTGCGCGCTGCTCAGCGGTGACAGTCCAAATGAGGTTTCTGTGGAAATTACCGGGTAGGATCTCGCCTTACCTGCCAAGAATAGCTTATTCAGAAAGAGAGGGGGGGAAAAGTTGTGCAGCTCTTATGGGTGCAGTACGAATTTCCGCTTCAGAAATTGTCCAGTGCGTATTCTGAAGTACAGTATTCAAACTAGTTCAGCCTAGGGAAGAATAACCTCAGTGACATGAGAAGAGAGTGACGTAAGGGCAGAAGAAAGTGGCGTGGTTTCTGCCCTATTTCCTCTCACTTTTATCGGTTAACATATACTCTCTGTGATGGTTTATTTTCACTCGTACCTGCTTTTTTATGATGTAGTCTGAAGTACAGTATAAGTGGAAGGACTGTAATCTGTCAAATAAGGGCGGGGGATCTCGTTTCAACTCTCGACTATGAACCCATGATGTAGAAGTCGGGCATCGCGTTGTACCACCAGTGGCAACAAACCTTTATTCGCAAGTTTCTCGGCATTAAAGAAAAATCGGTTGCATAACCACGAGTGACCAATCACAATTACACAAAATAAAATGCTTTTATTTATGTTCATCCGAAAGTTTTAGGGTGCAGCTCCACACAAGTAACTATAACGTTATCCTTGTATCCCGGATTTTCGCTGGGACCCTGTTAAGGACAATTCCATTGATTTCTACCAACGAAAGAATAGTTATTATGCGTATTTAATACACGTAACCATTAAGGACAATCAGCGCATCTGTTTTATAAATTATACGTGTAGTACAAGTAAATTAATACTACAAGAAGGTCGATACTTTATACGTTTCTATTCAAGTGCCATCCAGATATTCAACTAGGACACCTCAAACGAATTTAAATGAGTTGGACCAGTCACTCATCGATAGAGGAATTCCTTTTTTTTAATAGTTATTATGATCATGGGGTTCAAACACATTTATTGTCGTGGTTTTTTTTAAATCATCATTATTATTATTGAGCAGGAAATGCCGTCAGAAATGTGAGGTGACCGTCCAACATAATCAGGGTTTCTTGTAAGAAATGTGCACCCCAAAAAGTCCATGCTTGAGATGGATAGCGGAGCTGTGTCAGGTTCAAACAAGCGAGCGTTACTGTGAGCAGATATTAGAGTTAATATTGTCCTTAACTCACTTCTGATTAAAACTTATTTAATAAAATTTGGGCTCAAATGTATTCAGGACAGGCGACACGTGACAGGTGACACCCTCAAGGTGCTTCGAGTTATAGTGCCCTCAAAAGGGTTAGAAGGATTTGCATTTCTTCACATCTTTCATTTGCATATTTTAAAGACTTTTGTACAGTTGATCCAGATGAAAGCAAACTTTTCGTAATATTGGCCTGATGGTGGACGCGATTTTGCCTCAGTGTTGCCTGAGAAGGCAAGCGTATCAAAGGAGAGGGAGTGTAAATATACTTTATATTAACAAACCTTAATTTATTCCCGCGAAAGAAACGCGGGAATATATATTTAAAATAAATAAATAAATAAAAACCCCGCGAAAAGTGCTAAAAGAGGATAAGCTGTTAAGTGATTCCGTCAGTACTCCTTCTCTAAATCTGAGCTTTAAAGAAACGGGCGATATGAAGTGTAAAGTTCCCAGAAGATGGCGATGCTGCGTTATTCAAAATGTGAAATAAAGATGGAAGGTAACAGTCACTGACGTGATGATGCTTAACACTGGTCACGTTTTCAACAACGCGCTTCGTCCACAACTGCTCATTACAGACTAGTAATGCTTGTTAAAATCTGTTGTGAGAAATGTGGTTTGATTTATTGATGTTTGAGAAACTGGACACTTTACGCACGGTGCGGCTCTGTACAATTAATCTGACTGGATGCAATTGTTGTGGGTTTTTAATGTTTTTAATTGTATTTTTCCATGTACATCAATCATCACTTTTACAGAAGCATATCTGACCAATTTAAAATGAACAGTTAAACAGCTTATTTGATGTTCCATCACATTTCATGTCGTCGGTTCTTAAGAGAGTTAAAAGCATTAAAACGAGGCAAAGAGTGAAACCGACGGCATCTGGACAGCAGGTCATGAGTCAGTCTTCCTGACGAGCTGAGGGATCCTGATGCACAGAGACGGTAAACGGCCCGCCTAACTCCAGCAGCACGGTCAATACTGGAGGATTCGCAAGTGCTTTGACTCCAATATTTACGTGCTGCTACAGCCAGGCAGCCACACGGCCAAGTTCAGGAGACTCATTGGCACTCGTAGTAGTGCTGCTGCTGCTGCTGTTGTTGTTTTTGCCTACTTCACATCCTTCTGTCCTCTTCACCCGTTTGGCTCTAAGTGCGCGTCTGTCCTGTTGTTCTTGCCGCAGCACAGTACGGCCTGCACCCCCGTTATAACTCACAAACCATTCTGTGCTGCTACAGTACCGACAGGCCCCGCACAGAGCGCGCGCTCACGCGCTCACGCGAGGCGCGCGCCCCCACAGCCGCACGGTCCTCGCTTCGCAATCTGAAAACACAGGACCAACAAAAATACAATGTGTAATAAGTGTCAATATGGCTACATTTCGTCATTAAAAGATGTCAAAATAACATCGACAAAAAAAGAGAGATTCACGCTTGCTCAGAACAGTAGAATTTAACATAAAGATGGGAATAAAAAGCTGTAATTTTGATTACAACGTGACACTTCCTCAGGCTTTGTGGGCTGTTATTTCTCACGTTTGGTTTTGCTATGCACATTCAGCAGGGCATAGGTGCTCATTACGATAAGCATGCGTGGAAAAAAGTGTAATCTGAAAACGTTTTAGAGGTCAGGCGAAGAAATCTCATTTGTTTTAAATGGCGAGCTAAAAAATGCAGCTTCTACTGTCCGATTTCAAGGTCAAATGCAGTGTTTTTCATGTTTTAAAGTGTTAGATCATGAAAAGCTGAGTTTGACAAATGCACAAATTAAATGAGCATCTGCTTTTAAAAGATTATTTTATTTTCAGAAATGTTATAGAAATGTGACATTCCTGCGCATTATATGACCAACCTTTTACTTTCTTCTAGCACATTTCTATTCTACAGTGATGAGTGGATTTTTCTGGAGAGGGATCTATTTGCATAATCTGGTCAGGTGTGGTAATATGGTACCTGTTCTGAGTAAAACATGATATTCACACATGCCTGCCTCTCGCTGATGAACACGGCGTTGTCAGGTAAGTGTGCACCGTGATTAAAAAGTTCACCGTATCCAAACCTTTATTTTGAGAGAATTGGCAAATAAAGATAACTTTAGAAAGCCAGTGACTTAAAACATGAGCATTTAAATTTACTTAAGCTGTTTTATGGAGTTGAGTTTTTTTTCATATTCAATATAAGATTTTCAAGTAGATGTAATTCAAATCAGTCAAGACATGCATTTTTAAAAAACCTTATGACTAAGCTGAACAAAAAGGTTTCATTCTGCTTTGTCCAAAACTATATATGATATGACTCTTCTTCTGCGATGAGTGTAAGAAATCATTTACATGTCTTTTGTGCAGTGCAAAAATAACTGGGCTAATAATAACAATAATTTCAGGCATGACTAACTTGCAATATTTCTGATGTTGTGTTTCTGATGTTGGTTGTTTTAATAAAGCCCTCCCCCCAGGTTTCTGGTCCATTCAGTGTGTACGCTCATGTGTTTTTGTTCCAGGTGAGCCAATACTGACAAAAAATCTTTTGGTGTAACAAGCAAGAGGACAATGAAGCATCTGCCGTCTGTATGGCTAAAATTACAGGTTATGAAAAGAGCCCCATGGACTGAGTAAAACAAGTATTCCCTGACAAAAGCCTGTAACCTCCCACATTATAATATGTACTTGTGTTGTTTGTATGCCTTTCACATTAGACACTCCATGAGGATATAGAAAATTTAGGTTTTCTGTATTTTTCCTTTTATGCTTATCAGAAATCGTTGTGTTTCTTACACTGGATTTTTACACCCAATAACAATTAAAACTTGTTTGTCATCGCTCAGTGTCATGCCGTGTGCTCTACATACCTTTTCTGAAGAAAACAAAAATAAAGGGATATTTATGAAGTACACATTTTGGCTCTTATGTTTCTTTATTACAGGTAATGTTTCATATTACAGGTAAAAATACAAAAGTATACCAATCTGTATAGCATGCGGTGTAATTTTTTTTTTACTGGACTGGTGTAATTGTGTGCTTATATATTATACAAATATTTAAATGAATGCAGCATAATTTAGTTTGAAGCTAAATTCTTATGTGTCATGGTGTGTGTGTGTGTGTGTGTGTGTGTGTGTGTGTGTGTGTGTGAGAGAGAGAGAAAGAGGGGGCCATCCTCAACAAATAACATCAGAACACCATCAAGACTATGACGAGATGTTTTTTTCTTCAATTACAAAATCTGTGGTTTATGTGCATGTGTATATATATATACACGTGTGTGTGTGTGTGTATATGAACAACACACATGTCCATTAGAAATACAAAAGATAAAAAGTACACAAAGTAAGTTAATAATGCACACAAGAAAATATAAATAATATTTGCACTAATACTGGCACACTTTGAAAAAAGTATTTTTTACAGGATATCTTGAAAGTACACAGACGTTCAAGCAATGCAACCAAAAAAGGTCATCCTTTCAGCCTGATTACCGAGAAACATCAAACTAAAAATGATTTAACACCAACAAATAATTATAAATTCACTATTTATTTTTAAAACTGTTAACTTACGACCGAATATGTAGGGTAATAATAACCTAGAAGCCCATCTGAGTAAAGTTCATTTAGTAAGTAATACATATTGAATGTTACATTACAATGTACAAGTGTACCTAGATTAAGCAAAGCAAACGCAAACAATAAACAAAGTCATTTATTTGATGACCAAAACGCCGTACCCTAGTGACGTGAAGGGGTTAGTCTGATTAGTGTATTTTTACGAGGCTGCAGCTAGATGTGTTGTTCCCTGTAACTTTGTATGCCAGAAGTTAGCAGAGAAACATTCACTTCCTACCACAGAAAGGGGAAGCTGCTCCCATAATTTCATTTGCTTTTACAAGATATAACAGGCAAAGCAGCACATAAGTGTGTGTGTGTGTGAAAGCACATTTCTACACACAAGATCTGCCCAATGGGAGAATAAAAACAATGAAGACAACAATCTAGTTGTTCATCTTTGTGCACTAGGAGTGTACTCCATAAAGCATCTTTGCCCAATATACTAGAAAATACAAGATTTAAAAAAAATGTAGTACATAAAGTGTAAATAATGAACAGGATGCTTGAATATTCAACTAATATACAATATTATTAGCTAAATAACTACAGATTACACAATTTATACTTAAGTACACAATTTATAAGATGTTACTATTTTATTATTTGGTCAATCTTAAAGGTGCTGAAGGTCTGCTTATTAATTGGCACTTAAGATAGTACTTCTTTAATAAATAAAAAAATCTTTACAAAAATGTTCTTAGTTGTGCTGTAAAGCTTTAGATTATTATATTGCCTTTGTGCATGAAACACCACAGCACTAAAGCAATATTCAAGTTATTTCATAGCGTATGAATGTCGCAAAAACATATCAAGCACTTTAAAAGGTAGAACACAGTGCCAGTCCCCATAACAAGTGCATTTGCCTTAGTAACTTCAGATAGGAGCAGCCCTGGCAGCACATGTAGTACTAAGAAGAGCTTACAATGAAGAGCTCGGGCTGTTTGGCATCAGACGGCTCGGCTGGCGCTGCGTTACTCTTAGCAGATAGCGTCGTAATTGACACTCAGATCAAGATTTTCATTTCTGTGTTTCGCATCTAAATGATCATTTACAAAAGGACACCCACCCACCAAGAATCGAGAGTCCCCTGATCTCGCTGGGCAAACAAACACACAAACTGAGGCCTGAGGTAGGCCCGAAAATCATGTTTCGTACCATTCGATTTACTAGCAAGTGAAGTTATGAAATCAAAAGCCACCACCCCAACATTCAGGTTCCTTGATAAAACAGCCAAGTGACTCTTCTTGTTTCCCTTCAAGCTACTATTTGAAACTACAATTAACCAACTTCTTTGAATCTTAGAGGCCCTACTATAACTTTGTGGCAAGAGGAACACTGAAATGAGCTAACACACAGAGAGAGGGGGGTCACAACAGAAACCTCAAACTCATTTTAGGACCAGTTCTGCTATCGCGTTTACTTCAAAGAGTCACTATACGATGTTTACAGGCATTTTTAGAGCAAAGGGACATCAATATAAAAAAATAGCTAGAACAGGACAGGCCTGTTATTTTATCAAACATGATCTCACGATGAAGTCAATACAGCACTTAAAAACCAAAGGATTACATAATATGAAACTTCACAAAAAACTATTATAATCAACATGAGTAATATAACCGATGATGCCTCAAATACAGTATACTAAATGCTATTTTATTATGGCTTACTGGGGGACATATTTACATCCATTTCACTGGAAGCCACTGGACAACGCTGCTCCACACCTTTTTAAACATTTCCAAGGCATCCAAATTAAGAGAAACAAATAAAGATTAGAGAAAAAGCATGAAGACAACTCACATTCCCTGCACCTACTAGATTTCAATATGGTGTGGGATGGGTCTGACTCAAATGCAATATTACATAACCATTAATATAAGACGAAAAAGGCATTACACTCTTTGGGCATATTACAGAATCACTGGTCTTAGCTGTACGTGACACACCGCTACCACCAAATACACATTTCCATTTGGACTTACGCCAAGAGGTTATAGGGCTAAAGACCTGCTATAATTGTGAGAAAGACACATCATAATGAACTAACACAACAAGTCATAATGAACTATGATGGCTGTGACTAATATGTCACGGTCACAGAGACACAAGAGGTCTAACGCCCACAAAGATCAAAGTTTATCTCAGCAAAATTTGGAGAATTTCTACTTTGTAGAAACTGGGTAAAAATCCTGCAAATAGACCTTGAAGGGGCAGATAAGCATTTAACAAAATATAACACTGTTAATAATACATAACAGCCTGCCCTTAATAAAATGAGGCTTGACTGATATTCTAAGGCCTTGAGGAAATATTTTTTACAAGCAAATGCAAAAAACTAATTTTAAAGGTTCTTTTTTTTTTAAGTCATCTCTAATTATTGTATACTTTATGATCTAATGTCAAGCACTGTAATGTATCAGACTGTCCCAAACTGTCCACTTAAAAAAAAATAAAACCAAATACATTACTATTTTAAACTGAGTATGTGCATTAATTTAGACCTTGTTGTTGGTATGCTTTTGTCATAATCCAGTTTAACACGCGTCAGCCAATATCTTGAGTGTACAACAGGCTGGCTGATATCAAAGAAACACAAGCCCTGTATAATGCTGTATGTAACCTTTAGTCCTAAACTGAAGACAAACTAACTCATCGTAAAGTGGTCTAAGTGGGTCATCTTCATAATGTCCAGCCTCTGCTTTTTCACAATAGACCACTGAGGGATCACCTCATGACCACAATTACATGCTGACATGAAATTATAAATACACACACAAGGGGTGGGGAAGCAAGTTACCAGTGTGACATTCAAATATCTGTGGAACATTTATTTCCACTATGTAAAAGTTATTGTTCTGTTTGTTTGCATTTATAAATTATTAGTTGTATTTTTGTGTTTCTTGGGCGTGAATGAAGAGACTGGTCGATTCATACAGGCTCTGTATTCAGTCGTGAAAGAAAAGTTGTTGTTGTGGCTGGACAAGCAGTAACTGAGGCATGTCGCCATGGCAATATCTGTTTAATACATTCCTGATACTCTTTATCTAGTTGACCGGAAGCCATATTACATCGTAAAAATATTACAGTCACTTGATGTCAAAAAATATATGTTAAATTGTCTTTTTGGGTGCATGCTTTAATAAATGTAAGTTTTAAGTGAATGTGTGTGTACGGTGTGTGTTGAATAGACCAACTTTAATAATAAACTATTAACAGTTTTACAATAAATCCACCACAGAAACATACTATAATTATGAGGTATTGATAAAGTAATCATATAGTTATAGAATCATGTAGATATTGACAGATATAAAGAATCCCTTTTTTTGTTGTTGCAAAAAACATGTTTGCGATTGGTGACCGAGCTCTTGCACTGCAAAATGCAATGACTAGGCCTACATTAAACCATGGATATTTTTATTTGCAATAACTCCCGCTACTGCTCAACGTTAAAATATATATGTGTAATTGCTTAAGTGCTCAATGTTTGTCCTTAAAACTATCAGAAATATTAATGCCTTTCAATAATTCATACGAACAGCAGTACAGTGCAGCGAGTGAAGAAATTCAAGTCAACAATACTGTCATTCTGACACAATGTAGAACGATAATCAAAGAAATATCAATTCTGACTATTATTACAGTCACACTTGGCCTCAAAAATACTGTTACAGAGAGAGTGGACAACTTACACTGTATTAAAGTCAGGCGAAACAAAAAGTCTTGCTCATAATGAAAAAAGCAGTGGAAAACAATGGCAAGCTTTTTGTAAAGGTCTTTTTGACTATAAAATATATTCAAAATAATTATCTCTTGTTTATGGTGTAGTTTAATGGCTTGTTTGCCTATATGGCATGACTATCAAGAATTACCAATATTATAAACCATGCTTGAAAAAAGGCAGAGCATAATTTTGGCTCATTTTAATCTCCAGGTGCGGCACACCCTCCAAGAGACACCCAATACACACACACAGACTGAAAGTGAGGAGAGGAACACACACCTCAGCAATTCTGCAACTGACATAGCCTTTTTCTCAACAGGCCTGCATTTTCAATTCCACCCCCACAGTAGTTCAAGGCTTACTTTTCCATCCAGTTCAGTAAAAAAACAGCACAAAAAGTTACTTATTGTTTCAAAAATGGAAACAAAAACTCTTGACACTCATTAGAGAACTTGTGGAAAAAAAGTGGTGCTACTGAAAATTGACAATAATCTACAAGGCAGATATTTGTTGTAGGTCAGGAAAGAATAAAAGTCAGTATAAGCAAAACCCCGTGTGTAATTTTACTAATTTACATAAAGTGAAATTGCCGTGCTTGCAACCATACAGCTGAACTCTAATTCACATTTCTCAAAACAAAAAAAAGAGGGGGGAGCTGAAAAGCAAGAATCTCTTTCTCCTGCAGACAAAACGCGTCATTTGCTCTCCCAGATACACACAAAACCCTACATTTCCCTATTATTCTAACTAAACAAAACGACACTTGACGTTTTATAATATCCACGTTGTAACACAAATCAGCACGAGACTCTACGTTATAAGTCGTGTCATTTAAAACATAAAAATGTGATAAAAGTTACGTACTATAGTTATCCACTGAGTCTACATGTAACATCAATTACACTGCGACTTCTCATTCGAGCGTGTCACATTATGACAACGTCTGGTCACGATAAAAATAAACCACGAATAACTTTTTTTGTTAAACACGGTGTCTTGACGTATAAAATGGCGCAAAGTATTTCCCCCTAAAACAACATGCATCAAGACAGTTTCGCAACAATGTGGTCTTCTGAAGAAAAAAAAGAAAAACAGAAATTATAATTAAAGTCATGTTTTTATGACAAGCTCGATAAACGGAGCGTTTCAAACATCTTACCGGATTAGGTGTCTGGTGTGTCCTGTATAATCTGAGTTCAGTGTCTGATGCATCACAGACTCGGACTGAGCGGCGTGTATCTGCGCCAGCAGCTCGTCCGTTACTCCCGCTCAAAAAGCGACACGAAAACCCACCAAAATGACACAATCTTCACCAGCACCGCGCTGGATCCCAATCCCAAGACCCTTTAGCATTTTCCAGAATTTTTCTATATTTTTCCTCGCATCGGCCGTTATTTTTATCTATTATTTTTTAAAAATCGCAGGTTTTCCATATGCGCAGCTGAAAGATAGCCCCCCTTTCTCCTTCGGCTCCTTCACAATCGCCTCGTACTGGTCACTTCAGCGATCGCAGGCGATTTTCCTCTCTAAACGCGGTCCGATCGTGCTGGTTCCCCACATTCAGATGATAAATCTTATTATTTTAAGACGAATCGTCGCGCGCACTGCTTCTCTATGCGCGCGCTCAGTGTTGATGTTATCGCCGCTCACTCGAAAATGGCGCCGAAAGTGACTCTCCTCATTCAAATCGGTAAGAGCCGCCCCCAGCTCGCATGTGCATGCCGGGAACATGGACTTGGAGAGCGGTTTTGAAGGTGGGAGATAGAGAGATTTTACTGGAAGAAACATTTTTTTCCCTTCCCCGTCAACGACAACTATCTTATATTCTCTGTAACTGATAAAGTCTGTATTTATAGGATAGAAACCCCGTGTGCTTCTGTCAACTGAGGGGAAGCACCCAAATCTGCTCAGATAAGAACATCAGAAGCCTCGAAAAATAAAAAAGTAGCCCTTGGCTATCTAATGCTTGTCATTTAAGCTATTTCATCCAGTACTTCCCTGCCAGCTCCCTATAGAGAAATTTATGTAAGGTGTTCCTCTGTATACGCCCTATGCAAACTGATAGTTCAGTCTCAGTGGTGTTGTAAAATATCCATTCTACTCAGAAAGAGAGGGAGATATGACCTGGTTTTTCCTCAGCAACTGCTTTGTGACACACTTGAACGTCCAAATCTTAATGCTGCCCACTTTTATCCACACACACTGTAGCTGGAGATACCAACACAAGAGTTACCCCATTTCTTGTAGCTTGCGTGATTTGTAACTACAATTCAAGTCTCTAATAATCCGACTGAATCTACATTACCCTTACATCACCTTGCTGCCAATAAATGTGTACTACTGATAATCTTACAGTTTCCCCCCCTACATATCACAAAAGCTTGTTTTATGGTCTGAACATATATTAATAATCCACATTTTACGCAATAGGTGTCAAATCATGGACCTCAACTTTGTTAGTGTTAGATAGATTGTATATAAATATTATAGGGCTGTTAAATTAGCTATATTCAAAGACTTTGAGCTAATACAGCACGGATTACAGCCAAATACATGCTTTTGGAAGTATTTAAGGCCCTGTCTCACCGCACATTTTACACAGCTAGGTCACTATTAACTAATTTCTGAATTCAGGACTCCTGTGTCCATTATTATAGTATATTATATAGTTTTTTCTCATAATGCAAGTAAGTTTTGACAAACAATAGATTACTGACGTTTAACACACCCTCGATTTATTATCTCTCAATTGCAAATGAAACACTCTGCCTTCACATTTCACCATATAGGGCTGCAAATTACACATTCAATGAAAGGATGCATCATTTTAATTTGATGTACTCATTCTGTGAGTTTCTTTTGTTGGTGTGAGGAGTATATATCTGTATTGCCTTTAACAGGAATAGATGTATTTGATATTAGAATTAGAAAAGATTTGTTTTGCGGTTTGATGGCAATTAATGTTACAACTTAAAGAGGATATCTGTGTAAAAGAAAAAATAACCTTGTTGGAAATTTGCTGAGTCAGCATAGTAAGCTTGGGCCCACAATTGTTGGATCACTGAAGGGAAAATGTGTGTGTGTGTGTGTGTGTGTGTGTGTGTGTGTGTGTGTGTGTGTGTGTGTGTGTGTGTGTGTGTGTGTGTGTGTGTGTGTGTGTGTGTGTGTGTGTGTGTGTGTGTGTGTGTGTGTGTGTGTGCGCGTGTGTGTCTGTGTGCAGTATCAGGTTATACAGTCTCTTTACATTAAATCCTTGACCCAGTGGGTTACTCATTCATGTGTAATAATTGTATAATTGACTGTTAAGAAATGAATCACAAATAAAGCCACATGATGTAGTACAATACATAAAGGGATATAAAACATGCCTTTCAGTTTTATTCATATTCATGATTCTAACATTTCAGTAATTAGCAGTGTAGGCTATAAGTACGTCTGCTGTGCACCCAGTGCACTCCTGCACCCTCCAATTGTCAAACATTTTTTTGTAGGGGTGTGAAAATAGGGGCAGTTGTAAGGGGTGAACTTGAGTGTGTGTGTTTATGAAAGGGTTTTGTTCTCTCATTGAAGGGTCTCAGACCCCCACCCCACCCCACCCCAAAGCTGTCTGAAGCAGCTGCACCCCTGTGATCTCTTTAGTATGAGGGAGGGGGTGGGAGCATGTGAGGGGACAGCCCCCCCTTTTACAGAGGCCAGAGACTACACACTTAAGTAACAACATCCATCAAAAGTCAATAGATGCCTGCAAGTCAAGTCTGAGAATACAACAGCAACCTTCGACCCCTGTTAAGTGGGCCGGCCTAACAAGACACAGCCAATGCCTCATGCTGGTTTGTTTGGTTTAACTTCAATTAAAAGAGACCCAAATGGGGAGATTTCTTACCAAGTTGAATGGTTTTTAATCACATGGCTTTGCAATACAATATATTGCATTATACAATAGGCTATAGAAAGCATGCACATTTTTTTTCAAATAGGTCAGGAATATTCCTCGCAAACCTGTTAACAGAGCAAACAAGTAATTCTGCACATACATACTTTATCTTAATTTTTGGCATTATAGCCTATTGTATTTGAGAAATTTTCTACCAATAAGAAAGTATGAATGTATGTGCTACCATGTAATGAATCTAATATGTCCTATGACTGATTTTCATTCAGTGATTTTCTGTAGTTTTGTGTTAGTGAACAATTTTCACATTGTAGCAAGTCATTACATGGTATTTCATCAACCCTGTCTAATATATGGCATACCACTATCTATCCTTATGGGCTTTTATGAAGAGTACCAGCACAAAACCAAACGTTTTGACTGAGGTAAAGCACAGATCAATGCAAACACCCTGCTTAAGTCGTGTATATGAGTTCATGACTTCTTTTTAAGTTAAGCAACGTTTTGATCATTTGAACGTGTAGAGTTTGGTCCACACAATACATCCACGACAATATCATAAGTCATTTACGAGCATCTCGAAACATTTATATCGTCAGCAGAGCAACTGGACAAAATGTTAAGCTCGTGGCTGTGAAAGGAAGCGATTGTGCAGACACCGATAGATACAAAGACGCAACAGAAAGAGCAGCCACTTCAGCGGTACGAACTCAAATCCAACCGGAAGTCCCGCCCCCCAGCAGCTTTAACTTCGATGATGTAACCCCCTGTCCAAATTTAGAATGTTGTTGATGCCTCAGAAGTTTTTCCTCTGGCTGAGAGCGCTGTCTATCACTCGACGTCACGGCTATCCTGTTATTATTGTAAACAGTCTACCCGTTCTTCTACTGTCGTCCTCCACCTCACGAAATTCTCCCCCGGTCCTTTGTTCGCAAAGTATCGGATCGGCATCAACACCAATAGCGCAGGCATCGTTTGGTCGCTGAAATAAAACGCGCCTGTTCATACTCAGCTGTAAGAACGAGCAACATGTGAGAATATATTGGTTTTGAGACACACAACACATACTCGTATAATTTTGGAGTGCGGCGGAATGGAAGCGGAATGCTGCTTCAGTGTAGTTGCATATAATAAAACCCGGCACTTTCACCGCTTGGCTTTCATTACAGCTTTTTGTGTTCGATGATGTATGGCTACGCGCTCCAAGCGCTCTTTTGATATCCAACCATTGCGATTCCACGAAATTAATCGTGGAAAGTGTCATTGACATTAGGCGACTTACTTCAACCCCCCTCCCTCCCCACCACCCCTCACGAGAGCGCATCCAACGCCTTTTGTTGAAACCCTTTGCGAAACACAAATAAACATTCATTCAAAAAACTAGCGCCTTTCTTTCTTTCAGACCTAACAATGATGCGACCCGCGCTTTGGCTGTTTACTACCTCCGCTTATACATACATTCATATTAGATAAGCTCGATTATGAATAGCAAACAACACGGCAACTTTCGTCCTCAAACATTTAAATCAACACCAGAGAAAACACACTGTGAATGGCAACTCAACAACAAAGCTTCGGTCCCTCGTATTTCCTCTTGTGAAGCAGGGCAGCGCGAGCGGAGCTGGAGATATTGGATGTGGAAAAGAAAAGGCTTGTTTATGATACTTACTTCAGGCTTGGAATAACCTGGAAAGTGCAATTCCATTTAAACGTGAACGTCGAGCCAAAGAAGCTGTGGGAAAGATATTCCGGTATAGAGCGCCGGACTCCCATCACGGTGTCACTGAAGCCCTTCTCTATCTCTATTATTGCAATTACGCCAAGCTTCAAGGAAGTTGTCCTTTTGTTCCAGCATTTATACATTGCGTCAATGTTGCGAAAAGAGGAGGCGGAGCGGTGGCACTTGGAGAGAGAGAGAGAGAGAGAGAGAGAGAGAGAGAGAGAGAGAGAGAGAGAGAGGCGAGCAGCACACGACCTTATGTACACAAAACCCAGACCCTCCACCCTATAACAAAATCGACGGGATCAGATGAGATCACGTGTCCCCACCTACTGTACAGCTCAACTCATACGGGGCAAGATATGCGCTCGCTGGGGTAGGAAGCGCGAAGTGAAGGCAAGTCTTCATCAAAGCGCTGCGATAAGCTCGAGTAGCAGCACAGTGACAGCGAAAACGGATATCTTTGTCATGTGTGTATTTGTGCATATATACATCCTTTTACAACATATGTATTCATGTTTTAGTAAGGTAAATATTTTACCATGCATTTGCAGATGTTGTTTTTTATTTAATTTTATATTTACTCAGTAGCTATGCATGTCCAGTTGAATAGGCGACAAAGTTCTGGCGGATCGCCTTACTCTTGTCATGGTGTATTTACAAAGATAGTAGTTTCAATAGCCTATATACATGCATGCATACAGTATAGTTTGCTGTAAATTTAGTTACTTTATGTAGTGATGCATGCATGTGTGTCCTACTGAATCAACCGGACCATTGCTCCAGTTACAACAGAGTTGCATCACGGAGTTTGCTTGTCGCTTTTCTGCTTCGCTACGCGGCCAATAAAAAGTCCAGTATGGTCAATAGACAACAAATTTATGTATGCAATTAAACACAACAAAGCCAAATGAATGCAGATATTATTTGAAATCTGTGTAGCAGGCTATAGAGTGTTGGCTCATATTGCACAAAGACTAATGTTTTCATTGTGAAGAGGTGTTGATATAGTTAAACAAATCATTTTGCTGATGGATTAAATAGATTTTAGAAATTTACTTAGTCAGACTTGACTATTTTTGAGAGTGATTAAAAAAACATTTAAGGAGGGGCCATCAGCCTTGACAGCCGGGCCTGTTGAGTTTATGCTGGGTTAAACCTGGCCCAAAACTTAACGTGCACTTATTTTAAAGAAATGTTACAACTCAATAAGTAAGCACATACACATAAAACTGCAACTGAACAGTGACTGAGATTTTTTAACCCAGAGGTCAACTCATAAGGTGTCAGTCATGTTAGAACACTACAGTTAGAAACGGTTAAGAAAGTTCGGGTATTTTATTAACCAATTACAATGTCACCGTTTAAAAACAATTTACTTGTATACATGGCTAGTACACATATATAACAATAACCAGGTGTAATTTACAACGCAAGGTAATTTCACAGCCTTTTATGGAGATCATCTAGCAGTCATAGCCTATTACTTTGCACTTTGAAATAAAGTGTGAAAGTTTTAATTGTAATAATGTCTTCCATTTAATAAAGATAGTTGATAAATTACTGATAGTCCCACAGGAGAACTTCTCGATATGGACGCAAAAGTTCATGGGACTAACCGAGGACCAAACGTGTTCCTTTATGCAGATGGTGCTTTTGACAATATTTTTTTGGTGGTATAAATACCTGAAAGCAACAAACTGTAGAAAACTTAATTGATGAGAACAGAAGAAGCTGACTATATAAAACTGACTATATTTGCATTGTATTGCTCGAGGATCCCAGCACGGAAGAATGTTTATGGGATATAAAATAAATGCTGGTCATTTACATTCTAGTGCAACAGGTAAGAAAGAAAAAATATTATAGAAAATGTAATAGGCTATTATTTGCGATCATCTAATGATTAAGAATATAATTTTGTCCTTCCAGTTGCTTAAGAAAACTGTAATCTTTAAAGTTTAACATGAGTTTAACATAACATGTGATAATAATTTTTTATTTAGCCTATGTTTTGGAATACATACAAATGTTGAAAAGGTGTTAGCCCGTAAACTCACAAAGGAGACAGAACGATTCATAAAAATGCGCAACAATGTATCCAATCTTAAAAGTGACAAACATGGCAGTGCTCTGGAAGAGACCAATCGGTTTGTGTGAAATGTAGTAAAAGAAATGGACAGGTATACGTGAGAAATCTGCGTGTAAAAAATACCAACAATCTGTTTCAATGTCTCTTGTCACACTTGAACGAATTGATGTGAATTCGTTCTGCGAATTTCTATGAAACAGAAACATTTCTTTGCTACACGAAGACTAGTTTACAACAATAACTGTTACCTATAATAAGGTAACAGTTAAGCTATACAATTTTTTTTACAAAATCAATGGCTTTTTGGAACTCATTTAAAAATGAATAGTTTTCGCATGGTTATTAGTTATAATTGGACTTAAGTGATTGAGTTGTACCCGCTAAAATAAACAATCCATGAGCTTTAGTCTGACAGGGAATTGTATTCAATGAGAACGCCATAAATACGATGTTGTGTCTGTGTCTCTGTGCTATTGCATTATTTGACGCTGAATGAAGAAAATGTTAGCTACGTTTGAGGGTATTTAGGCATTTTATTCAATCTTTAGTTTATATCCTACTTTTTCGTCTCCGGCGATTTAACAGTAACTGTAATTAATACAAACAGGAAAAAGTATATATACTTACACAGTTGTACTTTACGCTCTCTTAGTGTTTTGTAAAAATCCGTGTGGTATTTTACGCTGTTTAATGTTATATTCGTTATGAGCACGAACATTGCTTGAGGCAGTGGCATCGAGAATCATTTAGTCTGCATTTCGAGCCAAACATAAAATAACAATTAAATCACTTCTGGCATAGGTTTAGTGTAAATATATGAAGGCTAATTATATGTCCTCAAATCGAGTCAAAGTTGATTTATGGGCTGGACAGTTAAACCTAAACTTTTGTAGATGTGGCTTCAAATAAAAAGCAGTGCTGAAACAAAATATTAAGAGCTTCTTAATGGACGACACTGAAATTACAAAAAGCTTAAAACATTGACTGTTTTGTCCACACTGTCGTATTTGAAGTGTAAGGCAAACGTTTATAAATCCAGTAGGTCGTTTATCCGACTCCTGGACTGATGGAACTGTAATTGCTGCGCTAGACCTTATTTGCTTTTAGTTCCTGAACTATACTTATTAAAATACAGGCTTGACATACCTTTTCAAAGTGATGATCTAATCCAGAAAGTTTTGCACCACCCTCTCTTTTCAGTGTCTCACACCTGCCATAAGGACATTTAAAAAAAGTGAGGCTGTCCCTCGCCCACAGATTGTCTATCTATAACCTCATATCCATCCCTCATGCTCCCATGTCTCTCCCTTACCATCAAGCAAAATGGTTGTCTGCACCTCTCTGGGTTCATCCTGGGTGTGCCCGTGTTCATGAAAGTCTGGGCAAACTGATCTAGGATCAGATTCTTCCTCACTTTACAATGATAGTGACCCAAGCCTATTTATAAAGAGTTGCTGCCCTCTTCGATTACATATCCCTCTGCCTCTTCTCACAGATCCTCACTGTATCCAGGCTCTCTCAACTGCCCTGTGAAACCAAACAAGAAAATGGCCACAGAGGGGAATTCAGAAGGGTGTGTGTGTGTGTGTGTACTAAATACTATGCCCAAAAATATATTCTGACTCAATTGGCTGAATACTCCTCACCATGCATAGTAAACAAAAAGAAAAAAAAGTGGAACATGTAATTGCTAATTAACACACCGCACATGTACAGACCAATCCTGCATTCAATAACAATGCCGAAATTGGTTTTACAACTTTAATCTACCTAGTTTCCTGGCTTCTCTCACAGCAGACGGTTCAGGAGAGGCCTTGAGGTGTCAGCAGGACTTGTGTTGGAAGATGAAGGAGATAGACAGGCCCGTGAAAGTATTGCTTAAAGAGAGTTTATGAATTTGCCATTGTGTAAATGAATGAGTATAACCACATAAGTATAACCTGCCTCTTATTTTCTGGGCCTGAAATAGATCAGAGATATTAAACTGGGAAATGGTCACTTTGATACATTTTCAATTAGATTATTCAAGTAAAATAAATATATGAATGTAAATATAAATGTAAACAGTTTATAAATATAAACTGTCTAAATCATTTTGACGGTCAGATAAGGCAGAAACAGCAGAAAACAGTGGAACAATTGAATTGTTTTTACAGTGCACTGCATAATCTCTGAAAAAAAGAAAATAACTAAAAAGAGGGGGAGAGAAGAACAAAAATAAAGAATACAAACTTTTAAACTATTTTTACCCTATCACATCTTCCATAATTCACTCCGTAGCTTAGAAAAAATTCCCTCTCTCTCTCTCTCTCTCTTTTTTTTTTTTTGCCAAAATAAATGAAATCAGATTGTGAGTGTGTGATCTAAAGCCTGAGTGCAAACAGCCACGGGCCAAGAAACCTGACAATGATGCAAACAAAAATTGTAAGAGTAAAAAGTGAATAAAATCTACAGAAAAAAAGGCAACTGAGAGTTTGTGGTTAATAAAAGTAGTGATCATCAAACACATCAACTTGCTCTTCAGCAAGGTTCTGGCTCTGGAAGAAAATTCTGGAGGAATCACAGGTTCTGGAAGAAAACTTCCATCAGCTTTTAGGATTTTAGGGTTAGGCTTAAAGGGATAGTTTGCCTAAAAATGAAAATAGTGATAATTTGCTCACCCTCAAGTTGTTCCAAACCTGTATGAATTTCTTTCTTCTGCTGAGCACACAAAAATACATATTTTGAAGAATATGGCTAGTCCCAGCCTCAGACATCAGGCCCACGGACCGTTGGCTGAAAGTCTGATGCATATGGCACACTTATCTGGAAGCACTTCAGGAGTTTCGAAGTCGTCATCTGATTGGTTGAATTCTACAGGATGTCCACGAGATGTGTGTTGCGTTTTTTAACGGTCCACCTAGAAACGTGACGCCAAACCCCCTCGTGGAAGAAGAACGCTGCCGTGTTTACAATTGTGACAATGAGCGCATACCAGGATCAATTAAAAGCTGGATTTTCAAAAGTATGTGAAGTGCGCGGCTCCATTGTTGCAGTAAACTTGAATGAATGAATTATAGATGCACGCCGGTCTGTTATTGCAGGGACATCGACTACATTTCCACATCCCTAAATATGAGCCAGAACAAAACGGACTGATTGGCTGTATTACATGTCAGTCAAACGTCCTCCTGGGCATTCCTTGACCAATGAAAGCTGCGATAGAGTCCAGACCTTCTGTTGTCATTCTGAAAGTCTGGCTACGCGAGACCTGAATATGGCTAACCAAACGGTTGATGAGCCCCATTGACTTCCATAGTATGGAAAAAAACTAGTATGGAAGTCAATGGGGCCCACCAACTGTTTGGTTACTGACATTCTTCAAAATAACTTCTTTTGTGTTCAGCAGAAGAAAGACATTCATACAGGTTTGCAACAACTCGAGGGTGAGTAAATGATGGCAGAGTTTTCATTTTTGGGTGAACTATCCCTTTAAGGATTTTTTTTTTCATATCATCCTTTTCTGTTTCATAGTAGAGGCAGGTCAATCAGGAACTGTTCAATGCCCTAGCTATATTGTGAATTCTGACTCAGAATTATGTCTTCTGAACCAGCTAAATTAAAACTGAACTCACAGCAGTCGTGTTTAAATCACACACACATGCTGTCTGTAACCTCCCTGCCCAGCTGCTGTCTGACTGCATGACAAAGCTTCCAAGCGAATGAGAGTGAATACCAGAGACTTACACTCCTCACATATTGGCTCTTTCTCCTCCTCTGATCCACTCGCCCATTGGACCCAGACTCTTACGCACCTGCTGTGTGCATGTATGTTTGTGCATGTGTCCATGTGCATGTATCAGAGTTTATGTGCAGGTATGCTTGTTTGTAGTGCAGAGGTTTGTGTGCGCGTGTCTGGTGCGGATCAGGGCATTTTTTCCTGGTATTCGAATAATTTGCACTTGCTGGTGAGGTCTGCCAACCACACAACGCTTCACCCTGCGAACATGTTTTCAACCAGACATGATGACACTTTACTAGCTGCAGACACTCTGGCGGAGCCATTGAACTGGACAGAAGCGCATAGGTGGCGGTAAGAAATGAAAGATGAATTATGAATGAATTCAGAGACTCTTTGTGCTTGGAATAGCACATGTGTACATCTAATATATGGATATATGAATTATGAAACAGAAATGACCACTTAGCAGATCTAAAAGATGCCATAATTAGAACTTGATGTCTTTTTAATCTCCTTTTCTGATACTCAATTAATGAATGTCCCATTTGCATGTTAACATTAGAACCTCTATAGAATTGTTCAGAGAAAAATCTAGTTCCTTCATCATTTACTCATCCTCATGTTGTTCCACTTCCAAACCCATATGCTGTTATTTTTATCAATGGAAAACAAAATTCTCCGAGATATTTTCTACCACGGATTGCCAAAAAGAACAAAAATGCATCATACCGTACCATAAAGGAATAGTTCAGCCAAAAATAAAATGTATCCCATAATTTAATCACCCTCAAGCCATCCTAGGTGTATATGACTTTCTTCTTTCAGACAAACACAATCAGAGTTATATTAAATATCCTGGCCCTTTCAAGCTTTATAATAAAAGTGAAAAAAAGGTCAAAAAATTACATCCGTCCATTCTTAAAGTACTCCACACGGCTCAAGGGGGCTAATAAAGGCCTTCTGAAGCAAAGCCATGCATTTTTGTAAGAAAAATATCCATATTTAAATCTTTATAGCCTAAAAAAAACTAGCTTTCGGCAGTTGAGCGTACGCAAAATGCTGTTTTACTAAACGAGGTTCAGGAGGAAAATCACAACAGGTGGAGAGTACTCAGCCAATCAACAAAAGAGGTATATATACGAAGCCATCTTACCTCCATTTTGTTGAAAGTTTTTCTTACAAAAATCCAATGCTTTGCTTCAGAAGGCCTTTATTAACCCCCATGAGCCGTGTGGATTACTTTTATAATGGATGGAGGCACTTTTGTTGACTTTCAAAATCTCATTTACCATTTACTGAAGAGCCAGGACATTTTTTGTATAACTCTGATTGTGTTCATCAGAAAAAAGAAAGTCATATACACCTAGGATGGCTTGAGGGTGAGAACATTTTTTCATTTTTGGGTGAACTATCCTTTTAAGTAGTCCATTCAACTTGTTCACTAGGCCTATATATCAAGTCATCTGAACCAGGGTCTCTCTCAATAACTCCCGCTATAAGAAAATGAAGCTATCTACACTGCCAAATGAATCTCTCCTTCACACTGTATCTGCACTTATGATGTTTATAATGAGAGAATTGCATGCTGAAAAAACCTCTAACGTTTTCAGTGGATTTTCTCTTCACCAGTAGCTAATCTAAACGTCTCTGATAGGCCATTTCAGTCATGTGTTCAACAGATAGCCGGAGATAGGTTACAATGCACAATGCTGAAAAACAAATGGAGTATGAGGTCTCTGATGAACAAAAGTGGGTGTTTCTAAATTTGTGGGTGTTTATAAATCACACAATGAAAATGATTCCCTTCACCCGACCCCACCCTAAACCCTACCCACACTGTGACGTGGGCAAATCAGGTAACGCAGTGGAAAAAACCCCTCTGTTTATGCAATTAACACTTTTTCTATTAATTTAATATTTCACTATAATCGTGACAATTGTAATAGTTTTAGACTAATTGTGCAGGGGTATTTTTTGCCCACATATCTTGAATTTAGGAGGCATTTATGTTCATTTTGGTGGCATTTTTGTCCCAAGCCCCCGTTAATTTCAGACCCTGATTCAAAGTCATATTAGCCTATAGCTATGTGTGCGAAACAGACTTAAATTTATCTGATTATCTTAATCAAATATTACCTGTATGCCTTTTGCACAGGTTTGATAGCATGCCGTTGTTCCAGCATACAGGTTGGAACAACATGAAGGTGAGTAAATAATAACAAAACTTACATTGTTTAAAGTACTATTCCTTTACGATTTGACCTTTACTTGCACTCAGTATTCAATATTTAGTTACATACTTATATATAAGTGTGTATATATATGTCAAGATAAGTTTTATTTATAGAGCACAAGTTTAACACAACTGTGTGCAACTCAGTTGATCCAAAGTGCTTTACAATACAAATAAATCAATACAAATAAAATAAAGAGGTCAAAATCAAGTATAAAGTCAATCAAAATGTATTAAGTGTATAAGCATATGTTTTTGTTCTTGCAAATTTATCTAAGCGTGTGTATATGCCTTCAAGGGGGAGAGAAAATATTAGTGTGTAAGCATGTGTTTTTGTTCTTGCTCATGTATATGAGCTAACACGTTTATGGCACTGTGTTTGTGTAAGGGTGTGTGAGCGTGCATGCTTTCTAGAGAGAGGTGGATGTGTGAGTGTGTGTGTGTTAGAGAGAGAATCACACTACCAGATGGCCACAGGGTGAGATGATGATGCTTCCATAAGGTCACTGGTGCCGTTCTGTTAGAGCAGTCATTTAGTTCAGACTGAATCACCCTCCATCAGCCTGCAACCCACTCTAGCACACAACAAAAGAGAGAGAGAGATAATTATAGTGGCAGACTTTTGAGTTTGCCTGGTTGCCATTAAAACAAAACAACCACTGTATAGGAATGAGGTCAAAGGTCATATATTCTATAACCTGTGTCTTTATAATGGTACTTGAAGGGCCTATGTGGGCTAGTTATGACTTGACTATAACTGTATAGAGAGGTCACACTATAGCCTATTGCACCCTAATACACCTTAAGAATTGCCTCAATTTAATCAAATAACTCTCTCTTTGCATTTAGGGTGAACTATCCCTTTCAAACTGTAAGTAAGTGTGTTATAGGCCTTAGATACACCTCACTTCTATTATCTTGTATACAAATTTCCAAATGTGCTATTCTATCAGAATTGGTGTCTATCAGTCCAGTTGCTGCAAAATGTATTGAGAACTGCAGCATATCTTAGTCAGAAGTGAGTTTTCTCTGTCAATGAACTGTGCTTTTCATACTCACTTTGTGAGCAGTGTTGATTAGTACCTCCTGATCAGGAAGGAAAGTCACATGTAGGTCCAGGCTAATCAAGGGTCAGCATGTGTGACTCCAGAACCACAATACTTTGGCTAACAGCAGCCCACAGCACAGCCATGTGGAGGACAGTGGGTAAAATCAGTGAGACCACCTCTGACAAATACGAAGCTGACTCAGGGTTTGGTTGTATCTTTCACACGTGCATAAATGGCTAACAGATTCCAGATTAAATTCTCTTGATGGCTTAGTTAGTGACTGCCACTCTGTCTGTCTGTATAACCCATTTAACACTAAGAATTATTGTATAATTTTGACTTGTCCCTCTTTTCTTAAAAATAAAAGGCCAATTATTGGATCATTTAAAAGCAGAAGTGTGAAGCTAATAGTTTTATAAAAGCACTTACATTTATTATTTTGTTTACAACTATTTGAGCTGTAAAGTTGATTAAATAATTTCGGAGTATCATTGTGATGTCAACAAAGTTGTAAAATCATGTACAGAAAAGGTTGACTTTTTTCACTATTGTGACATACACGATATTGCCAAAAGTTTTGGGACGCCTGGCTTTACATGCACATGAACTTTAATGACATCCCTTTCTTAATCTGCAGGGTTTAATAGGGAGTTGGTCCACCCTTTGCAGCTATAACAACTCTTCTGGGAAGGCTTTCCACAAAGTTTAGGAGTGTTTTTATGGAAACTTTTGACCATTCTTCTAGAAGAGTATTTGTGAGGTCAGGCACTGATGTTGGACGAGAAGGCCTGGCTCACAGTCTCCGCTCTAATTCATCCCAAAGGTGTTCTATCAGGTTGAGGTCAGGATTCTGTGCAAGCCAGTCAAGTTCCTCCACACCAAACTCACTCATCCATGTCTTTATGGACCTTGCTTTGTGCACTGGTGCGCAGTCATGTTGGAACAGGAAGGGTCCGTCCCCAAACTGTTCCCACAAAGTTAGGAGCAATAAATTGTCCAAAATGTCTTGGTATGCTGAAGCATTAAGAGTTCCTTTCACTCAAACTAAGGGGCCAAGCCCAACCCCTGAAAAACAACCCCACACCAACCATATTCCCCCCTCCACCAAACATTACACTTGGCGCAATAGAGTCAAGTAAGTACCGTTCTCCTGGCAACTGCCAAACCCAGACTCGTCCATCGGATTGCCAGACAGAGAAGCCTGATTTGTCACTCCAGAGAACACGTCTCCACTGCTCTAGAGTCCATTGGCGGAGTGCTTTACACCACTGCATCCGACACTTTGCATTGCACTTGGTGATATAAGGTTTGGATGAGCTGCTCGGTCATGGAAACCCATTCCATGAAGCTCTCTACACACTGTTCTTGAGCTAATCTGAAGGCCACATGAAGTTTGGAGGTCTGTAGCTATTGACTCAGCAGAAAGTTGGCGATTTCTGCGACTGTGCGCCTCAGCATGCGCTGACCCTGCTCTGTGATTTTACGTGGCCTACCACTTTGTGGCTGAGTTGCCGTTGTTCCCAATTGCTTCCACTTTGTTATAATACCACTAACAGTTGACCGTGGAATATTTAGTAATGAGAATTGTTCATGAAATGTACTTACTGCACAGGTGGCAACCTATCACGGTACCACGCTTGAATTCACTGAGCTCCTGAGAGCGACCCATTCTTTCAAAAATGTTAGTAGAAGTGTCTGCATGCCTAGGTGCTTGATTCTATACACCTCTGGCCATGGAAGTGACTGGAACACCTGAATTCAATGATTTTTGGAGGGGTGTCCCAATATTTTTGGCAATATAGTGTATATACATGAGTGAAACGGCTTCTCCAAGAAGAAAAATGTAAGGCGGGATTTTGTCTGTGGGGAATGAATTGGATGGTTGTGGTTTGCTATTGATGGATCTCATGTGTGTGACAGGTTGTCTCACTCTCACACCTGTAAACACGTCATCATGTCACTGCAAGAGGGAGGGGAAGTTACTTTGATTAAAAATTATAAAGGCATAGATAAAAAAATAATAATAATGTGCATGGATGAATTATTTATATATAAAAAAAGAATAGTCCATTTTGATTTCATGTTGACTTTAGCTCAGAATATTCCTTTATGTTAAAAATTTCAAGCAAGGATCTATGAAGACCATATTATCTTGGTAAACTTTTTTAAGGTTCACTTTATCATATTGTTGTATGACTGCAGCTCACTGTGTAAAATGTCCACAACTGCTTTGTGTTGTCAGCCAAAGGGATGGGGGAGTGAGGATGAGTGTGTGTGTGTGTGTGTGTAGCTATGAATATGTGGTGAATGCACGGATCCACAATGGACCAGAACCAACATTAGGGATTAAAGCGTAAGAAACAGAGAGAAAGAGAGAGGTGTGGATGATGAGCTGAGTCTGAGAGTAGGAGGGGGGGATCATCGCCCCTCGAGTTCTCTCCAGCCTGCAGACTGAAGGCTCTGCTTTGTGTTCGGTGGACACAGGCGTAAATGTCCCTTTGTACTCACCCAGCAGCACTTCAGATACGCACTCTTCTGCTGGTCACATGCACACCCTGTTGCCTTTCCTCCCACACGCATCCAACACATCAAAACATCAGGAGAGTCCAGACAGTGTGAACCTGCGGATATGCTAATTCACGGGACCGGCGCTGGTTGAAATGCTGATATGAAGCAAACAGAGATAAGCTGTGATTGTTGTTGTAAAAATGAATCAGTCACAAGTTTATGAGTGAGAAATTACAGAAGCAAAAGTAATGACAGTCGAACAACAGTCATAATGTAGATTAATGACTCTTGCAACTTGACTGTAAATCATGTTTGAGTGATAAAAGTTAGAAATGCATTGACATGCCTTGCTAACTGTGACATGGATTGTGCACTGTGTACGTTTATTTTTGAAAGCTCTTCATCCAAAAGTACTGCACCCATGAGTCACAATCAATAATGAGTCACACACACACACACACACACACACACACACACACACACACACACACACACACACACACACACACACACACACACACACACACACACACACACACACACACACACACACACACACACACACACACACAAATTAGATTTTTCCCTATTCTTTTCTGTTTCTAAGAATGTTCAAATGCAAGCTTTTCCATCAACTTCCATTTGATAAATCATTAGTCGAAATAGGTGCTATTATGCTACATTATTGATTCATCCAAATTTATGTGAAAATACAATATTTTTTTAGCTGTGGCTTTTTTTTCGCCCTTGTGTGTACCACACATATTTTTTCTGACTCACCATCAGGACTGATTCACACCAAGCTCAAATGTGAAATAAGAATACACTAAAGGACTAAAGCATAATAATATAAATAATAACCATCATTATTATTATTATCACTATACAAATATTTTCATATACATAATTACATTTACGTGCATTATAATAGTCAATAAGATACTAAATTAAATTATTATTAGTATTATTATTATTACTAAACACATGTTCAGACTAAATTCAATTTTATATGAATATTTTAAAGGTTTTATATGTAACATCAAAACACACAAAATACACATGCAATCTTCATGTCTGCACTGATTGTAAATGCTCTGTTTTGTGTGCACAAGCACATCTGGGTTGTCTTGCGTAATCCTGTCTCATAACCGTCTCATTATAACTGTTCTGTGTACAGCATTTGACTTATTTGATGTTTCAGAGCGGTTAACATTAACAAGAGCTGTATTGATGAGCTCTGTTTTCGAGCTCTGTTGCCCCCCATGTGATCTTATTCAGATCTTGGCTCTACTTTTTAAAAACGACACATTGAGCACATTCTCTCTTTCTCTCTATCATTATATTTGCAGAAAGCAGCCGGACATTTCGAAACGAAATTACAGGTTTGTACCGTAGCGCAGTCAAGCCAGGTCCTTTACGAGGAACGTTCAAGGCAAAAGGTCCATAATGGTATGAAAGACCTGCAAAATGTTCATCTTCATATTAGTGACATGAAAACACAAAGTATAAGGAGCATGGACAAATGCATTTACTTTTTGTAGCCCACGCTAACATAAGAAACCATTCATACTACAACAATTACTTCCTTAAATAACATATTTGTTGATAAATTTTGATTGATGCCTTCATGATTTGACTAAACTCCTAACCAGACTGGTTGGTCTGAAATGACACTTTCTTATTCATATTTCCTTGCATTGTACATAACATACATTGTCTGTTCTGTAAATTATCTATCTGTTTTATATTTATTGTTATTATCTGTATTTCTATTTTTGGTTTCATGATGGTTTCATGAAGAACCTTTAACATTCACGGAAATTTTTCAATGCACATAAGGTTTTTTATAGTGGGAAATGGTTCTTTAGATTATAAAATGTTCTTTACAGTAAGAAAAAACGGTTCTTTAAAGAACTGTTCACTGAAAGGTGACCAAAAAGTGTTCTATGGCATTGCTGCAAAAAAAACTTTTGGAATCTTGTGCATGTGACACAAATTATCACATAAAGGCAGCACAAACTTTGCTATAGAGGCCATTGTAAAAAAAAAAAAACAGGTCTCTATGGAAGTGCCCTTGGTGATCTGGTTCTGCAAGTCGATTCTGACGAACAGGTTTGACTGCATGATCCCTGTGCTGATATTGTGAACATGCTACTCATTAAGTCATATTCATGAGAGGTGGATCAAACCAAAAAACAAACATATTTAAAGGAACTGTAAGCTTGATATTATGCATAAAATGTTCATACCTGACTGAAATAGGTGTCATGGGAATTTATCTGTGACAGTTCATGGCTCTGTAAGTTTGTTATACAGAAAACTAGCCAATCAGAAACGCTCTCTGCATGTTCAGGTTAGTTGACATGTCTTTGGAGGGCGGTATTTTGTAAAGAGGGCTGTTGATGATGGCTGAAATCACATTTAAACAATATAACAGCATACACCTCATTAAACCCAGCATCCTTATAAACTATAAAAGTAACTAATTATTCTAAATCATTATCTTTATGCAAAGTAACACCTTCTTTTTTGTTAATAGACTACATTTATGCTATACTACAAAATGTATATTTCCAAACTTTTGTATGTAGCAAAAGTGTATTTATATAAGAATTTAAATCAGAGGAACAATGTCTCATGTACCTAAATGTTCAGTTTTTTTCATAAATGTGCACAACCAACAGAAAACAAAACTATAAAGAGATTAAATAAATTAAAAAATAATTAACTTATTTGATAAAATAAGTGTGACATTATAGTGTAAATGTAGTAAGAGTAACCCTACCTTTCTTTCAATGACTTCATGAGCTCTTCATTTGCATCTACTGGTAATAAAGCAGACAAAAAGGCACAAAATGTGGGTGAATGACAACAGAATAATCAGTGCATTCAATAAACATGACACACAAAACTCTGAACTGAATTGCATGATATATGAAAAAATATATATATTGATCTATTTCTTTGTGTGCACACATGCAGAGTCAGAGGTATCTAACAGATCTATTGTTTTATTCGCCACGACAATAATTATTATTAGGTACGATTGCAAAGGCAAACATCACTCTTTCTCATATTTAGGGTTTTAACAAAACCCTAAATATTTAAGCTTAGGCGTGTAACTCACCTTATACTATTTGTGCTATGGAGCTTATGATTGCATTTCTAAATTACCAGATATTATTTTTTTGCTTAAAAAAAAAATCCTAGAGGCTTGGGGGTGAACTCTTTTGTCTTGGGCATTTGGTTGCTTGTATTATGTTGTATTCTGTGCGGTTGAATATGGTCAATCACTCAGAACACTTAACTCGCAAACACCCAGGGCATCGTGGCGGGAGCTTTTGCACAGCCAGCATCGCTCACATTATCAGCCGAAAAACTGAGGCAGGAATCTTTAACATTAATCATAGACATTTCATTTACAAATAGAGTCTGTGTGCAAGAACTTCAGCACTTCATAAACTGCTGAGCTCTAAACCACATGTTGCATAAAAGCGAGTAGTAAATGAGTGTCTGTGTGTGTAGACAGAGGGGAACCAGGGACACACAACTTGCCGTGTTTGTATCGATCGTGCTGCAGCCAGAACTCATCTACAAGCACAAGCCCTGAGGCTCTACAAGAGACGGACAGACAGACAGAGGGAGCGAGACCGGGAGACAGAGACGGAGGGGGCTGCTGTTTGTGGTGGGGGATTGGGGGAACAAAAGGCTCCTAGAGTTTTACTCCAGCTCCTTCTGAAAGAGCGTGTAAAGAGGGAGAAAGAGATTGAGGACGAGAGAGAGAGAGAGAGAGAGAGAGAGACTGCTGGCTCTCCTGGCTCTGCTCCAGAGGATGATGTCATGGAGTATGACTTCACCATGCAGTGTCATCACTGCCCCCCTCTCCTCCTCCTTCCCTGCATCCCTCTCTTTCTCTCTCCACACACCCTAACAGAGAAGGTGCTGCTTCACTCATCCGTGCAAGAATGATAGATAAAGAGAGAGCGAGGAACAGAGAAAGAGGGATGGAAGAAATGGACAAAGAAGACAACAATGGAAGCGAACTAGTTCTTGCCTATGCAGAAGTCACTGTGACAGTGCTCAAGTGTAGTGGATGGTTGCCAGGGCGTTGCTATGTGGTTACAAAGATGTTTTGACTGTTTTCTAGTGTGTTAGTAGGTTTGCAGTTGCAAAAGAGTCCATTGTCTAGTCCTTAGACACAGCTCATGTCCATCCTTCGTTGTAAGTCTATGACTCTCTTTCTTCTGCAAAACAGAAAAGAAGATATTTTGAAGACTGCTTCAACTGTCTCAGAAGTCAGTGGGGTCCAAAACAACAATGGACTTCATTTACTTTCACTGTATGAACATAAAAAATAAAACAAAAAACATTCTTCAAAATATTTTGGAACAACATGAGATGAGTTAAACACAAAATAATGTTTCAACGTTTTTTTCCCATATAATGAAAGTAAATGGGGTCTAAAACAAAATTGGATTGCATTGACTTTCAATGTATGGATATAAAAAACTAAAGATTTTTTTTAAAACGTGAGGGTAAGTTAAACACAAAAGATAGGGTTTTGTCTATACAGTGTGGTTTAAAATTGTATGTACATTTAAAAAAAAGTCTCAAAATATCTTTAGAACAACATGAGGCTGAGTAAATGATGGTGGAATTTAAGTTGTCGATATCCTTTGAAGGATTTTAAAAGTCCCCTAACCCCGAGTTTGATCAGAAACAAGTAATGAAAGGATAACGAGGCCAGTATGCCAAATGAATAAAAGAGGACAGTAAAGTGGGAAGACACTGAGACACTGGACATTAGGAAAAAAGAGAGCAAGAAGGATATATAGATATAGAGATAGTGATAGGGAGGGGGTGGGTTGGTTTAATTACATTTCTCAGTGCCACTCTTCTGCCATAAGGACCAACAGACAACACGCACACACACATGCACGCAAACAAACACACAGGGAGGGGTGGTGCTGTCCCTCGCTAACCATTTCCTCAGTTTTGTTATCTGCTATCAGTTACATTTTCCTATTACACTATCAATGAAAAATGCAATGATACAGAAGAGTTTAAAGATGATTATCATCTGTATCTGAACCGTAATTGTTGTTATAGTCATCATGAGTATAAAATATTTAACAGTAAAACAGTACCTTTTTTATTTCTGTGGAACACAAAAGAAAATATTTTATAGAATGTTGGTATAACCATTTACCAGTGACTGCCATTGTATGAACCAAACCCCCATTTTCTAAATATTTGCAAAAAATTGTTCCTCACATAAAATATATCATATGGCTTCAAAAGACTTGGAAAATATTGCTTGAATAATATAGAATATTTGTTATGTTTGGAGCTTCTGTGTCCATCGACTTTCATTGCATAGGAAAGAGCAGTGGACTTTTTGTTTTTTGTCTCCTTTTGTGTCCCAAGAAACCAGACCTTACTCTTATAAAAATCTATTATGAGAGTAAATGATAACAGATTTAGGTTATACTTTATTTTAAGGTGTCCGTGTTACAGTGTAATTATGCATTTAAGTACTGTGTAATAATAATTAACAACATGTACTTACTATAAGTTTAGGATTGGTGTTTGGTTTAGGGTTAGTTGCATATAATTATGCTTCATTTATAGTTATTATTGACATGTAATGTGTGACAAGGACACTGTAAAATAAAACATTACCCAGAATTGTCATTTTGGGTGAACTATTCCCTTAAGTTACCAAATCAAGCAGTACACTGAGTATAAAGCAATAACAACTAGAGTCTGTTTTGTCTTTCTCAGTGTGACACTGTGAACAACGGCTGATCCATGACGGAGATTTTAGGGTTTGCCTAAAACCGTTTTGTGATCAGACTTGTGGCCTTATTTCAAGTGTATAAGGTGAGGATTGGGATAAACGCAGCTGATCCTAGATCAGCACAAAAGAGCAGCTTGACCTGGTCCATTGGGATGGCACTAACTCTCTCCAGATTGGGCCAAGCAGGGGAGCAGGAGGTTTTGGACTGACGGGGGGAAAAGGGAAAAAGAGAGGGAGACAGAGAGAGAGATACAGTGAGCGGAAGAAAGGGTGATGTATCGGTGCCAGGACTCCTGATTCTACAGCATCTGTCACCCTGAGTCAAGAGAACCAATATAAAATCTGTTATCAAAAATGAATATAAATGAAAGCAAAGCTGCTCTGAAAATGTATATACTGCTTTGAGCAAATGCTGGCATGTAATAAAAACTTTTCCTATCACATTTATGTGTGTATGCATTCACATACTGACACTATTGGAACACAATTACTCCATAAAAAGTTATATATATTGAGAGAGAAAGAGAGAGAGAGAGAGAGAGAGAGAGAGAGAGAGAGAGAGAGAGAGAGAGAGAGAGAGAGAGAGATGACGTGTCTTTGTAGGCCATAACCCAGAAACAAATTAGCATTTTAGCACTTCCTGAAGTCAATGGGTTTTTTTTGTTTTTTTTATGGGTTTTTGGTTAAATGACTGAAATAAGGTCTGAGGTGAACACAAGCTCAAGAGATTTTCATGTTTTCTTCAATCAAATAAAATACACCAGTAGCAGTGTTTCCTTTACCCTTCAAATTACGCAAATTGTAATTGAAAATACACTGAATGGAAACACGTCAATATCACAAAAAAGTTTTTACGCTCACATGAAGTGCTTTTTAAGGCAATTTGAAAAAGGAAACAAAAAGGTTTTTCCACATTTACAGGTCACCTGGCGAACGTAAAAGTCACATGATCATTCTTTAAAGATTCCAAAAAAGAATGACAGAAATACTGGATTCTAACAAAGAAATGCCACAATTTATTAAGACCTTAAAGCAGATATGAGGGCGAAACACCCAAACACCTCATACGTGGCCGCGCCTAAGTATAAGGGGCTTTCCTTGCCATTAATGCTTGGATAACACGCCTACGTATCCTTCAGTTAAAAATAATGGTTAGTGCTGGTAGCTGGGATATATGTAAACCTACCAATATCTGTTGGCATGATTTTTGGAATGATCGCGAGAGGAAAAATCCTTTTGCAATAGTTTTTTTATTGACATTTAGAAAATATTGTAAAAGTTTTGCGCAAATCTATAACGGAAACCAGGCCAGAAATATCCTCTTGTCTTGTAAAAGGTGGTCACTAACAAGTGGCTAAATGGAACTACAGAGGTTGTCGGGGCATTAAACGTCATCACAGGTCATCTCGTCATCTCACTAGTCGGCTTTTATAAATCAAACTTTCAGGGAAAAATTTTTTTAAAAAAAGAGTTGGTGACGTTGAAGCGTACGTTTAGCTTTTGACTTCTGCAGATTGTATTTAGGCTTCAAAATTCATAAAAGTTGTGTTCATTTGTGAAGATTATCACAATGAACAAAACATATAAGAATCTTGAACTTTTGCTGAGTAACAGACCTTATTTTCTGCAATCCAAAAGCAAATGGAAAACTGCTATTGGGTTTTTGTGGAGGGAACCAGGGTGATGCTAACTTCCCGCTTGGCCTACGAAAATATGTCATCCCACACCATTCTCTCTCTCACTCTCTCTCTATATATAATCCTGATGAACGATATCATTTTGACCAGGTCAGATAGAATGGGTGCTATGTCATTCTGTTCTTTTAATTTAAGAAAGAGTCGGGATTTTTCATAGACAACCCAAATTACACCTTCCATTGTAATTCTTCTGTGAAAAATACCATGTTGCCTGAAAACCAGGGCAACCATGTCTACACTTTACTAAACAGTATCTGACCTTCTCTCTCAGTCTCCACAACTTCTGCACATGGTTCAAATGAACGAATCCACACGCCTGTTAGTGATTAGATTGGGCCAATGTGTAAAACCTCACTATCTAAAAGGCTCTAATCGCACGGACCATTAACAGCATGCTAATTACACAGAATTCCAGCCGGGAGGGGGGAGAGGGGAAGAGAGAGGGAAGTTGAGAGCAGGGAAGGAAAGCGAAGTGAGGAGGAGAACGTAATCCAGACTGCTTTGAAGTTCAGTAACACAAGCAGCTAGTAAACTAAAGCATTTATCATTAATATGTGGTGCTCCAAAAACATTTAAACTCTTCAAGGTATAAATGACTCTGACCACAGAGTTACGGTCAAGGCTTTGAAGAGTTCAGGGAATTTCTGCTGGAATGCTTTGGTCTCGCCTGTGGATGCAAATGCCAAAATGAGACGTCTGTGGAAATATAATAAAGGATGGACTATAGACTTTTTAAAATTATAATTTCTTTGGAAAATCCCCCTCTTCATTCTTAGTTTTTTCATTATAGATCACTAAGTTCATACAGACACCTAAACAAATCACATGTGACTTAGAATATTGTTCAGAAATTTGGGGTTAGTAGGATTTTATTTTTATGTTTTTAGAGAAACTTTTACTCAGAAATGATGCCCTAAATTTTTCAAAAGTGGCAATAGACACTTTTACGTTGTTACAATAAAAATATATTTAAAAAATATTTCTGAAGGATCATGTGACACTGAAGACTGGAGTAATGGCTGGCATGTAAAAATGGTTGTCTAAAACTGTAATAATATTTCACAGTATTGCTGTTTTTCCTGTATTTTTGATCAAATAAATGACGTCTTGGTAAGCATAAGAGACTACTTTCAAAAATATTTTACAAATCTTAAAGACCCCAAACTTCTTAAATAAAGCTAATTATGATTAGTACCAAAACCCTAATACGAAAAAGACAGAATATTTTTTTAGAAAAAAAAAACGTAACAAACTAAAATAATTTTTCCCACACTTTTCGCTTTGACCAGCTTAGTTAACCTCAGACGACCTTTCTTCTGAAGGCAATTTTTCCCCAACTTATGACTAGGGAGGGGAAACACACACAAACACACACACACCCACACACTTGGTCTTTGTGGTTTACGGGGACTCTCCATAAGCGTAATGGTTATTATACTGTACAAACTCTACATTGTAACCCCCTACGCTGCCCCTACACCTAAACCCACCCATCACAGGAAACATTCTGCATTTTTACATTTTTAATAAAAGTATGTTTTTAAAGCTATTTGAAATAATAAACCACATTTATGTTGTAATACCAGTGTAATACCCATGTAGTTATACAAACTTTTGTCTGTTTTTATGTTTTATAGGGACTTTCCATAGGCATATTGGTTTGTATACTGTACAAACTGTACAGGTCCTTCTCAAAAAAATTGCATATTGTGATAAAAGTTAATTATTTTCCATAATGTAATGATACAAATTAAACTTTCATATATTTTAGATTCATTGCACACCTACTGAAATATTGCAGGTCTTTTATTGTTTTAATACTGATGATTTTGGCTCAAAAAATTAGCATATTTCATCCGACCAATAAAAGAAAAGTGTTTTTAATACAAAAAAAGTCAACCTTCAAATAATGATGTTCAGTTATGCACTCAATACTTGGTCAGGAATCCTTTTGCAGAAATGACTGCTTCAATGCGGCGTGGCATGGAGGCAATCAGCCTGTGGCACTGCTGAGGTGTTATGGAGGCCCAGGATGCTTCGATAGCAGCCTTAAGCTCATCCAGAGTGTTGGGTCTTGCGTCTCTCAGCTTTCTCTTCACAATATCCCACAGATTCTCTATGGGGTTCAGGTCAGGAGAGTTGGCAGCCCAATTGAGCACAGTAAAACCATGGTCAGTAAACCATTTACCAGTGGTTTTGACACTGTGAGCAGGTGCCAGGTCGTGCTGAAAAACAAAATCTTCATCTCCATAAAGCTTTTCAGCAGATGGAAGCATGAAGTGCTCCAAAATCTCCTGATAGCTAGCTGCATTGACCCTGTCCTTGATAAAACAGTGGACCAACACCAGCAGCTGACATGGCACCCCAGACCATCACTGACTGGGGGTACTTGACACTGGACTTCAGGCATTTTGGCCTGGATTTTGTATGCCAAAATTATCAGTATTAAAACAATAAAATACATAAAATATTTCAGTTGGTGTGCAATGAATCTAAAATATACGAAAGTTTTTTTTTTTTCATTACATTATGGAAAATAATGAACTTTTATCACAATATGCTATTTTTTTTAGAAGGACCTGTATCCTCTTACATTAACCCTACCCATCACAGAAAATGTACTGCATTTTTACATTGTCAAAAACATCACCTGATTTATAAGTGGTTTTCCTCATGGGGAGCACAAAATGTGCCCCTGAAGGACTAGGATTTAGGATATTGCCATCTTTGTGGGGACATTTTCTCCCCATAATGTAGGATTTACCAGGACAAAACACAGACACAATAAACAGTCCCGTCAAAACAGAATGTATCCTTTTAAAAATCTCTCCCATTTAGACCGTTTCTGACCTACTATGCTAATGCTAATCCATACAGAAGCTCTGATATGAAAATGTTTGCACTTGGTATCAAGAAGTGATAAGAAAGAAAGTGTAAAAGATGGAAGAAGGGATAGTGCTCGACGAACAGGAACACTAATGGCCTCTTATGACCCAAAAAGATGCAGCGTTTTCCCTGTCTTTCTCTCGGTGTCCGAACAAAGGCGGTCATTCTTCACTATGCTAAAATCGTGGTGACAGTGTTACCCAACAGAGCTCATCTCGTTTGCAAGTGGCTATAGAAGGGGGCCTGAGTTTGACCTCTGACCTCTCCATTCATTGTGAGGCCAGCGAGCCTTGTGTCAATCAAACACAAAGCGTTTTCTTGTCATTCTGTCCCACAATAGTTCTTAAAGAGAGGCCCGTGTCTGTCAGATGAACTGGATTGATTCATTTGTCTGCTGAACAGAGCTTGACTTCAACAGCTTTTAGCCTCATTGATGTAGTTAATGCATATCGTGTACGTTTGACGAAAGCTTGACACTGGCCAGCTTGATCCCGAGCCTAACATGGGCCAGGGGAGTTGCTGAATACCCCAGCAGGAATGACATCACTCTGAAGAGTGTGCATGTGTGAAAGAAAAGACTTAAACTGATTCCTACCAGATCCCAGAGGGCTGTGAAAAACAGACTAAATAAGATTCAGCTTCACTCTCGGTTAGCATGGGCCTTTAGCTAAAGGAACAGTTCACCCACAGATTTTAATTCTGTCATTATTTACTCACCCTCACGCTGTTACTTTCTTTCTTCTGTGGAGCACATTTTGAAGAATGTTGTTTTAATAAAAATTACAAAGGAAGTCAATGGGAACGGAAACTGTTTAGTTACCAACATTCTTCAAAATATCTTCTTTTATGTTCTGCAGAGGAAAATAAGTCATACAGGTTTGGAATGACAAGAGGCTGATTAAACAATGACGAATGAATTTTTTGGTAGAACCAACTTTTCCCATACCAAGCTACTTTTTCCATTAGCCACATTTCCGCGTCGCGTTTCTGCTCTCACTTATGGGGATTGATCAGGCTCCCTCAGGGCCAATGGTCAGGCGTTTTTTTGCCCAACAAATACCTTGGTCCAAAGCGGGCCAACTGCGGCTTGAGAAGTGGTCATGAACAAAGGCAGATTTTATCTAAGTTGGGGAGAGGGTCAACACCGCTGCTCATTCCCCGTGTTTATTCCCCAGGTTACCTGCTAACCTCAACATTTAAGACTCAAAACTCACTTTCAGACACCAGCGGGTGTTTGAAATAACTTCTAACTGTGATCAGATGGGGATTCTGATTATTGTGGCAAGCAGGGCTGAGAGCCGTGGGAACGCCACACTGGTCAAAAACTGACAACAGTGCAAGACGAGAGAGGACCAGGCCTGGACTTTACATTGTGTTTTTTTATTGTTTGTGCGGCAGTCGTCCGTGAGGGGCTGCCGCTTTACTTTCGTTTTGTTGTTTGTTTATTTTTTATATTAAAGTTTGTCGAACGTTCCTCCTTCCCTGAACCCCTAACATAGCTACAGCGATGCTAAAGGCTACTTATGCTAACCATTGCGATAATATATACACATATGATTATGGAAAATACCAGAGACTTCTTGTTGAACTTAGACAAATCATATATGTTACAATTGTGTATTTATTTGGGTTCATGTTTCATCTGTCTCTCCCCAGTGCCTTTGTGTATACTGGACATCTGCATCTGTGTATGTCATGAATTACATATACTCTGGTTAACTCGTATAACTCATAACTCCTGTTTTCTTCTCATGAGCTCTCTCTCTCTGTTGCTTCGGCTGAAAGGATAACAGGGGGCAGGAGAGACCGTTCAAACCAACTCAGATCACAGAATTTCATGGGAAATTAATAGAAATGCTCATTCTCTCTAAAGAAATGTGACGTAAACATATACTTCATTAATATTTTTCTAAATGTGTAAGCCTTTGGACTTAAAAGCCTTAATGGAGTTGTTTCGTGCATTCCTGTGATCGCAAATAAACGAAGGGAGGTGCAATTTAATAAGTATGTGTGTCCTTTTTTATGCAAGATTGATTCAGAATTATTGATGTGCACTCCTGACACAAATTAATTAATTACTGTCACTGTAACATTTTTATTGCAAATCATTTGTCAAAAATCGATTCTGGAGTCTTACATTTTTAAGTAAAGACCAAGCGTTTGCTTCTGTCATGCTCATTTTGAGATCTAGCTAGTTTTCAGTCAGCAGGTGAAATGGTGAGGTTATGTGATGTTGTTCTATGGAGGTTTGTTAAAGGCGGGATTTAGGGCAGAGCTGCGGGGCTACTGGCCCGTCAGTGGTAATGCTGGTCAAGGTTATTGGCCCCCGCCATGGCTCTCACTCTACCAACAATGGAAAACCGGCTAATAAGTAGCGGTGTACTCACCCTCATTTCGTTCTAAACCTGTATGACTTTTTACCTCTGTGGAACATAAAAGAAGATATTTTGACGAATGATGGTAACCAAATTCCATTGTATGGTCCAAAAATCTAACAGCCAATGGGAACAAAAACTGTTTAAGTGGACTATGCCTTTCGGATCGCGTGTCAAACCGCCAAACTGCTGAAATCACGTGACTTTGGCGATCTGAACCGCTGATTCGATACACTGATTCGTAAAGCTCCGAAAGCTAAAAAAATTACGACTTGATAAGTCTGATTCCTTTTAGTGAATTTAAATTTAAAATGAACCATTCTAACACAATGATTCACTGATTCATTTGATACAAGATTTTGCAACCAAGTAATATTTTCCACCCTGTTCTAGGTTACTTTATTTTAAGGTGTTTTTGTTTCAGTGTAATTATAGATTTGAAAGAATAGTTCACTCAAATATGAAAATTATTGATTTACTTATCCTTAAGCCATCCTAGGTGTATATGATTTTTTTCTTTCAGACTTTTCACAATCACATTTCACAATTTTACAGTCAGTCAGAGTTATATTAAAAAACATCCTGGCTCTTCCAAGCTTTATAATATGAATGGCGGCCCTGATTTTGAAGTCCAAAAAAGTGCATCCATCCATCATAAAAGTAATCCACATGGCTCCAAGAGGTTAATAAAGGCCTTCTGAAGCGAAGCGATGCATTTGTGCAAGTAAAATATCCACATTTAAACTTTATAAAGTAAAATAACTAGCTTCCAATAGATGGCTGTACACACTGATTTACGGAGAAAGAGTAACCCGTGACCTGACGCATGAAGTATTGAGTGCAGAGGATAAGAGCAAAATTATTAAAGAGAACTGTCGGAGGAGTTTGATGCCCAGCAATATTTGTTTGAACCACTAGAGGCGTCAAAGCTTACGCTACTTGTACATCCTATATCGCGCCAGGGATTCCTCTTTTGGTTTAAGTCAACTTGTGTAGACATCTGCTGGAAGCTAGTTATTTTAGTGAAAAGTTTTAAATATTTTTCTTACAAAAATCCATCACTTAGTTTCAGAAGGCCTTTAATAACTCCCCTAGAGCCGTAAGGAATATTTTTATGATGGATTGACGCAGTTTTTTGCACTTCAAAATCTCATTTATCATTCACTTGCTTGGAAGAGCAATGATATTTTTTTTTAATATAACTCTGATTGTGTTCGTCTGAAAGAAGATTATAGGATGGCTTGAGGGTGAGTAAATCATGGGGTAATTTTCATTTTTGGGTGAATTATCCCTTTAAATACTGAGTAATATTAATTAATAACATGAACTTACTTTGGGGTCATGGTTAGGACAAAGATTTGGTTTAGGGTTAGTTGCATATGATTATACACAATTTACTGTTATTACTACATATAACATGTAACAAGGACACTGTAAATTAAAGTGTTAGCGGCCACTCTTTCAGCTCTTTGGGGCCAGAAAAGCTAGAATATGCTGTGATTCTTTGTTTAAAGTTCAAACACTGCAGCACTTATGTGGCAACCTAATCAGAATTACAGTTTAAACTGGGAACCACTAAAAACAATCTGAACCCGACAATGCGTGCACTGACTTTCACCGTGAACTTTGCTGAATCAAACGAACTGCAGCCAAACGGAGTGTTTTTTTTGTTTTTTTTCCCTCCATTTAGTCAGCTTTGGCAGAGCAGTGCTCTCTCTCTCTCTCTCTCTCTCTCTCTCTCTCTCTCTATGAGCAGGAGTTAATTAGAGAACAGTTGTGAGTTGCGTTCACACAGCCCAGCCCAACGGGCGTCTGGTAAATGACAGGGCTCCGTTTGCACACTCTTTCAAAACCCAGCAGCGTGGCTACAACCCCTCCAAACTTACACCAATTACGACAACTTCTGACACTCCCTCCATTGCCCTCCTCCGTCCTCTGTTTATGCTTTTGCCTGGGTTAATTTTACACTGGTCTCAGGTCAGTATTTGTGCATGCAGTATGACACATCGCAAACTCAAAGATCTAGATAAACGAAGATCTAGAAAATTCACTTCAAAGAAAAGAGAGAAAAGATCTGCACTCTCTCCAGAAACACCAACCACCCCTCTGTCCTTTTCTCCTATTCATGACAGTCACTACACCCATCTGGAGCCCCAAGGGTTTCTGGGATGAAGCATGTCCTGGTGAAGAGAGTGGGGGTGGAGAGCTGGGCCTCCAAATTAGTGGTGATTGCGATCGTTAGCGTTGCTTGTTTGTTTGTGTTTGAATCCACTATGGTTAACAGTGGAAGAAGTGAAGTGTGCAAAATGTGAGCGAGAGGCAGAAAGAGAGAGATAGAACAAGAGAGCGAGAGAAAAAAAGGAGCATTCAGGATTGTACTTACCTTCTTTCACAATCATGGAATTTATTTTTTAGGTCTGGAAAGGACAGAACATGTGACTCAGTTATTGATATCATATGTAAACATGTTCACATAGATATTTGCTCCTGAGGTGAACACTGTGCACTAATGCAGACAACTCTAAGTCAAACTGGCAATGTTTTACCAGCAACATTTATTTTTATATGTATGGGAGGAAAATACTTTCGCACTTTAGTAATATAAAATATAATGTTTTGAGGTCAATAAAATACTAATCAGCAAGGATGCATTAAATTGATCAAAAGCGACATTTATAATGTTACAAAAAATCTATTTAAAATAATGTTCTTTTTATATCCATCAAAGTTATTAAAAAAAATCTTGGTTTCCACAAAAATATTAAGCCGCCTGACAACTGTTTTCAAAACTGATGATAATAAGAAATGTTTCTTGCAAGCAAGCAGTCACCATTTAAAAATGCACACAAAAATGCTCCCTCTTTATAACTTAGCATGGAGTTTGCTTAAATTCACAAATGAACAAGTCATGTTCATTCCATCCAGTGAACTCCCGTTACAGTCGGAGAAACTCGATGAGTCATCGCGAGGGATTCCCTACCCCTCTCTCCCAAATATGGGCAGGAAGAATGGAGTGTTTTTAGGAAGGAATGCTGATTGGGGCCCTTGGCGAGGGGGTGTGCTAATGCATTTGTTACACTGTGGCCTCGTGTTTGTGGCGCGCTTCACACTGTGCAGCCAGGAAATCATCAGGACAATTTGACAAAGAATGTCTAGTATTTTAGACTAATCATCTGTGAGGTATTTAAGCCAATCTGAACCACATGGTTGACCTCTATTACAGCTACTCTTACAGTCACCTCACATTTCCAGTAAGGCTTAGTCGCTTTTCAAGTGTCACAGCAATAAATTAATGTTCATTTTGAGTGGATACTAACAGTGTAAAGCCTTTGCTTGAATACAAAATGTGTATATAAGGACATAAACAGCGCAGTAGTCAAGTCAGTAGTCATTTTTTTTTAAAGTGACACTGTAAAGTAGCAACCTGATGTTTACTGCCCTGCTCATGCACAATGATAACCGCTCACAAATTCAAACCCACAAACAGCCCGGAACTTTAACTACTACACCACAACACCTTTACAAAATACCAGCTTGCCCACACCATTATAAAAGTTGTAAAAAAAAATATCAAATCATTGCTGAATTAAAATAATAATTTAATCAAGAAGATCTTACTGATCCTAAACTTATGAACTGTAGTGGGTTTGGAAAGTATTCAGACCCCCTTAAATTTATTATTTATATTGCAGCTATTTGCTAAAATAATTTAAGTTTCTTTTTCTTCTCATTAATGACAGCACCCCATATTGACAGAAAATTACAGAATTGTTGACATTTTTGCAGATTTATTAAAAAAGAAAACCTGAAATATCACATGGTCCTAAGTATTCAGACCCTTTGCTGTGACACTCATATATTTAACTCAGGTGCTCTCCATTTCTTCTGGTCATCCTTGAGATGGTTCTACGCCTTCATTTGAGTCCAGCTGTGTTTGATTATACTGATTGGACTTGGTTAGGAAAGCCACACACCTGTCTATATAAGATCTTACACCTCACAGTGCATGTCAGAGCAAATAAGAATCATGAGGTCAAAGGAACTGCCTGAAGAGCTCAGAGACAGAATTGTGGCAGGGCAAAGATCTGGCCATGGTTACAAAAAAATCTGCTGCACTTAAGGTTCCTAAGGGCACAGTGGCCCTCCATAATCCTTAAATGGAAGACGTTTGGGACGACCAGAACCCTTCCTAGAGCTGGCCATCCGCCCAAACTGAGCTATCGGGGGAGAAGAGCCTTGGTGAGAGAGGTAAAGAAGAACCCAAAGATCACTGTGGCTGAGCTCCAGAGATGCAGTCGGGAGATGGGAGAAAGTTGTAGAAAGCCAACCATCACTGCAGCCCTCCACCAGTTGGGGCTTTATGACAGAGTGACCCGACGGAAGCCTCTCCTCAGTGCAAGACACATGAAAGCCTGCATGGAGTTTGCTAAAAAACACTTGAATGACTCCAAGATGGTGAGAAAAAGATTCTCTGGTCTGATGAGACCAAGATAGAACTTTTTGGCCTTAATTCTAAGCGGTATGTGTGGAGAAAACCAGGCACTGCTCATCACCTGTCCAAGACAGTCCCAAAAGTTAAGCATGGTGGTGGCAGCATCATGCTGTGGGGGTGTTTTTCAGCTGCAGGGACAGGATGACTGGTTGCAATCGAGGAAAGATGAATGCGGCCAAGTACAGGGATATCCTGGACAAAAACCTTCTCCAGAGTGCTCAAGACCTCAGACAGGGCCGAAGGTTCACCTTCCAACAAGACAATGACCCTAAACACACAGCTAAAATAACGAAGGAGTGGCTTCACAACAACTCTGTGACTGTTCTTGAATGGCCCAGCCAATTGAGCATCTCTGGAGAGACCTGAAAATGTCTGTCAACCAATGTTTACCATCCACCCAGACAGAACTGGAGAGGATCTGCAAGGAGGAATGGCAAAGGATCCCCAAATCCAGGTGTGAAAAACTTGCATCTTTCCCAAAAAGACTCATGGCTGTATTAGATCAAAAGGGTCTGAATACTTAGGACCATGTGATATTTTAGTTTTTCTTTTTTAATAAATCTGTAAAAAATGTCAAAAATTCTGTGTTTTTCTGTCAATATGGGGTGCTGTCATTAATGAGAAAAAAATGTAACTTAAAGGTCCCGTTTTTCATGTGTTTTTGAAGCTTTTATTGTGTTTACAGTGTGCAATATAACATGTGTTCTTGTTTCACGTGTAAAAAAACACAGTATTTTTCACATAATTTACTTATCTGTATACTGCTGTTTTCACTGATGAAAAAACGGCCTGATGATTTCCTTGTTCTATGAAGTCCCTCCTTCAGAAATATGTAACGAGTTCTGATTGTGCCAGTGGTTCCCGTGTTGTGATTCGACAGCAGCTTAGCGCACGTTGCCCGGAAAGGTCACGTCTCTTACCATAACAGGGAGACGCATGCGTTCAATGTTATTGTAGACATGGCGATAAACACACTCTACAAACGCAACACTTCATCTTCTCCACGTGGGAGAGCAACAAGACCACGCCCCCTTTTTTGCGTATTCTTATGGGCGGAGGTTAGTCAACAAACTTTTGTTCTAGTGACGTCATTAAAGCAGGAAGTGCAGGGATGTAGTACAAATCGGCAGTTCGCTGTAGGCTTTGAAAGGGAACTTCTGTTAAATAAAATATCTCGCTTGGCATTGAACTTTGAGCTTTATAATTTTACAGGTATTATTTATGCTCTAACAGCAACATTACACACTATCTAAAGTTTGAAAAATGGGATCACGAAGAACAGGACCTTTAAATGAATTTAGCAAATGGCTGCAATATAACAAAGAGTGAAAATTTAAGGGGGTCTGAATACTTTCCGTACCCACTGTATATCAATATGATATAATTTGACTTGGCAAATGTTAGACTCTTTGAGACATTATATTGGATTTACTTACGACTTGCCTTGGATTCAGACTGCAGATTGGAGATGAGTCATGTCTTCACAGACTTCACAGTTATCTGCTCTTCTGGACGGATGCAGCAGGTAGCAATTTCCATCTGATATGTGTAAACGAAACAAAGAACAATAACGGTCAAAAATGGTCTAAGCCTGCAATATCATTCCATCCAATTTGCACCTCATCTACTGAACGCAGAGTTAATCATAGACAATACTACAATCAAGTTAACCGTCTAGACCAGTATTGTTTCATTCAAAAATAGCTTATATGAGGGAAGAACAGTGACTTCAAAAGCATATGTTTTGGAATTATGTGGATGTTTTTACATGATCAAACTTTGATGAAAAGGTTCTAGAAACTTAAAGGGTTCTGTCAGGATCATCATATTTAGAACCTTTTAAGGGTTCCCATCATGGGATAATTTTGTGGATTTAGTTTCAATTATAGGTACACTATATAACTTTTGGTCCTCTAGCGGTAAAAAAAACAATGAACAACAAATTGGCTCTGCGTGACTGTGCGGATAAATATGGTTTGGCACCTGTGAACACATGGAAATCCAAAAATGATGTCATCTGAGCATGTAAGCTCAATATTTTTTGCTGTTTTGACTAATTGGAAATGTTTTTTAAATTAATGACATTACAAAAGTTGTTATCATGATGACTGCCAGTCTGATATGGTCAAATGTTGTGTGTTATGTGTGTTAATAGCTGATATTCTGGCTAAAGAGAGAGACTATCCTACTGCTCAAAACATTCACTACCAGGTTTAAAAGATATAACCCTTTAGATGGAAAGGATCTCAAGCTGACTTGCTGAAGTAAAGACGTCACTGTAGCTAGCCATTGACAATTAGTACTGCTTTGAAAATAAATTCCAACATAACGCTACCACAACCATAATGAAATGACTCTTCACAATAGATAAAGCTTCACAATGAACTGTGTTATAGAGAACTCCATATGGTAATATATCTGTTCAATTGAATGCCTTACTCACCCATCAAGTAATAAAAACTTGATCTCTGCATCGCTTTTACAACAATTAAACCCCCTCAGTTTAAGCTATCTCTGAAAAGTCAAGCCAATGTTGATTCTTGTTTTATTACGAGCTTTTATCACATTCCCTTTTTGCCAGCAGACTCTCCTCTGTTTGGCATTTGTTTAAAATGTGTGATTCCCTGGAGTTTTACAATTTAGTGTGCTCCATGACAACCTATCTCACTCTGAGAGTGTACAGATATTAGATATTTACAGCATTGTATTCCAAATGGTTCTCACTCAAATGTCTGTCACTTTATGTAAAGCTGTATTAGTAGCCTATCTATATGTATGTATGCCTTTTTTGTAAGACTTAGTTACTGACTTTTTCAAGTTGCTAGTTTTTTTTTTTTTAGTTACTGGATTTTTCCTCTCGATTCAAATGTTTGAGGATTGAGACTTACTTAGACCAATGTACTGTAGACATACGCCTGTACATCTACATGACAGAAAGATATTGTCCACAATAACTTGAAGTCTTAACTGGCACTCTGCCATCTCTAACTCTAATTACTGTTTTTCTACATCTCTCTTGTCTACTGTTGCCTCAAGTTTTTTTCTCTTTCTCTCTCTTTCACCACTGCAATTATGAGTGCTAGCAAACAGACCCAAATGCCCCACGGGAGACGCAAAGAGGACCACGCACTGCAAAAATTAGAGAGCAGAGAGACTCTGATGCTGTCATTAAACAGAGCTATCAACGCAAATCATTTCAAGAGTGTTGTTTGTTTCTTTTATCCAACTCTGAAAATGGTGTGTTAACAGTATTTTACGTCTTAAAGACCAGCCGGATGTGCATAAATTGATGTTTCTTATCATAACAATGAGTTTCTGTGGAAAAAGTGCAGGATTAACCTGCATAAGCGTATATATATATTGGCTTATATGGCAATATACTGAAGCAAAGTGCACTGAAAGATCTTTGCAAAGTATAAGGTGATTAAGGTTACAGAAATAAATTATCTGTAACCTTGAAAAAACTGAAAACTGTTGTACATATATCATGTAGTTATATATATAAAAAAGTTTCAGGACATTTCTATTCATATACATCAATTATCTGTTAAGCACTATATAAAGCTATATAACATAGAGTTATGCTTGCCCATGAAAAACACTGCACTATACTTTGCCCATTGCTATGGGGTTGCTATGTGGCTGTTTAACGCCCCAAGATAAAAAAGAAAAAAAGTCCACCTTTAAGGGGGCTTCTTATCTGTTACATGCCAAAGTTTAATTCTAATCTAAACTGTCATCAAATTTTTATGACTTGCATTCTACTGTATAACACATCATTTTGAGAAAAGTCTTAGTTTTCTCCTTCCATACAATGGAAGTCAATAAACACCAAAACTGTTTTCTTAACCAAATTCTTCAAAATACCCTTTTTGTGTTCCGTATGAGCAATGGTAGTAATTCTTCAATTAGCAAACATCACTAATTATCTGTCATTTTGTAAATACGCTACCCGTCAAACGTTCAGAATAATTATTCATATTTTTTTTATGTTTTTGAAAGACATCATTTTATACTCAAGGCTGCATTTCTTAAAGGGGTCATGAAGTGAGAAATCCAATTTTCCTTGAGCTTTTGACATATAAGAGGTCATCATACTATAAGAATATACTGTAAGTTTCAGAACTTAAAAGCTTTTATTGACACCAGGCCCAGCAGGTTTTTTCAAAGTGGGGATCTATGACGTCAAAGGGAGGCAAGCACCGCCTCTGCAGAAGAAAATCAATACCTACTTCATCACTACCTGTTAAGCCCCGCCCACCGATTCGCGCATTACATGCAATTGAATAGGTAGCCTATAAGTAACATATGTGGCCAACGTGGAGTTAAACCAGATCGAGCTACCAAGCAATAAACATGCCGTTGTGGATACTGCCTGGACTCGACAGTAATGCAACATGTAAGTAACTGTGTTCATTCTAATGCCTGACCTTGATTGGAATGATTCATGTACAGTCAGATGTTCTTTGTCTGTGACTAAACGTCAACTTGCGTTGTTTCTCTTAGTAGGATGAAAATAATCTGTTATTTAACGGTGATTCAATTCTATAAAGAAAGCGATCAAAGAAAGCTCCCTTTACAATCGTTGGAGCAGCGCACGCTCCAGCTGTCAATCAAACAGGGAGAGTTTATCAGTGACTCATGTTTTATTCAACAAATCTCTTAACTATATCACGTTTGCACTATTTGTGAAGATGAAAGCATTCAGTAGTAGTGTATAGAAACTTGCAATGACGAGATCAATGCGTTCATGCGCTCAACATGATCGGCTACAATGATCATCACTGCAAACTCTCAGAGGGCTAAAATATTTTGATGTAAAAAAGCATTATAAACATTATAAGTGCACCCCAGGAAACATCATAAAATAACGCAGTTCATGACCCCTTTAATTGAGCACCAAATCAGCATATTACAAGGATTTCTGAAGGATCATGTGACACTGAAGACTGGAGTAATGATGCTGAAATTTGCCTTAATGGAGCCCCAGAGGAAGGTGCATCCTCACTCCGTAAAAGGCCAAAAGAGGAGGTAAGGGCGGGGCTCTGGAGGAGGACACAGAGAAGGCGAAGGGCAGGAAACCAGGTGAAATAATAGGGAGAGACCAGGGAGGAGGCTTGGCTGTTTACACCAGGGGGACAATAGATGGAGACGGAGCCGATGGAAATGGAGACCCAGACAGAGATGGAGAGCTAATTAGAAGGATTGTGAAGGACCACATGACACAGATGGTTCAGGAGACCAAGGCGAAGACGCAGCAACAAGTTCCAGTGGACTGAGGTGGAGCCAGTGGGACTGAGGACCAAGTCTGAGCTGGAGGGAAGGCAGTGCCTAATGGAGTCGAAGGGGTGGTTGGTAAAGCATAGCCGGAGACCCAGAAATCCATGGGGTAAGCAGAATGACGGAGTCATTAGTGCGGAGTCATTAGTGCGGAGCCAGAGGGATGAGGAAGCCTGATGAAGCCGTAAGGATGGTGGTCCCAGGTGGAGCCGAGGGAGAGAGGTACCAAGGTGGAGCTAACTGGACGCAGAGCCGAGGTGGAGTGATGGGCTTGGAGCCTTATCATAAAGCAGGGCTTTCCTCCATTCCCTTATACTATGAGCAGCCACACTGGGACAGGCGATGTTGCAGCTCACACACCTGGTCAGAATCAGGATCTGACATTTGCTCTGTGCAGAGTGGGGAGGTAGCTGGCTGGGCTCTGGGTCTAGAGTAGGGCTGGTGACATTCTCCTCTTGAGGACCAGCACAAAGCACGTGTGCCTTGCACCGGTCATTTAGGCTGGTTTGAAAAAACACACATAGGGAGTGTTTAGGAAGTGGTAAGGCACACCAGGTCTAGAAAGTGGTGTGGTCCTCCCTTATTGATACCTTGCTCTAAACAGAGCAGCTGGACAGCCGGTAAGTCCATCTTTTAACTTTTAAGGTTCCGTGTTCTGTCACATATGGTGGCCATAATGAAGCGCACAATTGCAATAGAACAAAACTATCTCTTATTAATAATAAATCTACTACGGAAGGGTTCTGTCACTTTGGTCTAGCTTACTTTTGGCTTTGTGACAAGAGTCCTGACTCTATGCCTTTCCATCTTGAAATGCGTCCTCGAAAAGCAGCAGTTTCCAGTTTACGGATGAAACCTTGGTCAACTAACAATGACAGAGAACACAGGAAAACAGGAACAGGGAAAACAGAACCAAAATACAATTAAAATAAACCTTTACAGGTGAGTATAAGATACGTTTTTTTCAAAAACGCGAAAAACAAATATTCTTAACTTTTGAACCAGTGGTGTATCATTATAAAATGTTAGACATTAACAATTTTCAGCAACACCACCATTTTTGTAAAGAAAAATATCTGTGCTTTGACTGTCTAAATATATGTATTAGTATTTTTACCATCTAGTCACTTTTAACACAGTTTACAACTTAAGAAACAACAACAACCCACAACATAACTGAACACATCTGCACCAACACAATCTCTGCCGTATAAGAAAGGCCACATCTGGACCTTGCGCTGACCTGCTGCTTGCAGCAGTCTAAAGAGTTCCGAAACCAGCAGTCAGGGATAATAGAATTGCAGTTGTGGTTTCCCAAAAGTGGGGAGTCCCCCTTGCTTTTCCAAGCCTGACTAAGAGCTTTCTCCGTGGGCTGAGGAACAGGACTCTGCCCTTGTCTGCCTGAATACTTGATGTCTAGCAGGGTCCCGTTACCTTAAAGACCCCAGTCTCTGATTCACAGCTGCGTGAATGGAAACGTGATGAAAGTAGTTTATCACTCAAATATGCAGACATGAAACGACTCAATATGCTACTGTTATGTCTCTCTCTGTGAGGTCTTAGCCGTCGTTTATGACTAACTGTCTAAATACTCCACACAGGAACCACACACACATCTTACAAACTCCGGTATCTCCCATGTCCTACACAACATAAAACATATTTCCTTAATAACATTCCACTGAGGTCATCCCAAACAATGCAACCGGCCGGGCACCATCCTCTTGTGAAACAGCGCCAGCGAAACTATCCCAAGTATTTCCAGACTAACACTCGAGACATTCTTCCCGTTAATCCTACACAAAGGTTCCCATCTCACCTTTGCAGGGGTGGAGTGATGTCATAACTCACTCTGAGAACTTGTGCGAGGGATGTTTCACTGACATTATGCTTTCCAGACCCGTGTTAAATAAAGCAGTGTGAATGAGACGATGACTGGATTCAAAAGGAATACTCACCAATAAGAGCTGTAGAATTTCCTATTTAATTCAAATTAAAAGTTTGAGGTCGGTACAATTTTTTTATGTTTTTGAAATAATTTTGATTCATTTGATTAAAAAAATTAATTTATTATGTCACATACTGCTTATTTGGTCCTGAAGAAACATCCCTTATTATTATTATTGTTATCATCATCAATGTTGTTGTGGAAACTGAGACACTGTGAATTGTATGTATATAGCCTTTATATAATGTAAGGGATAATCCACGGCTAGCCGTGCATTGATTTTAATGCAAGACGTGGAGGCAAAGAATCAACAGATGTTTAATGCATTTCCCAGAAAACTTTCAGCACAATATTTGACCAGAAGGGTAAAATTGATAGTTATTTTTGTTGGTTTCGGCTTGTTAGATCTAGCAATCTGCCTGATTTGAATCAGACACAGAGATAGGCCACGTTCACACAGCAGCAGAATACGGTTGTCAGTCCTGTATTTGAGTCCTAAATACAGTTACGTTCACACACAGTACGGTTATTTACAGGAGTGACAACCGAATTCTATAACCAAACTCACACCCATAAATTTTCAGACTCACAACCGCATTCTCGGAAAACCCGCACTGTGTGTACGAACCGCACTTGAATTACTAAAAGCGGTGACAACAAGTTTCCGTGCTCATGAATGTTTATGTGTGCGAGTGTGTGACATATGTGTATGTGCTTCAATGAAAACACATTAATATAGAACGGTGATTTAACTGACTTGGCATTTAGCAGTTTTATACAACAGTTACTTCAAGTCCATGATCATGATCCACTTTTAGCAATGTAAATATTTTTGTTCTCAATACTGTTCATTGAAGCTTACTGTATTATGTAGAAGAGTATAGTGTGAGTGAGAGATTGAGTGAGCGAGTGTATTACCTGCATTCAGATTTAGCATTTTCCTTCAGATCAGTCCTATGTCCATAATAAAAAATCAGTTTGAATGTCCTCCTTTTAACAATTAATGGGTTTTCCCGTGTCTTGACACTGACAGCACTAGTCAAATAATTCTTGTTCCCGTGTTTACAACAAGTTTCCATCCTTTCAACATAAAAGTCTTCCTTACTGACTGACTCACTCATTCAGACAGTCTTTGTCATCATCAAATGGCGTTTAAACTTCTGTTGCAGTTATTTTTTTCCAGCGTAAGGAAGGCTTTTAGTGTTTTACTTAATGAAAGTTGCATTGAAACATATTTTTGGGCTTTAATATATGGTAACTTTTTGGCAATAAAGTACTCAAGACTAATGTCAGTTTCACAAAAAAACACATCACGGCCAGAAGTTTTTGCCCAAACTTCAAAGGCCCATTTAAATGATTAAAACTAGAGGCATATCTTAACTTTAAGTTTACTTTTATCATGTCTATATACAGCATGTTATATGCATTTGTGTTTGGGACAGAGGGGAACACGGTTGCGTTTGCAGAAGATACATGCTGCCCATCATAAATCAAAGCACGAGACAGACAGTGGTTGGAGGAGAACACTGGAAAAGGTGACAGAATAGACGACATTTGTCTGTATTCGCACTACACAAGCCATGTGCGGTTCAGCTGCTCGCTTGCGCGTACAGTGTGAATCCGGCATTATGCTGTATCGTGAATAAGTCACGGCTGAAAGGGTTTCAGGCCCTCCAGTTTGTGCTTAACAACGCCCTTCAGCCGTGACATATTCACAACACAACACAGCCTCTCGTACCTTATTGCTTAGTTATTACACCACTTTCAGCCAATCAGAATCAAATATTCATACAGACAATGGTATAAAATATTGTGCATATTTATATATGTAAATAATATAGTGGCTCATAAATAAAACCGATTCACCAACATTGCCCATCTCAAAATCTCTGTGCTATTCATGTCTCAATGATATATTTTTTTAACTGATTTGAAATCTGATCGTGCAAAGCAATAACAGTACACCTCTCTAAAACAAGCTGATTAATTTGAGGTATCATTCATGTCTGTAACACAAACTTTGTGTATTAATGGTTTGGTTCAAATCTCAAGGGCCGGTGATGCTTGCTTACAGTGGTTTTCAACCAGGGGCCCGGGATAGATATATAAACCGGGCCCACCCTGATACAAACTTCCAGGGGGCCTCAAGATTACTCCAGATACTCAACGAATATACATCTGTTTAGTTATGAAAATATTTTATCAGGTAGAAGGCTTCAAATATTGTTGAGGATAATTGGGGAGCCTTGAAGTCAAAAAGGTTGAGATCCACTGTCTTAGTATGAACTATAGTAGCCTACTTTAACAGAAACTATGGCTATCATGGTAAATTCCCTTTTTTTCTGTTCCCCTCTTCCGACTCACTCCCGTCAGTAGGCGATGACGTCACCCTGGAACGGGCCCTATTGTGATAAAATTGATTGTCTCAACGCCTTGCTCTTAATTCACTGAATGAGCCACTCAGGGGGATTGAAAAGACACATCTAAATCACTATGATTCATACGTGGGACTGATACATCTGTGGCCACCCCACAGCACAGCAGACAAGTGTTAGACAGGGAACCTCTGCCCATCCCTGCCAAGCATGACCTCACAATGGAGGAAAGGACCCGACTCGGTTTGAATCTCTGACTGGTAAAACTAAAAACTCATTTAATCAGACTCACGGCACCACTGAGTATATTATGTGTCTGCATTATATGTTAAATATATACACATTTCAATTAATAGTAAAATTCCATCAAATTGAATTGAATAATCCTTATATATTTTAATTGAATAATTGATTAAGGATTGTTCAATTCAATTGGATGGCATTTTACTATTAATTGGAATGCATAACCCCCCTCCCCACAAAAAGGGCTTAAAAATGTGAGTGTAGGTACATAACGGCAACCGAAAAAAAATCAAATGTGAGGTACTGTAGTCTGTGCCCAACGTTCATGCCTGTAGAAGACATGCCCTAATCTGTGGGCAGTTGCAGCAACAATAGCACAGGAGACTGTCAAAATAACCCCCACAATGCCGGCCAGGGGAGGATGATGTCATCATTACACACCTCTGAATACAAAGACACGCAGCACAGCCAGACGCACTGATCACACATGCACAAATACTACCTTCCACAATGTGAATGGCTTGGTAAATGAAATGTACTAATCCAATTTCTATTTGTGCATGAAATGTGTATGTGAGTGTTTGCATGCTTGTTGTCTCGTTGACATTTTTTTGGTTATACAGTAGACTAAACATACAGCGTGTCCAACTCCCATTGGAGTAGTTATGTGGATTCAGATTCTGTTTAGACCCGAGAGACTCTCGAGTGCAGTAAAAAAAAAAAAATTCAAGTGATGCTGGGAAAAAAAGAATGCGAACGATATATAGAATTCGAAATATTAGAATATTCAACTGATATTTTACAGAAACATTTCAAATGAAGTACGTTTACCAGCTTTAATTATGAACAAAATATATAAAAGCATAAATGTAGTTTGAAATTGTAATGCTCAATAAATGTTTAAAGCCTCTAGTGAAAAAGAATGTATATGCTAATGTATTTGCATTTATTTTATGCTGAGTACACTACAAATACATTTACATATTTATGTACTTACTATAAATACCTTGCAATTGTACTTTATATACCGGAACAATTAATTTTGTATTTAATGCACTATAGTTATCCGAAATTTGTAATATTATTAAAATTTTAGTATATTTAGTATGAAATAAATGTATTTTAAATCCATTTTGGTATGGGTTTCTTTCACTAGGGGCCCAGCACACTCACTGTAACCATATCCAGTATAACCATGCCAAAGCATGTTTTACCAGCTTTAATTATGATAATAATAGAGAGAAAATATATAATAGACATTTCCATTGCTTTTACAAAATTATACAATTATTAAAAAATATTTCAATGGTAAATAATATTTTAATTAAAGCTTCAGACTGCCATGAACACGTGCTCAGGACTGTTTGCCAAGGCTGTGGATTACAGGTAATAATGTTGTAAGTAATGTTCAGTTTCTTGCACAGACCGATTGTTTCACTTCATAAGACCACAATGTATGGTCAGGAGCCACGGGTATTCATTTTGTTTTGTCTGTATTTATTTATTTTTATCTCAAAGTGACAGTAGCCATTGACTTGCATTATATGAATCACCAAGGCTTCTGCTAAAAATCTTTTTTTACTGTTCTACTGAAGAAAAAAAGACACATCTTGGATGGCCTGAGGATGAGTAAATTAACAGCAAATATTCATTTTTGGGAGAACTATCCTTTAAAAGGATGGAGTCACCATTTACTTTCATTGTGTATAAAAGTGCAGCTTATACTGTACATCTCCATCTTGTGTTCCACACAATTTAAATACATAAGAAACAACATAACAATGAGTAAATGATGACAGTATTGTAATGTTTGGGTGACCTGTCCCTTTAACTGAATGGCGTGTGTTTTGTCCAAGTAAAGAAATGGTAAACAGAGAAAACCTCCCAAAAAATAATTTTCTTTTTTGGTCATTACGTGATTGTCTGGTCTAAAATTCTCCACCACTAATGTGCTTTAAACACTTTGGTTAGTCTAAACCAGGAATTATCTTCGGTGTCTGGGAAACAAGCACAATACATGCACAATTCACCTATGAAACAAATGCCACTTGATTTGGTAAGACAGCATAAATGTGCATTAAATATGCAAGGCTGTAGAAAGTAATACTGTGTGGGGGTGGTGTAATGGATCTGGGCTGGTAACTCAAAGATTGTAGGTTCAAATCCTCAGGAAGGACAATCCATGATACTGCCCTTGAGTAAATTCTACTGTAGGGAATAGCAAGATAAATGTAATGCTCAATAAATGTTGAATAATCATTTAAAGCACAACGCACTCACTGTAACCATAACAGTATATGCATGCACAAGTACACCTTGCAGAGAAAGTTGCAGTCAAAGTTTTTTTCTAATTTTTTTTTAATAATATTTGAGCAAGTTAAGTAAAAATCTTATGTAATTTAGTTTTATGGTCACATGGTTTGAAAGGAATATTACAAAAATGATCCTGTATGAATATACATCTCCTCTAGACCTGTAGAAATTAAATATATACATTTACAGTATAGAGCTACTTCAGTTACAATTAAAATTATAAAATTAGCAGCAACCTTTGTCTACTTCTTGTTTAATTATATCTGACTTAAGTAATACATTTATTTTACACAGGTAATGACTGCTCATATGTTTGATGTTTAAAGAAAAATGTTAGCCTAAGGCTAAACAGTTAAAAAAATAGAAAAGAAGCAAAAACCAAAAAAGTGCTGAAAATTATCCCTGCTGTATCTGACCACCTTGCATTAAATAACTATCTAGTACAAAGACATAAATCTTGAGCATACATATTATCACAAATCTTCTCAAAACTATTTCAGAGGGCTGCCTTTTCATTCACAGCATGTATAGCTATAAGTTATGTAGTAAATGGTATAGTTATGTGTTGTGTGTATGTGGTTGTGTGTGTGTGTGTTTGTGTGTGTGTGTTCTTGCTCGCTTAAGTCAGCATACATTAGAGCAAAGACTCAGAATAAGCACAGTGACATCACTGCATGTGGCTTGAGCCCAAGAAACACCTCAATGGTCTTGTGTGTTTGGCTTTCATGGTAGTTTGTGTGTGAGTGTGTGAGTGTGTGTGTGTGTGTGTGTGTGTGTGTGTGTGTGTGTACAATACATCACAAGACAGAAAGATAGATAACTGGACGATAAATCAAATCAGTAAGTAAAACACCGTTCTGATGAAAAGAAACGTTTTTTAAATTTATTACCTTCACTACTTAATTTGATTTATGTAATTTATACTGGGAGTGTTTGCTGTTGTCTTTTCACTACTGTTGAGATAAGTCCAAATATCCTTGAAAACTTTTATGAAACAAAGATTAGATGGAAAATTCACCCAAAAATGAAGAATTCTGTTAAAATTGACTCACCCTCATGTTGTCCTGGATCTGCATGACATGTTGCACAAAAGAACAGGTTGGGTAGAATGTCATCAAGTCACCGTTATTTCTATAGTGCTTTATACAATAACATTTTTTTCAAAGCAGCTTCACGGCGATAAACAGGAAAATAATGATTAATTGATGCAAACAATGTAAAGCAGCTCTAACAAGAACATTTTTTAACTTGCATGTCCACTGTATACAAAGTCAACCTGTAAATAAAGTTGTAAATAAAGATTATTAAATTATGTTTTACAAGAAAACAACATTTCAGCCAATTTCAACCACTTCAATGTGTTACTTGCCATTTCTTTGTAAATAATTGTAAAAAAGGTGCTCTTTTCTACACAAACCAAATAGGGACAAACTAAACTGACGTCTCTATTCATTTTGATTGTATGGAATCCAAGTTCTGTTAAAGCTGAAACACTTACGCTAGTTTTCAATCTATGTACAAATGTAGACAATGTGAAAATGGATATGGGAAGGTCTCCTGGAAACACAACAGATCTGTCATTCATTTCGGTCTAAACCGACACTGAATTTACTACATGCAAAATGACCAATCATCTTCATTTTAATAGCCAGTAAGCACTCACCAATTCAAACAATGCCACGCTCCACGACCTATAGAACATAAAACAGATCCCATAAAGTGTCCGTGCCTTACCCAATGTAATGCAAGCCATGAAGTTTGATTGAACATGGGCCCGAACAGATCCCTTGCAAACTTCATCTATCACTGGGCCTCGCTGAGAACGCACGTCTCGTGGAGCCATCTCTATTGACCTCTGCTGTCGCTGTAAAACAAACAGCCATCTGTAAAAAGCATCCTGACAAAATATTTACTGTGAATGAAAAATGAACATATGGGGTGGGGGGTTTAGCTGGCCAAAGGAAAGCCTGTGCACAGTTAACTGCCATTAACTGGCCTTGACAAAACTAAAATAGCTTTCTAGACGTCTGTGGATTGAGAATGATTTATAAGAGGGAGATAAGAGGTTCAGTGGCAAAAAAGATGATCTGATGAGCAGAGCTTCTCAACCTTAAGGTCAAGGCCCTGTGTGATGTCACCAGAGGTTAATTTTATGGCATATTTTTTACATTTAGCTCTATATATTGAAGACCCCATTACATTAATTTTGTCTTTTAGTCCATATGTGTTTTTAGGCCATCTATGCCAGTGCATACAAAATTAGATACATGCATTTAAAATATACAGACAGGGAAAACGTATCAAAAAATCCGATGACTCATCCTGCACTGCACCGATCTCTATCCAATCAAATGCTCTCTACAATGTCAACACCTCTCCCCATACTATTCATGTTGTATTTATATATGCCAAACTGATGTCATGAGAAAATAACTATTTAACAAAGGTGCAGTTTCGTATGAATTTGTGCTGTGATTCATGTAAAGTAAGCAGATCACAGTAAAAATCTATATGAATGAGATTGTACGGATTTATATGAATTATCCACCAATATGGTGCCAATTCACCAAAATATAAATTAGTTTCAAATCGAGTGTGTATGCATCTTAAAAACTTTTTTTATTTGCAAAAGATGCTTAAAATGTTTTTTTTATTTGTATTTGCTTTAATAATATAATAATGATATAATAATAAAATAATTTTATAATCATGTTAACAGTACTGAGTTGTAACTGATTGCATGTAATCTGGATGATGTAATCAGATTCCAAAAATGAAGTACTTGTAATTAGATTATATTATGTTTTAAAATACAGACTACAGTACTTTCCTTTGGCCAACCCAAATTGAAAAGCTTCCCATACCCACATACAGTGGTTACATACAACACTGCTAAAAGTGATAAACATTTAATATGTTGTCTGAGTTGTAATAAACCCGGATGAAAGAGATAATTTCCATTACATGGTTTATAAACACCCTAGTTCCATGAACACCAGTGGGAAACCCTGACATAGTGTAATATTTAACTTTATGTTGTTGATGACAATGTAGTTAAATCAATGTGATAAACAAGTTAGGACAAAAATTATCCAAAAGTAGTCTATGTCATGTAATGGATTACATTACTAACTACAATTTTTGTCATGTAATTTGGAATCAGTAACCGATTAGAATTTCTAATAAATCTACCCAGCTCAGCATGTCAACAATAATACAAACTGCTATTGTTAAATATAAAATCTGTTGATTTGTCCCCCTAAGTGTATAGCTTAAAATTATTTTACATGGATTGGGTTAATTTTGGAGTTTACCAGAATATTCCCCTGGGTTAAAAAAAGGCAGCTGAAGTAGAACATTATTGGGATACACAGAAGGTGTACTTTACAAGGTGTACGACACGTGAAGACTTGCATATGCAAATAACTCACCCAACCCCAAAACCTGTTGAAAACTGTTGTATGTTTCAAGGTTGAAGACGGACCATTTCCTTCCTAGTTTACGAGAGTAATTTGACTTGTAGCCGGTAACCCTGACCGGCAAAAAAGCATACGGCACTGTGCCGGAGCCTGTAGAAGGAAGGACTGACTGGGTGTGATGTGATCTGTATGAGGTAATGGCGGGAAAAGGTAGTGAGGTAGTTTTTATGGCCCTGGCTCGTGCCTCCCCTGCCTCCAGCTGACACTATCTTGATCTAATGAGAATAAATGTGATTCCAGCCCCGAGATGTCCGGCAGCCTGCACCTTCTTGCGCGCGTCTGCCTCTGCTAGCTTCTTTGGGAGGAGTGTGTGTTTAGGGAGTGGAGGAGCGCACGCTGTTGATCAAATGACCGCCAGTAAATCAAATCATTATGATGTCCCCCAAGAGAAAAACTGGCTTTTTTTTTTGTTTGGCATTTTTCAAAACGAAGACGTCACCCTCTCTCGACAAGTAATGCAAGGAAAGGAGAGTGGATGGGGGTTAACAGTTGTCAGTACTGTTACGCCCTGAGGCTCCGTTTTAAATGATTTGCACTGGGCAGCGAGAGCAAAAATTCTGCCTGACTTCACCCGTTCAGTACCGTGCCAAAGTCACCCAATGATGATGACATCATAAAGGATGATGTAATCCAAGAATTCCAGACTACCCCTCATGCCTATTTTCAGAATCAGAAAACTTTTCCAAACGAGTAGCACTCGGGGAGAAGAAGAAAAAAAATCCCTAATCCCTCAATTAAATTTAATTTAGATGCCAAAAGCGTTTGCTTTGCCAATTAAAGAAGGCAATGAAAATCTTCATGGAAACCAAAGAATAGGTTTATGCATTTAAAACTGGGCTACAACCTGAGGCTTAGCAACCATTACAGCATTATATAACTTTTTAATAATATAGCATTAGGCTATGCACTGGAAATTATTGTTTACAATTTTTATTATATGATGGAATATAAAGTATATTTGAACTTTGGAACTGTGGTATACATAAAATGTATTATAGTTAGGCTATAAAGTTAATACCACTAAATTCATATTAGTCTGTCATTACAACTGTTCAACTGGCACATCATTTTACACCCGCATTGTATATTATATCAAATTGAATATCACAGCATTGCATGTAACATTAAATCATAAATTACTGATTTTATAGGAGCTACATTCCTAGTCAAAATTGTGCAGTTTACATGGACAAAATTTCAAATATCCATGCATCTACTTTTCAAATCCTTGCTTAAAGAAATAAAATCTATATATGGTATCGCAGTGCAAGATTTTTAAATATAAAATAGTTCACAAATTTCTTTTACTTAATATTTTTACACGGCAGTTTAAAGGTATTGTTCACTCCAATATGATCATTCAGTCATCACTGTCGTCCTAAATTTCCGTGGGGTCCAGAGTCACTGACAAAAACATTTTTAAAGTTCTTTTGTGTTCTGAAGAAGACAAGAAGACAGGTTTAGAATGACATGAAGGTGAGTTTGTGTGACTATTTTTTTAATGTGTTAGCTGCACTATTAAATTAAATCAATAACCATAACCGCCGTGAACCCAAAAGTCCCTAAAAACTGAAACAAAGCTGATAGTTAAAGTGTAATGTGGGTGTGTTTTTCTGTGGGTGTATAGGAAGCTCTCACTCACCTCTGTCCTGAGGCTAACCCTCCCACTCACCCACCTCAGTAAGCATGACCCTAATTCAAACCATGTGCCTCCAAATTGAAAACATGGTTTCAAAATGGAGTATTTGCTTTTTCACTGACTAATGTCTCCCAGGAGACACCTTCAGCCGGTCCAATTGTGTCAGAAAGAGGGGCAAGGGGCAATGTTGAGTGTTCATAAGCCTTCAGTTAAATGCTCTTGCATGAGGTTAAGTGAACACAGCACTGCACATCCATGGAGTGTGTTAGAATCCGATCCGGAATGATTTCTGACATGAAGGCTTCGTTTCAGAGCAGAAACCTGAATGCTGGTGTGTATGCAATTTAAACTGTAAGATAAATTATCTTCTAACATTTGTTGAGCCTGCGGGGGTGTGTGTAAGAGAGAGAGAGAGAGAGAGGCTGGGAGTGATTTGAGTTATAACACCCAAACCCTAAGAAAATAATCCAAAAAGAGGATTGCTGTAACCTTTCTTTACACGGCAATGGTCAGGAGACGTGGAAAAATAAGTCACGGTTGTAAAAGCAGAACTTTGAACGGCATATGATAAACTTTACATTTATAGGACGGGTGTTCCAACTCGCCTTGTAATGCTGAAACTCAACAAGAGTCTGTCTGATGTGATAGGAGACGTATAGGTCCAGTCAACTACGTTTTGGATTCTGCTAACAAAACACATTTTTTCTTGAATTAGATGCTGGAAACTTTTCAAGCCCTTCACAGGTGCTGAGCTCAAATTTAGTCTGTGGTCCAAAACAAGAGTTTTCAGTCACAACCTCAGGATTGCGGTCAGATTAGTCAGACAATGATACATCTTGTAACCAGAATGAGGTTTCTTGACGTTGAAACCAGTTCTGAAGGCTCAATTTAATACAAGACACATTAACAATAAGACATAAAGAGATTCTGAGAAGGTTAATTGGCTGATTGAAAGTTTGAATTGATACCCCAAATTCACGTTCCCAAGGTGATGCCATGGCAACCACAGAATGACCTCAGCATTGCATTACATCATATTCTCGAGCAAAGAAAAGGGTTCTTCCCTACGCTTGACTCACGCTGATAATGAATCTCAATTGTGCGACTATGACTGTGTCAATCTTTTTGCATTTTTAGTGCACTGCTTTTATAATGCAAATGTGAAACCAATCAAGCAGACAAGAAAAACTGTCGTTAATGTGTGACCCTCACAGACGGAGTCAAGTCAGGGGCAAATAACTCTGAAAGCAGTTTACACCTGCAGTTTAGACCCGGTTTCTCCTAATCCCAACTGGAAAAAAAGAGATCAGAGTTCAGAATATTCATTCAAAAAGCTATTAAGCCCAAAATTAAATTTAGTTTGAATTCCAAAAAGCAGCTCCTCAGCCAATACAGGGACCCTCAGTATATTCTATAATAACTTCAATAATATAATAATAATACAGATGAAAGATTAGTCAATAGTTAGAAATGTCATGAGACTTAAAGATATATAAAATCCACATGGACCAATGGTTGAGAACTCAGGCTTTAGACTTTAGTCTCTTTTAATTGATCTTAAAAACAACAAAAAAGGAATGACTTTAGCCACAAAATCCCTTTAAAAACATTTACAGAGGTGTTTTGATGACCCTCCTTGAGTCCAAGCACAATAGTGGCCATCAGTTTCCTGTTTTCTCATAATGACTGACTTACTCACAAAAGAGTCAGAGGCCATTCTGATGGGAAATGAGTCTATAGTATAGGGAACATTGTCTCATAACTTTCACTGAGGAATAAATGTGCTTTGGATTGAAGTTACACACAGAGAAAAAGGGTCAAAATTGTACCTTTAGGGGTGCAACAGCTTGTCAGTGGGTCAGTAACCTTAAAAGGACATAGTTGTACATGTTTTACTCCTAAAAGGTGCATATTAGTAACTTAGATTACAAATGAAATTTTGACATCCTTTTTCTCTCTGTGTAACACAATGCAAGTATTGATAGCAGGTCTAAAACAGGGTCTGACATCAAAAGAGACACAAAATAACTTATTAGTTCTAACCATCTATATTCCGGTGCTTTAAAGAACCTAGAAACAAATATATAGATCCGAAGAGCCTATAATGTAACTTTAACTTGTGTAATGTAACATTTTGATTCCAAAATTGTTTTGAGGGTTACTAAACTACATAAATTGGACGAAAATATTTGTTTCATATTTTTTTCTTACAATACAAATAAGGTTCTTTATGTACATTGATTGCTACAACATTCACGGAATGTTTCCATTCCACAAAAGGTTCTTTATAGAGAAAAAAGGTTCTTCATATTGTTAAAATGTTCTTCACACAAAGATAAAAAGATTAGTCAAGATGATATTAGTTCTTGGAAGTCACAACTTTAAGGAATGTTATATTTTTGTAACAGGATTACACACAAAACATCTAAATATTAAAATATACAGCTGGTTCATAATTCAAAACAATTTTACTATGATGGTGTATGATATATTATACTTTACATAACCTCTAAAAAATCTGAAAAATATAAAAATGCTTTTTTAAAAATGTAATTGGAAAGTGTACTTTATACAAACATGGTTCTTCATAGCAAGAGGTTTCTTTGCTGACATGGAAAAATGTTTATTCTTCATAGTGCAGCAAGAGACTGTAATTATGATAATACTATTGCTTAAGGGGATCAAACTAATGGTGCTTCGTTCATAAACATGTTGTTTAAGTTAAACTTATGTGACACACAGCTAACGAAATAGTTAGGGATGATAAAAGGAATCAACTGTACCTGTGCTGTGCTGTTTTGTTGCTTAGGAACACAAAACCCCCGGAAAAAAAACATTTGGCTCTCCTAAATTCTTATAATATAAAGGTCAAATATCCAGAGAATACTATGAAAACATTGAGCGGAGTCTGTTTTAGGTAAAAGATCATTGTACAGTTGTTGACTGATGATAGTATTAATTACTGAGAATCTGAACATCTAAAAGGAAAGTGATTAGCATGTATTGCCATGCTAATGCAGATCTGAGGTGTAATGAACTCTTTCTATGCCACAGATGGAATTTTCTGTCATTTATGACACCATGCTTCATCACCATTGACGTTACTTAAAAGCGATAGAAGCATCAAACATTAAACAGCCTATAAATCAAAACTGTCTAATGTTACCAAATTAAATGTCGAAGCCATGGAAGAAATAGGGGAAATGGTGCAGGCTTTGGGGTGTAGATGGACTTGGTCTACTCCATCTATGTTTTGATCATCGTTCTAAATCCAATCAAGACGTAATGTCTGAAGAAAATGTTTAAAAATTAAATTTACCCACATTCAAGTGTTGATAAAAAAAGAATGCATGAAGCTAGAATAAAATATTCTGGGGGCCAAGAAAGTTTTGTGAAAATGCTGTGGGAAAGAGTTAAGTACAGGAAATATAAAAAAAAGAGAAAAGAAGATTAAAATTGGAGATTAAACGTTAAGTATGTACTAAACACTGAGAGAGACATGACTTTTTCTTTTCTGAAAAATCTTTTTGTGAAACATCACAAGTCTCAAACCACCAAACACTCAAGTCACGAAGATTCTCGTGACTTCATTCAAGCCCATTTCAGTTACAGGCCGTGATCGTGAGAGGTCCCACCACACCCGTTTGAGTCTATTTTTAAGGTTCTCAGAACTAAAAATAACTCCATTAATTCTGTTCCTTTAGTGGAGGGAGCATCTGGAAGGCTGAGCGTGGGCACCAGGGTTCGATAAGATCACTCACGGATGCGTCACCCTCCCTCTGATTGGATAATGAATCATACATTGAGACCGAAGCGTGCGGGAAAGCCCCGCAGTGAAACACAGTGGAGGTTCTATTCAGCGTGAGATTGAGCCCGGGAGATAGTCGTCTAGGGGCCGAGGCCACCACACACACACATAGTGCTGGAGAGTAAGGGGTCATCACCCACCACCCACTCGCAGGGTGAGGTTTCTCACACACACACACACACGCTTCCAGTAATCCCAACTGCTCTCACAACCACCCAGGGTCCTCATCTGGCCTAACCAGGGAAAAGAAAGAGGGGAGAGATGAATAGAAAGAAAAAGTTTAGGGAACAGTTCGACCACACAGGAATAAACACATCATGTTCATGACTGTATACTAACTGTATAGGATTTACATCACAGATAAATCATACACTGCAATGGTTTTGAATGCTTGTTACAAAATTTGGATAATTTATAAATTATGAATAATTTGTGAATTTAAAATGTAATATATTTTTGATATAGTTGCGTGAGGACATGGTGAATGAAGTAGATTTTAGAGAACAAAAGGTTCATATAATACTTTTTACATTGTTGATGTTTCATAAATTGTTCACATTATTTCGAAAAACCTGTTATATGCTATTTCATGACAGCTTTCCATTCGGACAACTTGCCCCGTTCTATATTTCTGCCCAATAAAGTTGGCAATTTTCACTTTTTCAAATGCTCACAAATGTTGCATTTATTTGATCAAAAATAGAAATATACAAATATTTAAATATTTATACAATTTAAAATAATTGTTTTCTAAGTCAAAGTGACGTCAAAGCTGAATGTTCAGCATCATTACTCCAGTCTTCAGTGTCACATGACCCTTCAGTAATCATTCTAATGTGATGATTTTATGGAAACAATTTTCAGGATTCTTTGATGAATAGATCAAAAGAACAGCATTTATAAAAATAGATTTTTAATGCAGAATAGATGTTTTTACTGTCACTTTTGACCAATTTAATGCATCTTTTAGGGAAAAAAATACTCCAATATTTTGCATCATTACTGTTTATATTGCTGATGTTTCAAAGAATTTTCAAAAAGATTTGTGTGTGGGCAATAATGGTAGAAATGTAAGATTTAGCCAAGACTTAAATGTATGATAGGCCTATACAGAAATTGATTAAACTTGATTAAAAAGTGTGTCAACTAGCCCCAGGCTCATCTATACATACATTATATTTTTTAAAAAGACAGAAAAAAATGAAAATTAGTATGAACTCATAATCAGGTGGAGATAAAAGAAAAAACACACAAGAGGGAAAAGGATGAGAGGAAAAAATGATGCAAGAGGAGAAGCTTGAGTGACACTCAAGCACAAGTAATACAAGAAAGACATAAGAATTAAGTGCTGACGATGTCTAAAAAGACAGGCAGTTACGGACCCCCAACAGCGCCTGGCCTTCCCCTCTGATCTTCCTCTCACGCAACACTCTTCCTTTTACTCATCTGTCTGGGTCTGCTCTCACCATGTCCCAGGAAGTGACATAATAGCCCAGCTATCCATCCCATGGATAATGTCTACAGCCACAGCGCTGGCTTCTTATTGGCCTGTCAGGAGCCCACAGCGGTTCAACCCAGACCTCCATGAGCTTGGGGTTGCCGAGTTCAATCGGTCTCGTGGATGTGGATGCTAAACAACAGCAAACAACAACGTCATGAGAGACCAGCCACAGACAGTTAGGGAGCAAAATGTCACTCCTCAGAAAGTGTGTGATGGGAAGAAAGAAAGAAAGAAAGAAAGAAAGAAAGAAAGAAAGAAAGAAAGAAAGAAAGAAAGAAAGAAAGAAAGAAAGAAAGAAAGAAAGAAAGAAAGAAAGAATGTGTAGGCTACTTATGTGTCATATATGATGTTCTGGGAAGAGAATTAAACTTTGGACTAGTTGTAACTTGGCTGTTTATTTAGAAACACTATCCTATGGTTAAAATGGTTAGCACACTCTTAGAAGAAAAAGTTATATTATTGAACCTTGAGCAGGAGTTTCATATAGCTATAGAACCTTTTAGGGGTCCCAATCATGGGGTCATTTTATGTATTTATTTTTAATTTAGTTTTAATTTAATTAAAATGTATGAATTAGGCAGCTCGTAAACATCCTTTATCACTAGGGGGAAAAAAAGTAAATAACTCGTAAAACATTATGCAATTATTTAATTCTCGTAGCCTATAGAACAGTTTAAGTATAAAGGGTTCTTTAAAATTTAGTTAAGATCCCACTGGGTTCTATATAGAACCCCACTGGAACTTCTGTTTTTCTAAGAGTGGTACTTCAATCAGAAGAGAATATCTTTAGAACTAGTAGAAAACAGTTTTCAAGGGGTTTCCGAAACTGAAGGACATTATGAGGTAAAATGAGAAGTTCGCCGGTTTTAACTGACTCAGCTGTTTTTAATTCAGTTTAGTGCTCATCAACACTTCCTCTGTTGGATGGTAAATCTGAAATAAATCTAGAATGCTGTTATTACTCACAAGTAGGAGAATCTTCACAGCTTCACACACACACAGTATCAGATGTAAAACAGACGACACATGATAGCATCCAATGAATTCCCAAATTTTGAATCAGTCGTATTCTATGAAACCACATAAAATGTGTGTATGGCGTCCTCTACTGATCGGACTTGATATTGACAATCTCACAAAAGTATTCTTCATCCTTCCGTTTACATCTTGATTTTATGCGCTGTAGGATACATTTAGATTTAATTTGTTAAGTTTATTTTATATTATTAATAATTTATTTATGTATATAGCCTACTTTTAAATCATTCCGTGGAAATTTTCTGATAAGGAGCCCAGATTTTTTAAATGGAAAAAGGGAACATTTCCTATTTGAGTGGTCAAAATATCACTGAAATGTCATTTGTTATTATCTATTAATTAAAAAGGGGACAATACATTTTCACGGCCTGACAATACAATTTTAAAATTGTTGTGGGTTTCCTATATTATTATTATTATTATTAACATTAATCATTTTTTTATTTAGTTGGATTATTAGGATTTCACCACACACACACACACACACACACACACACACACACACACACACACACACACACACACACACACACACACACACACACACACACACACACACACACACACACAGATTTTAGCAAGTTGCGTTCGGTTAAAACAGCTCAAACATGCATTTTAGTCTAGGACTAAACTTCAACCTTGTCTGTGAAACCGGGTTGAACCACTATTAAAATATCACCCTCCAATTTTACAGACAAGACAACATTTAAAATAGTCCTAGTCTAAAATGCATGTTTGAGCTGTTTTAACTTAAAGTAGGGACATTTTATCTTAAAACATGTCAGTGCCATTGTTCTGTCTCAAGATGCAGACCAGTAAAGTTTCAGGCACATTTATGAAAAAGCTACTTAAATGGCCTAATTGAACTAAAGTCTAATCCTGGCTTAATCTAAACACCGTCTTGTGAAACCAGGCCATAATCATCCAAGTATTCGCAGTAGCAAACCGTGACTCTTGAACCTTGGCCTTTCACCCCCTTCCCTCATCGGGGGAACGATCCTCTGGGGGGCTTACATGTCCTCTTCAATAACTAGTACAGCATGTAGTCTTACATTTTTCATCATTTTCTATATTTCTTTGAAATAAGTCCCTCTTGATTTGATATTTCCTTATTTTAATGGGTACATATAAGTGTAGCCTACCATAATTAACCAGTACTAGTAAAAGCTGAATTCTTGAAATATCTTCAGATAGTAGGGACACAAAAAAGGTTGAAAGCTGGTTTTGTGCACCATCTAGTGAAAAGAGATGATTCTACACATACAACAGTTCATCTAATTGGTCCACACAGCAAATGGGTATACCAATGAGCCAAGACATAATGACCAGTCACAGGTGAAGCAAATATCTTTGATAATCTCTTACTAAAGTCAACTATTAAGGTCTGGGTAGACTAGATGGTAATCAAACAACCAGTTCTCATAATCAATGTGTTGCATGCAGGAGAAATGGGCAGGAATAAAGATATGAGCAATTTTGACAAGGGACAAATTGTTATGGCAAGGCGACTGGGTCAGAGTATCTCTGAAACGGCAAGGCTTGTGTGTTTATTCACGGTCTGCAGTTATGAGGATTTACTGGTATTTTGTAGTGGTCAGAGAAGGAACAAAACTGGTAACAGGGTGTTGGGCGCCCAAAGCTCATTGATGCACACTATCTCGTCTGGTCCAAGCCAAGAGAAGGGCTAGCACAAGTTACAGAAATTTTAATCATGGTTAGGGGAGGAATATGTCACAACACACAGTCTGTCGCACTCTGCTGCATATGGGGCTGCGCAGCTGCAGAGCAACCGAAGACAACCCCTGCCCACCGCCAAAAGCACCTACAATGGACATGCAAGTGGGTTGACACTGTTTTGTCAGCACGCTAAGGACCAAAAGCATGAGGCAGGTCTTTGGCACATTAGTGTATTGATTTTGAAATTATCAAACAAACAAAAAAGTAAAACTTAGAATTAATAATCAAATATTTAGGACCAACAGGGTCTGTTGTAACACTGAAAATTATTTTTTTATTTGGAACATAATTACACTGTAATGTCTTCATTCAACGAATATACAAATACAAAAGGCATTTTTAACACACCCCTCCCACACCCAATACACTCCTTAACTCTTTTTTTAGCAGGTGACAAAGACGGCCACACCAGACCATCCCGAGGTGTAACAGCCATTACACCTGCTGAGTTGAAAGTGGATTCAGCACCAGCAGCTATTAGACTTGTTTTACCTGTATAGTCAACTGAGCACAGACTCATGATACCGGCATGCACTGAATGTTGTTCTGTCATCCTTAGGCTTGAGTATGACTGACGCAAGACAATAAATATCAACACTCAGCAAACTGAAGATATAGACAGCTTTCATCACAAAACACTTCTTGTAAGATCAGAATCTGATTTCACATTCACTGATGATTCACAGATAGTCCTTGGCTTCTTTCTTTTCTAAGAAAAGGTAGTGTGTTTTTATTCACAAGCAAGAGGTAGTTCCTTAGAATTCACAAATTCCTCGATCTTCAGATATCAGGGAAGGAGTTAGACAGCTCCCTCAGTCTGTGAGTGGTCACAGTAGATGAGAGATTGTTTTCATCTTGCACACAAGCAAGCAGGTTACCGACAATAAGACGAAGACAGTCCCGAAGTTCCGTCAAGTCTCTATTAGAGCGAGAACTACCTTCTGCAATAGCCATTCTTAAGCATATGTTCTTCAGATCAACACTGTCCTGAAAGAAAGGACAAAATATGAATAATTCAAAAAAGGTCACAGATAGAATCACATTCAAATAAAGCATTCACATACTATATTATATATATATATATATATATATATATATATATATATATATAGAGAGAGAGAGAGAGAGAGAGAGAGAGAAGAGAGAGATACACACACAAACACACACACACACACAGAGAGAGAAAGAGAGAGAGAGAGAGAGAGCGAGAGAGAGAGACTATATGGATGCTAAACTTATGCTATATCTATAGCCTATATATTAAAATAAAGGCTTCAAAGGGGGATTTTCACAGAGAACCATTTTGTCTTAGTCTGAAGAACATTTTAATAATCTGAAGAAACTTTTTTGTTTTTTTTCTATAAAGAAGCTATTGTGGAATGGATCTATGGATGTGAAAAGATTCTTCATATGCCAATTTAGCCTACTATTATTTTAAGACTGGATAGGCCTAAATTAACCAACTTAACCATTAAGCCAATAAAATAAAGAATAAAACAAAACGATTCTTCTAGATAAGCTATTGCCTATCTATCTATCTACACAGTATCTGACTACATAGGTAGCCTACTTCCACTGTGCGATGTAATAGTTTATTTTAATGGTTTTGCTATTAGACCTAAATAAATGATTAATCCAACATAGGCAGTAGCCTTATCGACGTAATCATTTGACTGTGTCTTTATAACACAAAATGTACACTATAGATAGCAGAAAAACTAAAACATCTTACCTTACGCTTGAGCAAACTCTTCTCGTAGGAAACATTTTTCATGAAGTCTTCCTCTATGGATATGAGCTGTGTCAGTATCTCGAGCAGTCTCGTGATGCAGCTCTCTCGCGCTCTCTCCGCGATAGTCTTCAGCCTGCGGGGCTCCTTCATGTGATCGCCCGGACGAACAGCGACTTTACCGGCCGCTAAAGCAACTGAACACTGGCCTTCGCCATCTGCATTATTGGTTGTCGCGTGAGCTCGCAGTTCATGAAGGATGTTTAAGGCATCGATCTGATGTGTTAAAGAGCAGACCCCCATGTCTGTGGTTGCGTTTAGTTGTGACCCGTGGTCACGGACAGATCGGCAGCATTGAGCACAGTCACTCGGATGAGAGAGATATTAGGCTCTGGTCGAAACAACGTGACAAATGACCGGTTTTAAGTGTTTTTTCTTCTGCTGGGACAGACGGTTTCTTCAACGACTTCCCCATTGTTTGTGTTTGGAATGGATAAGCACTTGCTTACACATGCAAATGTGACCTGATAGCCATGCCTCCTTTATTTGAACGGTTAACTGGGGGTGGGGACGTATAGTTTTACACACCTACAACGGGTGTTACAATCGGTTTGTTTCGAACAAACACACAAAAGAAAGAAACATAGTTAGCATTTTAAACCCTTAAAAGAAGAGTTCATCCAAAAATGAAAATCCAGTCATCATTTACTCACCCTCAAGGTGTTACAAACATGTACGAGTTTCCTTCTGCTAAACACAAAAGAAGATATCTTGAAGAATGTCGGTAACCAGTTGACAAGCCCCATTGACTTCAATATTATGGGGGAAAATATTATGAAAGTCAATGTTAACTGTTTGGTTAACGACATTCATCAACATTTCTTCTTTTGTGAAATTCAAATGTGAGTAGGCCTAAATGATGACCCTACCCTGCTGAAACCCCCCTGAAAGGTTTAGTTCACCAAAATATTAAAATTACTCCATGATTTACTCACCCTCAAGCCATCCTAGGTGTATAAGAGTGGTATGTGACTTTCTTCTTATAGATGAATTACAATCAGAGTTAATATTAAATAATGTCTTGGCTCTTCCAAGCTTTATAATGGCAGTGAATTTTGAAAGCCCAAAAAAGCGCATCCATCCATCATAAAAATTGAAGTCTAATTAGAAGTCTAAAACAAGAATTAAATAGAAATGTCAAAGGATTTCGATATAAGAGAAGATGAGCTTGAGTTGAATGCACTTTTCTGGGCTTCAAAACATCATCCTTTATTCACTGCCATTATAAAGCTTGGAAGAGCCAGGACATTATTTTATATATCGCTGATTGTATTTGTCTGAAAGAAGAATGTCATATACACCTGGGATGGCTTGAGGGTGAGAAAATCATGGGTTTATTTTCATTTTTGGGTGAACTATCCCTTTAAACCAGCCTTAGCCTATACCAAATCTGCTGGCCGGTCGGGCAATTAAAAAAAAAAATTGCAGAATATTTTTTAAATGCATTAATAACAAAGGTTATTGGTTCCGGCTCTGCTGGGGTTTTGTGTATTTTTTTTCTTATGTTTTGTAAAAACTAAAAAACAGAATAATGAAAAAAGAAGAAATGCAAATTCACATGAAACCAAGTCATGCGATTCCTGAGAAGAGGTCACAGCTGACAATGTCTAAACAGGCAGACAGTGCTTGCATTTTGCAACAAAAAGCCTCAAATCTGAGACTTCATCTGAAATGAAAGTCCCTAAACAGCATTTTCCTTTTCAGGCACTAAAGGGTCAAACATGTGGACACACTCTTTATTACTACTATACACATTTCAATTACAAATTGAAAGTAACACTAATTAAATGTTATACAAAACTTATTTTAGGCATTTAAGCATCAGATCTAAGGTTTTCATAACATGCAGTCAAGCGTGTCAAAAAGTTTGAGTGTTGGTTAATTCATACTTCTTGCACTAATAAATAAGCAAACTAATAAATAATAAATAAGGTTTTTTTTTCAATTCTATTCTTTTCAAGGTGTTATCAGTTAATGCATTTTCATATTAATATATAAAAAGGCAATTCCTATAAACTAACTGGTTATTCATAGCATGAAATGAAACGACTCCAGTTCCAATCATACACTGAATGCTTTAATTGATCTGAAAGAAAATACAAAAAAAAAGTTGTGGTGATTTGAACAGACTAAATTTCTAGTTCTACTCAGCCTCTGTTCACATACCGCCTTTTTCAAAGAGGGATTTAACTCAAAGGTAAGTCAAAAACACTCTACAATGTGAAGCAGTTCCAAAGCCGGCCATTTAGTCTGTACTCAACAAACTCAACCTTGTCAGTCCGACACTGCAGTATATAGTAGCAATATGTATTACAAGCAGAAGGAATTCTGGCCTCAGATCAGTGAACACATTCATAATTCCTACTCTGTCCATAGTGGTCTTAACTAATCACTGATCCCAGATCAGCAAGCTTACTTTGAATTGCCACCCATTTAATACATTAATTTATATGCAAACCAATCAGATACATGAATAATCTCCTAAAAAATATTCTGTGGCAAAATCACTGCTTTCTGTCAAATTAATAAATTCAGTCTCTCAGCAATAACTGGTGAAAATAAAAATAAATCAACTCACTATTCCTCCAACCAAGTAAAAACTAAACCTGGTACATCCATATTTTATTTTTATGAACTTTAGTCTTTGACTGAAATTACAAACCACACCTGCTACACTTGTGTCACGCAGATCTTCCACAGATCTTTTGAATTCCACATCTTCAAAATCCTTACATGAATGTTGTGTATCTCACAGCGAAGGATGATTTGAGGACCAGCAAACCTGCACGATATGTGAGAATCATAACCTTCCAAGCACACACACCAAACAAAGAAGCTGCACTGTTCTGTTCCGTTAAGGCTTGCATGGGTCGTTTTCTGTTTCGCCATGAAAAATACCAAGTTGCATATTGAAAACAATGGGGAGAGAAAAAAGAGAGAGAGATAACTTTAAATATGTGAAGTGCATTAATCTAAATCAGATTGGTTTGGGTCAAGAAGAAACTTCTAAAGTTTATTTACAAACCTTTAGTGTCATTAGTTCACACTAAACAGGTTTCACAATCTTTGTTTATTAACATAACTTATCGTTTTCTTGTTGGTCATTCAGCTACTCTCAGTATCTCGCTCTTTAACCCCTATATTTCATGAATTACACATGGCTAGAGATGGTGGGTCAATGGTTCTTTAATTATTCGGACAAAATTGCAGACTAACTAAAGAGGTGCTCTAGGTCAGGAGGCTCCTAGAGGGCCCGTGTCCTGCAGAGTTCAGCTCCAACCCAATTAAACACACCTAAGCCAGCTAATCAAGGTCTTAGTGGGCAATAGGCATATTTAAAACTTCTAGGCAAGTGTGTTGAGGCAAGTTGGAGCTAAACTCTGCAGGGACAGCGGCCCTCCAGGACTGAGTCTGGACACCCCTGCTCTAGGTGAATAGAGTACATTGGTAGAAAACATGTATTGCTTATTCAGTATACCCAGTAATGCAATGGTGATGGAGTGGGATAAGACACCATTGTGAAAAGGTCTCAAAAAGGGGAGTAAAGTTACAGAATACATGCTTTTCCTTAGAAACCCTGCTCAATCCATTTCTATTAGCGTCAAGTCGGTCATATACCAGTTTCCACCAATGTCACTCCAGCTGCAATAGACTCGACAAAGATCTACAGCAGTTCATTTGTTAGTTAGGGACTGTGACATGACCATCTCATCTCTGATTGGCCGAGCTGTTTGTCTTCTTTAACTGCAGCATGCTCTGCCAGACTGTGACGTGAAATTCTGAGCATAGAAAATCTTTCAGAGTGGCTTTGGGTGAAGATCCAAAGAGAAACGTTGTGAAGAAACGGCTACTGATATGGAGGTACTGATAGTGTAAATGCAGTGAAGGAGGCATTACAAAACACTTCCGGAGATGATAAATATTAATAGAGAACTAAGACAGCAAGTGGGCTTGTTTCGGGAAATGGGCAGTCTTATGTCCATAAAGGGTGGGGCTAAACAGGAGGGACAAGTCACTGATAGGGTGATTCGAATCAGCGGTTGGTCGCTGTAGGTCATCCTTCTCCTCCGGGGGAGACAAGCATGTCGGCCTCGCTCCGCAGCTGATGAGTGTTTCTTCTCCTCTATTTCCCATTTAGTTGTATCATAAAAATGATCATAATGTTTTAAGACTAGCGTATTAAGTTATATCTATAGTTATATCCCTATATACCTCCCAATGCTGCATTGAAGAGATTTTAATATTTCATTCGTTTTTTAGTTTTTTTTTATTTTTCTTTGTAAAAAGAAGGATAACTGCACACAGGGCAGCTCTGTGCCTGAGGCTGGACCGTAGGGTGAGCGTTACAGTGGCCACATGGTGTTGACTTGGTGAAAATGTTTAGTTCTCCTTCTTGGCCTCTACGTTGCCGTAGCTGGATCCTGTCTTGTTTACTTCGGTTACTCCAATGAGCCGGCGAACTGCTACAGAAGCTGCAAAGAGAGAAACGGTGACAGGGATAAAGAATTAACTAATGACATGCGACCCACATTTTCCCATGGTCATTTATCGGCAACCCACATTTTTAGTAATTTGAACCAAGCTAATTTATTTCTAAAAATAAAAAAAGGTTAACATGCACACACATACCGTCCCACTTTACTTAACATTTATACCTGCATGCAAATCCTGCCCAGCTAACACAGATAATGTAGAAGTTACATTATTTATTGGTACTTGTTGGTAATTTCATGACTTACTAATTGACAACGTAACTACAACATTGCATCTTCTTAATTTCTTTACCATCACATTACCAATTCACGACGTCAGTATGATCTCCTAAGGTTATAAGATAACCAAAAAGTTTACGCACTATATTCATAGTACTTTCATAGTAATTTCATGACTTATTGGAAAAGTAACTGCATTGTTTTAGGTAACCGCCGTCATTTTATTACCTTGATGAGAATAAGAGACTTTTTTTTGTAAAAAAAAAAACAACCTTTAGTATATACCCGTAGTATATACACTATGACTGGTTTAAATTAAACAACTTAGAACACAAAACCCTGAACCCAATTGTAAATTAATAATTAGTTAGCCAAACTTGATTTTTGGTAGCTAAATAAAAACATTAGTTTCACTGTTTTGGTAGAACATGTGTATCACTACTGAAGGCGGGAGTCTGAAATCCCCTGCCGCTTCAATATACCTGTAAATATCTTAATCAGACTCATAATCAAAGCCTTAATTAATAGTTATCCTCCTATTTCTAATGATTAATTCCAGTTGATTTTACTCAATAGAACTAGTGATTGTTTGTTCTTCTTTTATGTTTTCTAAAGTTTGTATTTGGTCTTTGAGTGGCATCTGGCCTAAGGCTGTGTGATGTGTCACTAAACACGTTTGGATTTTGGTGGTATCACACACCTCTAACATACTGGGAGTGCAGTAATAGTGTTTGCTTACTTAGCCCAGCTTCCAGAGATTAAATATGAATTTGTCTTTCATTTTTATTTTATTCATTTTATATTTCCTTTTACTGAAACACTAAAGAATCAAGATGAATATTGGCTACTGTCTGTACCTCTCATTGAGAGAAAGCACATGCAATCAGCATGTTTTGGTGAAGTGCTTTGTTGATTTGTAGTTAAGACTCTCCAACCTTGGGAGAGCTGTGATGCTGGGAAACTTTTGTGTGTGTGCGTTGCATGATCTGCGCAGGCCCAATATTGAAGATGGACATTTTCTGAAGACCAGACATGAAGACGCCTTTCTGCAACCTCCGAGGTCAACAATGATCTAAATCTAGTCATGGGGCAACAACTAGTCCACATAGTTTAATGATTTGCTCTGCTATCTATCCTTGTGTGGAAATTTACCAGGACTGTGCATTTTCTCTGAGCCAATCAGAATCATACACCTTGCAATAATGACATGGTTAGACCTTAAAAACAGTATAACTGTTGGGACAATTGTATGTACGGTACGATGAGACCGGCAGAGAGGAAGCGCGACCTACGAACTTGTGAGACTTGAAGCTGGCTTTTGCTGCAAACTATTCTTCAGTAAAAATTTTCTTTAATTAATTGCACTCCTGACTCCTGAATTGCACTCTTCATTCTTCACTACTGGTCTCTGGGTCTAAACTGTTAAACCCCTAACACTACTTTAACGAAAATCAGCAGATAGTTTAGCTTAAATGTAGCCTGGATGCCAGCCGAATTTAGCCCCGCCCACAACATTTTTGCTCTGGCAATTCGGTCTGGACTCGAGCCATAGAGGAGTAATTATGCCCAAACAGAAACTGTTCGGACCAATGAAATTGTCAGGGCGGGGTTTAGACGATAATGGACAGATGATTAACAGTAACGTAATCATCCACGTCATTAAAGGCGCTTGGATTGAATTTGCTCTTATCCTAAACGGAGAACTTGTTCGTATATGCATTCACCTTCACTATTTCTCTCAGAAACGATGATCGTCTTGGTAAGTACTCTGTGTAACCTTAAATTCTTTTATTACAATACTGGCAAAGATCGTTTACACTCATCTTTTTCTTGTAACGTTACTTAATCTAGCGCGCGTGCAGACAGGGTTGCCACGTTTTTTTGCAATGTCGCGCAATTGCTAATCAAAACTATAGGCCAAAACAATAACTTTCCGGGGGGGGTTCTCCGGAAAACAATGGCGTTTGGTTGGCAAAATATGTTATTTTGGCAAGGTTGCCTGCTAAAATTTGCATTCCTGGGATTATATAATCACATAATTGGGGTCGCTCCAACCTGCGGACATGGAGAAAAACACGGACTTGGCAACAGTGCAGTTGAGTTCTGTTGACATTTGACAACTAACGTTACACGTCGCTCCGTTGCTCTGATTGGTTGTAGGTTTATCTAATTGAGGTCTTTCCTGGCTCGGTTGAAACACGCCCCATAATCAAAGCCCAATGGAGCGGTACCAGACTCATATTCTGACTAGAATTGAGTATGACCATATCAAGCTAGTTTAAATGTGTATTTGCACTGAAAAGCTATTTTTGTCATCTTAAGTGTACACCAGCACACAGATCTCTAAGCTCTCAGATATGGAGTATAAATATATATATATATACAGATATATGGATATATATACAGATTTTTGCTTTGAGAGTTACTTTCTCAAACTGCTTAACAACAAAGACAAAAAAGCAAAAACAACAAAATATGAGGACAAGGGGAAAAAAATTAAACCAGTAATCAAGTAAAAGCCACCCTGCAATAAAATGTTTTAAAACAACGTCAAACAACTTTGATATCACATTAAGGAAGCAACAACTGACCGACAATGAGGAAGATCATGAAGCCAATGATGAGGAGGGGGGAGCCGCTGACAAAGACATCCCAGGCAAAGTTAATAAGCGGAGAAAGCAGCAGAGTAGCCCAGAACAGGAAGTTCAGCAGAGTCCAAATTCGACGTTTGGGTATGATGGTGGGGCCGGGGAAACTGCCCTCCTTTTCATAGTGCTCTTGTAATGCATCCTTGAAGCAGAGGGTCATGGGATAAATTGCAGCTCACATCAGTGAGCATCGATAAATCAGATTCACACTAATATATTTGAACTAGGGTTTTAAAGACATAGCTTCATACCTTCTCTTGATAGAGCTTGTGTAACCAATTAGCACACTCCTTTTCATCATCAGGAATGTCCTCCACAGGGAAGCGCCTGCAGACACAACATTGAAGGGTCAGAGCTGCACATGACACACTCCAATAGAGGGCGCTATAACCGCATTCATCACAACTCGGGTACCAAAGTGCAGATCCTCTTAGTTACATCCTTTATCCAAATATTTAAGGAGATCTCAGGCCAGCAGTAAGATACGAAACATTTTGAATGAAAACCCTGGACATTTATCATGCTTTATCCACCCTCAGTTAAAGTCTCATGTAAGTAAAGCAGCTAATCTAGTATTCCTAATTAAAATGAATGAATCAAGTGAACTTCAGCTCCGTGACTCACCTGACGCTCAGGTCTGCTTTGTATTTCTTCCCGCTAACGATGCCCAGCAGAGTCGGGTTCTGCTTGTCTTTGAAGTTCAGCGTGACATCGTACACAGCTTTTACTGTTAAAACAGGACAAATGCATTCTGATGTGATGTAATGGAACATTTGAAGTTAAATAGTTTATTCTCATGTGTTTTTGTTCATAAAATGGAAGTCAATGGTTACCAACATTCTTCAAAATATCTTCTTTTGTTTTCCAGATGAAAAAAAATCATACAGGTTTGGAAATATTTGCAAATAATGGCAATTTGTCATTTGAACTTAATAATGTTTCTTATGTAATTAAAGATTGAGAGCATCGCCTGGTATTCATGGCAGGATACGAGGGGAAAAAACTCAGAGTATGAATTGAACATAATTGGTATGAAAACCATGGCAGCATGGCTGCACATATTCATGATGTCACATCTGCATTCATAACAAGTCCAGTCAACTCATTAGAGGAAGAACAATATTGAAAAAGCAATTTGCAAGTGACGTCAAATAAAAGTAATTACTGAAGAATTTGAATGCATCACAGATAAAAAAAATACCAATAGCACACATACATCAAACATAAACAATTGTGGTAATCATCATAGTATGACGTATAGTGATGACATCACAGTGTACACACACTCGCGTCAAAATAATACTGGACCCCCTCCAATGGTTTATGTTTCTTATTTACACAATGTTCATAAATTGGGGGTCAGTAAGATTATTTAAATTAATTTTTTTCTAAAGATATTAATATTTCTATTAAGCAAGGATGTATTAAATTGATCAAAAGTGTGTCACGGTTTCCACAAAAATATTAAACACTACAACTGTTTTCAACACTGATGATAAAAAAAAATTCTTCAGCATTAAATCAGAATATTAGAATGAAAACTGGAGTAATGATGCTGATCATTTTCACTGAGTTCTTCCATAAATCTTACCAACCCCAAACCTTTGAACGGTAGCGTATAGCTAAAAATATAGTCTACACTCACAGCCTATATTCAGTACGCATGTGGCAGACAGACGAGTCTCTCGACCACTGAGGTGGAATTTTCTTATGGCAGCATGTCAAAGTTGTCTAAGAACATGTAAATTCTAGGAACACTTGATACTTGAACATTATTATTAGACACCAGGGTGGTGAAAATCCAGAAAAATCATCCAGAAAAGGGTCAATCTGAGCACATTTATGGTTTAGAGCATTCTCAGTTGGGACACTTTAGGAACACTCATATTTTCTTGACACATGTCCATCACTCACCCAGGAAGCAATGAACTCTTTTAACTGGGTAACACATGTAAGCTCTGTGTAAACAGTATCTCTGTGACAGTGATGGAGTGTGTGGAAGTGTTCATCTGACCTGTTCCCTTCAGGCATTGCAGTGTAGTGGTGAATCCTTTGGTGCGGGGCAGCAGGTGGTACTTCAGTTTTGGAAGGCCCTTACTTTCAGCCACCTGCATGCTTATCTGATGTTTCTTTTCTGTAAATCTCGTTCCTTCACAGTACAGCAGGAACTGCCAAGCAAACACACCAGGGGATTGTTACTCTCAGGTCAGTGTTAAACAAAGTAATCCTATCACTTCGTAATCTCTGCCATCGGAAACTTCAAATCGGACCACGTCATAAGTGACCTCACTGGTGGAGATAGGCTCCTGTCTCTAGTAACACTGGCGTATATCACTTTTGATCAAGAGTTTGAAAAAGTAGGTTTTTAGCAAATAAGTTGGAGGAAAGGAAATTTGGCCAAATATGGTAAAATTGGCATCTACTGTATGTTCCAGGCACGACCCAAGGAATGTATTATGACCAGTTTCTTTAGAATAGGCTAATTTAATAAAAGGTTCTTAGCAGTTTTGTAAATTGTTATAACGCCAAAGCGTTAATGAAAAAAAAGGCCTAAGATTTGTTATAATAATACTGCATTGTAGTCAATGTGAATTTCATGTTTTGTTCTATTATAGCGCCAGCAAGAGGCACAATTACACCATTTTTTGTATGTGTCCTCGGATTGAGCCCATACATGTAAGTCTCGATTTTGGTGAAAATATCTCATTTAGTTTTGGAGTTATAGACATTTATTTGAAAAAACACGTAAAAAAATGACTGACACCTGATTTAGACTTTTACTACCCTTTACTATCAATATTATGACATTTGGGTATTAGTATAAAGCCTATGTTTCCGAACTTCTGATGCTGGTTTTGTCTCGATCAGACTAGCGGTTTCGAAGAAATCAGCTAACGTTTTTTTAAGCACTAAATTACAATGCTGCACAAACCATATGCCGTCTGGTAAACCTGGCAAGTCTGGTATCGTTGGACTCAGCAACGATTCAGGAGTCTAAGGAGATGACTCTCGTGAAAATAAGTCAACCACAGACAAAATTATAAGCATTTGAAAAAATAAATTCTCCACTCGGTGGAACTGTTTCGAAACTTCAGGGCATCGTTGTGATGACCCACACAGAGTTTTGTAACAATCCGTTCATGTGTTCATAAAATACAGCATTTTAGCACATAATTTAAAACTCAGAACAACGGCTCAGAAGTTATAAGCAAAAATAGCCATTTTTCGTATCTCCGGACCAATAGGTGGCTCTGCGCCGAAACGCTGCATGTTGCCTCAGGTCTTGCTTGTGCTAGTTTGAATACGATAAAGCGGTGCGGAGATATAGCCTTAAGTGTATTTTCGCAACCGCTACGTAAAAATTGTTTTGCGCATTGTTTACAAATTGTTGTACGGGTCAACTTGAATTCCATAAGTTTTTGTCGGCATGGTCTGAAGATAGTGGGAAAATTTACATTATGAAAATTTTGTTTCTAGCCCTTAGGGTTCAAAAATAATTAGCATAAACATGAGTTCAACTTTGGACAGGTGGTGGTGCTAGAGGGATTGAGTTAAAGACACCAAAATTGGTGTATTTAATGTTGGGACTGTCCTCTATCAGAATGTCAAACCGTTACAACTTTCCCGCAAGCGTTTCTATGGGCTGCCATAGACTTCAATGGCGGAATAATAATAATAATAAGAAGAAATCGAACGATTTCAATAGGTGACTCCGCACCTTCGGTGCTTGGCCCCTAATTATACCGGTTTCACAGAGATTAAACCAGGATTAGACCTTAGTTCAATTGGAAGCTTTTTAAGTAGCTTTTATAAACATACCTTAGAAAAAAAACTGTACTGGTGTGCATCTTGAAAATAAAACAATGACACTGACATTTTAAGATACATCAGTGCAAGCTGCTTTCAGTTAAAACAGCTAAAACATACATTTTAGTCTGAGAGCTCAAATCTGTGAAGTCTAAAGTGCTGGTAAACCAAAATATGCCTATCAAGTCTATTAACCATTTTAATGGTTCTGAACCATAACTTTTTTTTACAATCAATTTGAGGTTTTTGGTTAGCTTCACATTTAACAACAATTAAATCAAACACTCAGTACACATCCCTTAAGGGACTTGTCAAAGCTCTGCTTAATTATTAGGTTAGGAGAGCATCCTAATCAGTCAGTGTACTCACCCACATGTATTCTGGGTAATCTCGGAGACGGTTCAGCCCACTGAAGACAGTGTCCCTGTCCTCTTCCCACTTTCGCTTACAGAAAACTATTTCCAGGAAGTACCACGTCCAGCCAACCAGAGGCACTTTCAGCAGTTCGTGTTTAGCCAGAACCTTAGAACTCTGGATAAGAAATATGAAAATAAAGGGAGGATAGAAAATGAAAAAGGATAGAGAAGAATTCAAATCACCAATTCAATCAAAACAACTAAATCCAACATCCAACAAATGACTCTCTTCAGATTGAGCCTTATCATGATTACTAAATATAGAACAAAGCAGTGTTAAAACTATTAAAAATCATTTAGTTTATTGAAATAAAGCAGGTACATATTTAATGTTATCTTTGGATGAAAAACTTAAATTAGAAAAGTTGCCTTGGCAATAGTGTTAATTTTTTAAGCTATTTTTTATATTTTAGTCTTTTAGTTTTTATCATACCGTCAACCGTGTCATGTTTTTATTTTATTTAGTCAAGTTAGCTAAGTGCAACTAGTTACTAAGTGATTAGTTACTGTAATTTAATTACTTTTCCCTTGAAAAATTAAGGGATTACTCTTTTTTTGTGTGTAATTTAATTACAGTTACTTCACAAGTAATTGAACTAAATACTGTGTATAGACTGTAGAATAATTATATTTAATACAATAGTGGAATTAACATTAAAATTGAAAGTCTAATTTTAAAATGCATGTTTTTATCTTTTCTTCTCACATTTGTTATACTTTGGCCAGTTAATAAAAATAATTGATTGTTTTATATTATGTATTTGAATGAATTAAAAGAGCCATTTCATGTCTATCCTTGAATCGCTTAACTCAAGGTTGATATAGGATTTGGAAAGTAATTAGTAATAAGTAATTAACCACGTGCACATGGTTAAAAAAGTATCCTTTTAAAGGAAAAATTCTGATTGGAGGATTTAAGCTTGTGACATCTGGCAACCTCAAGCATAAAAAGCTCGTAGTAGAGACTTAATATTTATTTTTTGTAAATATGTAATATTTTTTCTCCTTTCGTTTTTTGTTGTTGATGTTTTTGACAAAAATAAAGAGTTTTTGATAAAGTTTTTATTTTTTAAAAGCATTTTAGTCAAGTCTTTTTTCGCCTATGATCTTGCATGTTAATATAGTCACAAGTTATCATTAAATGGCCATCACAGGCCAAATCCCTAAATAAGAGATGTCTCAAATTGTATTTAGCATAATTATGCTCTTTCATTAATACATTTTCATTACAAAAGATATTACGATGTATTGTGAAACTAGTTTCAATGAACTGTGAAAATTGAGTTTGTAATAGGAGTATCTAAGCCACATAATAACATCCAAAATAAAGTGTTGTGTGTGTGTGTGTGTGTGTGTAATACTTTGCGCATCATAAGCACAATTTTCTCTCACATTTATGTGGTTGCTTTTCACTTGGGACCCATTTAACTATACTGAAGTCGACAGAGACAGGGCTACACGACTATTACACCTCAAAGCTAACACCACCCTTCACAACTTCTCACTTCATTATGCTGTCTTCACTGCTCGTCGGGACTCACCCCCAGTACGCCATATCTCTCACAAATGGTCCAGCCACACAAGAAGTCGATCTCATAGTTGTGGTTGAGGATGATGATGACGTGCTCTTTACCGAACTTATCCACCGTGGCCTGATCGGTGTATAGAGTGCAGTCAGTGCCAGACCACCACTCCAACAACATCACCAACTCTGTTAGGAAAGTAGCATAAAGTTCACGTCACCTTTATACAATACAGATTGTTTCAAAATAGCTTTACAGTGTTAAACAGGAAAATAACAGAATGAATGATGCAAACAATGACTGTGTAAAGTTCAATTCAGCTATGTGTCGTGATTCGACACCTAATAGCTATTATGATGCCAGATGAATTAGAATGATCTATATCGATCAAGCAGCATGCAAATTATTGCCTTCTTTGGATCAATTGCTTATATAATTCTCGTTTGTAAGCTGCTCCAGATAAAAGCATCTGCTAAATGAATAAAGGTAAATGTAAATGCAAATATATTTGAATTAAGTGTTGGAAAACTTGGGACATCTAAACATGCTGATCGGTGTGGTTTTATTTGAGAGCAATAAACATAAAAACCTTTTCCTATTAAACAAAAATAAACATGGACAGGAATTTAAATCACCAATTAGAAAAGTTTAAAAATACCTACTTATCATACTAGGTGTTAGTATGTTAGATACTAGGTAGATATTAGGTACTATGTTAGATAATAATTAGTGCCTTTTAGATTAAAACTTAAATATTAATTAATTAAATATTGATTAATAATAAAAATAAAAAAACGTCTTCATGGAAAGTGTGTACCCCGACACTCATCATACATGTAACATGTAAGACCAGTCCAGCTAAATGTACAAAAGTCTGTGCATGTGAAGTGTAGTACAAACAACATAATGCCTCATGAATATTGCATAATAAAGAATGATGGCGTTAGCTCCTTTTCCAGCAACCTGCACTGCACAACTCATGAAAGCAAATAAATGCAGCATTACATTTCTTAGCATAATACTAAAGTGATATGTCAAAGGTTTAAAAAAAAAGAAAAGAAAACACATTAAGTGGTCTGCAAATGCTTTATATACTACAGTAACAGGTACCTACGGTACACGTAAAAGCAACTAAAACTTATTAACACAGGTCTGTAAAAACACATGCAAAACGTGTGCACTGTGCAGCGCATTCAGTTGAGACAAAAACAACTCACGGCTCCATAGCGAGTAGGAGAGTCTGGTGTTGATCTTGCGGTACAGCTGTTTGTCGAAGGGCCACAGCACGCAGGTGCACAGCTGGGTGAAGTTGATAATGAGACCGCTCACCACAAACACAAAGCCAATCAAGAGCTGCAGTACGAACAGGCTCTTCAGCCACGCCACCACACCCATGACTGAGAGCCCCTTCCACACACACACACTCACTCACTCACTCCCTCAAACACACCCACACACACTGCTGAAAGAGAAAAGAGGACGGGGAGACACCAAATTAAAACTTACTCCGACAATTAAGCAGCAGACACAGTTAAGCACAAAAATATGAACATCACACTCACAATCATGCTGTTATGAACAACTGCATGCATATCAGCATTGATCAATATTATTACTAGCATTTGCATTAGAATCATGAACCAGTTGCTCTCCAATGTTAATGTTAATATGTCTAATGGGTTATACTTTATTTGAAGGTGACGTAAGTTACATTGTGCTTACACAAATAAATACAGAATATTATTAAGTAACTATATGAACTTACTACGAATTACGGTTAGGAATTGGTTTAGGGTTAGTTACTTAGTGATTATGCAGAATTGACTGGTATTACTATATTAAGTACACGTAGTAACGTGTAATTACGTCACCTTAAAATTATGTGTGACGTCCAATCATCTCAGTTATCAATATTGTGAAGAGATGCTTGACTCACCACAGTGGGTTCTTCTCTACAACCCTCTTTTACACGGCCCTTCACTTAGTACCACCGACCTGAGAGAAAAGGAGACATTTAGAGAATTTGTGACAGCCCCAGTTGGGAATACAACAGTCACCAACAACACATTTAGTCCCGTTTATTTTTACTTCCACATCCTGTTCCAAAATATGAAGATCCAATGTAAAGTAGGTAAGAGTTCATGACCACAGACCCCTAAGGCACCCAAAATACCACATGCAGCAGCACTGTGTGTGCGCACATACAACTGCACTATACATGCCCCACGCAAACGCACACCCTCTCACCCAATTGGAGGAACTCCAGTCACCTCCTCCAATTTCTCTCTCGCTCTCTGTCTCTCTTGCATACACTGACAGTGCCTCGTTTTTGCAGCCCCAACTTTATCTCTCACTCTTTTATAACACGGCAGCATCTCAACATGACTTGTCATGTACAAAAATCTCACTCTGATCTCACAAACAATGACACAAATCATTGGATCTAAAGGTCTCTAGTTACAAATAGATTTTTAAACCTTATCAAGCTTTATCTTCCATCACCGCTTAATCCGATAACAAGACAACAACTGCAAGAGAAAGCACTGGATTAATATCAAATACTCCAACAAAATAAGCACTTCAGCAAATTTTTGTGTGCCAAATAATTTTTCAAAGCACTGCTTAACCAAATGAAAACAGAGGATTGCAGCTTAATGCAGAAAACCAGTCACTCTGCTCGTTCCAGGTTTATCTGATACTCTGGATGAAGTTGCCAAACTACTTCAACTGCCCGTCTCGTAACCTGCAGGTGGTCCGTCTGACCCTATTAATACTATCATTTTCTCTGCTAGTATGTGTCTGGGTTACACAAGTCTCTGTGTTACAGTGCAATTATACATTTAAGTAAAGAGTAATAATAATTAACTACATTTACTTACTATAGGGTTAGGAATAAAGTTGGTTTAGGGCTAGTTGCAAGTAATTATGCATAATACACACAGTTATTATATAGTAACTACATGTAACATGTATAACAAGGACACTGTAAAATAAAGTGTTACCCGTGTCTGCTCTGATAAAGTTCAGTTCAGTTAACCATCCAACTACATCAACTAATATCATAAAAGTGCAAAACTGTTGTGTGGATTACATTTTGCCCTTTAAGCCCAACATTATCTGCACAGTCTGTCGTTTGATGGTGTTTTTGTGTGTGTAAAATCCCTGTTGTGAGCGAGCAGCTAGCAAAAAGGTTATGGTGGATTAAAAGAGTCATAAGATCTAGTTTGGATGATAAAGCATTTTGTGGCCAGTCTGTACTTTTCACTGTTATATGTTAGAATTTTGCACATTTCTGCCTGACCTAAACAACAATGCAATAAATGGTAGCAGCAAAAACCGTTACATTAGCATGCCAAATATAGGGGAAGTGGTTATGTTAATTATAATCTACCTCTATTTATAATGTACCTTCATGCACATAATTCCACAATGAATTTCTACCAAATGAATCGCAAATGCTTTCACATTTTCTCCTCACCTAAAGAAACTGAAAGCATTAACTACAAAAAAAAAAAACGAATAACATTGAATAAGATTGATGGCAAATTACATTGACACTGACATTGAATTATTACATCTATAGACTGCACTTGTTTCATTTAATCAGCCAGGTCACTTGTTTTATACCTATGGTATTGATTTAGTATTGGCTCTAAATACCAGAGGCTGGTTTTCTACTGAAGAAGAAAAAATCTTAAAACAAGGGGTGTCATGAACCACCTAGCAAGCCTATAGCATTAGCATTGTAGTAAAGTATTGTAGTAATAGTATTGTGTCAAGTTTTGCACATACAAATAGATCTCAATTTCTTCAGAAAATGCAATAATCTTCTTTTAAAAAAGCTAATACCTCTTAACTGTCATGTAGTCAATGTGAATTAGCAGCATTTAACATAATAGTAAATCTGCCAAATCTATGTACTGCCATTTCAAACGAACACAAAGCAATCATGTTACAACATGAGGGCAGCTAGAGACCAGCGAGTAAAAGTTTAAACCTACACAAATGCTTTGGTTCCTCTACTAGTATATCAGCCAGGACAATCAGAACACAAACAGCACTAACCTTAGATGAAGATCCACAGGCAGAGTGCTAAGTTAACTGTGACTTTAGTATGGACAGAGAGACTAACTGGAAGGAGGAAAAAGAGAGAGGGTGGGAAAGGAAAGAGTTGAACTCTGTCCTCATAGTCACCACTACACGCACTTGAATCAAACTTTGGAATCTTACCAAAATGTGTGTGTGTGTTTGAGAACAAGGGAATGGCAAAGTGCTCTGAATGCCAAAAACCTCACGCCAGTTAATGAGTTGCGCTAGGTGTGTGTGAGGGGGAGTGTGTGTATGCGCTATCTGAGGGATCACCTGATCAACTTGTCAGAGCAGAGTACTTGCTCAACCAATGAGAAACCCCGCTTTCTCCACCAAATGAGACCATTAACACAACAGACAACAGCCCAGACTGAATGTACTACTGAACCAAGGGAATGAACTCTGAACCAAGGGAATAAAGAGCGTTATAGAGAGGCACAAATTAGTATGTTAGATACTATTTGGTGAGACAAAGTGTGAATTACACAATTTTAAAGTCAGATTAAAACCCCTTAATCCATGTGTTCTGGTTTAAGTTAACTTCAAGTGAATAATTAAAAACTGACATCATTTACTCACCCTCATGTCTTTCCAAGCCCAAAGAATTTTTCTACATGCAGCACCAAGAGTTAAAGTGCCCCTATTTTGGCTTTCAATCAATATTTATGTATGAATGTAAACGTTCTAAAAAGTTGCAAAGTTGAAAGTGCTCAATAAATAAAGTTATTAAATACCACTGCGTTACGGTCCTACGTCACTAGACAAGACATTTGTAAAATGCCCATCTATGTTGTAAGTTGTCCTGCCGCAAACAACTTGACCAGCCTTCAAACACGTCATTTGACTGATGACTGATTCTCAAATCTCAGACTTCAATGCAGGATTCACAAAACACTTGCTCTTGAAAGACAGGTCAGTACTTTGGATGTTATTTGGACCAACTTGCTCCTCAGAAATCACTACCTCTAAGTATGATTAATTATTGACGTATATTTTCTACCGGGTGTTCAAAATACAAAGTTTTGTATTTTATATTGTGTAAGTTTCCGGCTAACCGGCTATCTATTAACGCAGATTGTCTGTCGTTCTTACTACTTTGAGTTAAGATAAAGGATGGAGCAAGATTTGTTTTGCAAACTTTGTTGCATCAGTCACTCATGTTAGTGCTCGGCTACCGTATGCGCTATTATTGACACAGTTCCCACATGTGCACAGCAATACATTTAAAATATAAACATTGGTTTGTTGATGGACATATACTTGTTAATGCTGATGGTGAGGAATTACAGTTGCAACATCTCATAAAATACCTCAAAATGAGTAGTGCATCACTGAGAAATGTCCTGCTCTAGCTGTTCGGGCGATGGAGGTTTGGATTGAATAACTATAGTTCTTCCAATGTTTCATCATCAGACTTGTGATCGGATTGATGTGGTAAAATCGACGTCATCGTTACTGTCTTTACAGTGGGTACAATCGCTGAGGACTGAGGAAGCCTCCGGAGCTGAAGTTCAGTTCTGGTTAAGGGAGTTTATCTTCCGAAACACGTGCTGTAAGCTGTAGACCAATCACGACAGACTGGGTCATCGTGGTAATAAAAGCAGAGTAGCTCGCAGAAAGGAGGGATTTAGAGAGACCGATTCATCTGACAAAGTGTTTGAAAATCAGTGAAAAATGTGATATAAAATATATATTATGAGAAAATTCTAAATGTTTTGACCTTTGATGCATGTAAACCTGTTGTAGGAGACCTACATATAGCATAATAGGGGCACTTTAATGTGTGGAATGCTCTGCCGCTTTACTTTTCAATATAATGACAGTGAATCGGAACAGAAAAAAGAGGGGTTCATATGGTCCATACAACTTTATTCTCGGTTGTAGCTTTTAAATGTCTCAAATCTGTTACGGAATGTCTTGGTGCATTATGTTTGAATTCATGTAAATGCAGATACTCCAGTTTCTCATACAAAAGCATTGAATGGTGTCAAAAGGCTCAGAAATTGTGTATCAAAGGTGCCTCTTTGTTCAACAACCCCTATTCCCGACACACTATCATTGTATGGTAAAAAGCAGCATTAACATTCTGCCAAACATCTCCTTCTGTATTCTTTGGAAGAAAGAACATCAATTATAAAATGTTTGGGTAAAATATTTCTTTACTTTTTTTCAAAATGTAACAATATTTATACAAAACAACACATAACCTAAGATGGTTACTGCCATGTGCCAAAATAAACTAGATGCATTTGCATCGTAATTTATCTGGTTCCTCATTTACTTTATAGCAAGAGGACTACACAGCAATATAAAAAGAGATGGGGTGGAGGGATTAGAGATGGAGGGATCAACCAGCTTAGGAGGAAACAGCTGTCTGGCCTGCTTCGCTAGATAGCCTGGGGCCATCTTTTTCCAAGATGGCCAAAAATGTAACTCTGAAAAAGAAGGTTACCAAACTTAAAACCTTACGGACGCAAAAGAGAAATGAGAAAACACAGAACAACACTGCCTCAACACTTAGAAGTCAGGTTGTGCTTCAGGGATGGCAAGTATTTTCCACAGCAGCTCAATTTTCAGATACATTTAATACAACAATTAGCAATCTGCCTGTCTGACTCTGAAAAGCTTTAAAGTCATATGGAGAAAGAATATATAGATAAAAAGAATGAAACTCCATATGACCTTTCAGTTGTTCTAGATACAACTGAGCAACAGGTGGTCATCATACTGTCCTAAACAACCCCAAATATGATATGCGAGTGAGCAAGTAACTACAAACTAACAAATTAAAGAAAGGCAAGGAGGCTTTGACCTTTCCCTGTTCCCAATCCAATAACCCTTTAGATAAGCAGCAGGTGGCCTAATCAATCCACTGTTGCTTTGGATACCCATTAGTCGGACTCACCAGTAGGCGTAGTAGGCCACCGCCATGACCACTAACGCCCCACAGACCCCTGTGAATATCATCACAGCGCCCTGGTTAAGCATCTCCACTTCCGGTGATGGGACTTCAAAGCAGAACAATTATGAAATCTCCTCTGGTTTTGTTCAAAGATGAACCGGCAGTTCTGTTTTCAACAAGCTTGGAGACAGATCAGTGAAACTCCAGAAACTATTTGGTCCAAAAATTCAAGTAGTTGAACAAGGTGCCAGAATTGGTTTCACTCTGACTACAGCCACATGCTAATGCTAATCCCACAGAAGGACAGGACTTTTATGATGATGCAAGCAGGAACAAGACTAGGTCCCATAAACAAGGCGGTGCCACTCAAAACCACACCATCAGCGCACGAAAAAAGTGACAAAGTCTTCTGTTCCAATGCTAAACTCCAACTGGCTGTTGTTACCAGCTGCAATCCCAAATTCCAAACACAGGTCCAGTAAGCGAATCCTTAGCAAGACGTGACAACATGGACATAGAGGCCGCCTTCTGTTAAGCCAGAGAGAGCCGTTCTCAGCATCCTGTGTTCCCTCCTCTTATCTAATCTCCTCTGGATTAGATTACCAATGATTAGCACTCTGGACCAGCACCCTGGATATGTCACATCGCATTTACATCAACCTCAAGCGAGGCTGGGATGGATGGGATTGAGCTAAGTGGGATAGGACAGTGGTGACTTCCTTTAGCCACCAGGAGGAGCCTTTAGGGATAAACCCACCCTTCGAAATTTAAATGAGCTTGTACAAGGAGGCACTAAACATTTTGGTAGTGGTTCAGGTCTCTTGTGGGTTTTGTATCATGGTGGGTAAGCTTCTATTTGGCCTAACGAAACATCTGTGAACATGCTCTTGGTATCCAAGGTTGACCAGACCCTGAGTCCAGTTTAGATGAGATGGTGACAAAGATGATTAGGCAGTTTGTGGCCCAAAGACAGGGCTGCATAACTGCATTACTGGCAGAAACGGACAACACAATGTGCCACAGGCCTTCACATCACACAACAGAGCCCTTGGTGCTTCCATTTTTATACGTTCTGCTTCTCTGGCTTGCTTTATCTCATTATTTCCTCTATCTGCTTTCATCTCTGTGTCCGTCTGTCTTTGATTAGACTATCCCAGTGAACCCTGTATACCTGCATTAAACTCAAATTCTTCAATTCTTCCAATTCCAGAAAGGTCAGCATAATTGCATCCAAGAATTTGCGGAGGACCCTGGCTTTGGTCTCGGTTAAATACCTCCTCCATATCCGTACACAGGGAAAAAGAGAACAAAGAACAATCACCTTTCTGATGTGATGACCACCTGGGAAATATGAGGACAGAAAGGAGGGAAAGAGCCGTACTAACTACTACGTACTAGCGAAAGCCAGAAAGATAAATGAAGGCCTTGGCATTTTGGTAAGCAATGGATTAAACTGTGTAACTGGTGGTAATTATTGTTTGTCATAAGTCTGTGTGCTGTGAGCTGGTCTTTTGTTGTTGTATTGTAATCAATGAGAAAACCCTGGCAGAGAGTCCACGCATTCTTGAATGTGCACAGCCAGTGCTAAAGTGCCTTCTTCGACATCTTTTACAGACTTTGCCTGATAAGGTGTGTAGCATAAAACCTATACATTATGAGCCATACTGAACCAAAGCAGCTTACTGGAGTGCAGCTTGGGTCAAGATGTCTAAATCTATAATCGTATCTATCTTACACATGCAAACAAACAAAACACTAATAATTATTTAAACAACTAGTGAAATAGCAGGGATGAGCAGGCTAAGCTTTGACAATTTTTTACTTAAAAGTATAGCTGACCCCATCCCATTCTAGAGTTTATGCACATTATTCACAAATTCTCAAAACATTTAAAAACTAGCCAAAAAGTTATAGTGCCATAGGAAAACGTTTCAATTTTCATAAAGTTTTAGAAATATTTAGGGTTCACCATTATGGTTTTGAATTGGTTGAAATATGATTTGAATAACTTTAAAAAGGAAAGTGCAACATTTGGCATGTCTGTTATATAAGCTACATAAAATTATCATGAGAACATCATTATAATTGTGCTTGGGACATTTTGGTGAACCTTTTGTTTTTGTAATCAGAGTCTCAAATTATATATAAAAATGCAAAGTTCAACACAAAAAATATTAGGAACTTTCTTGATAGAACAATAAAATTATCTAAAATGATCTCTGGATTGGACAAACTAAGACATTATCATTCCAAATTACAACTTTATTAGGGTTTCCTGAATCCCAATAAACCACAGTGTTTGCACTCCTTTGGAACAAACCTGTGCAATTAACGTCTTAACATGAATGAATGAACTACAAATCCCATAATTCTCTGCAAATTACTGACTGGAGTCTGTCATGACAAACTCTTTCTATTGTGAAAATGAATGAGAATTCTTCTTTTGTGCTCTATTTATCAGGGATAACTGATCAAATTAATTCAATTGTGGTTGTTTTTACAACGGCTTTACCAAGAAATGAACGTGATGAAATTACAACTGTGGCCAATTTGAGTGTCCATGTATAGTCTTTTATTCATTCAAGTTTTAGGTTACACTGGAGAACCTGGCTGCTCATGCGAACCACCGATCCATTAAGAAATGGATATGACAACACTACTGCACACTGTAGCTGGTAGAAGAACAGACCAATTTTAGGTAGCAAACTCAACAGCTGTGTTTGGACTCAACTGTACAAACCTATTTTATCTGTACTGCACAATACAGTTTCCCTTCCCCCTCCCAACCTCAAAGAAAATGGTCAACATTTACTCTCCTTCAAGTTGTTCCAAACCTGTATGAGTTTTTTCTTCTTTTGAACACAAAAGATGATATTTTGAAGAATGTGGGTAACCAGACAGTTGATGGTAGCCATTGACTTCCATAGTTTTTTTTTCATAGTGGAAGTCATTGGCTACCGTCAACTGTCTGGTTACCAACATAATTGTTCCGCAGCTTTTGTGTGAATTTCTCACATTATAAAAGTAGAATCCTGATTTGGATGAAACTCTGGATCATTTCACTTTGGTTGCTGTGGTGAGATATAGACTCTTGCAAAGAATCTTTCTAAACACATAACTGAAGTAAAACTGGCTATTAGCATTCACATTATTTTTTACCACTGATCCACTAACAGTGTAGGATGACATCAACTGATACCGCTCTGTACTAAAATACTAGTTCCTTTGTATCTCAAACCTCCCAGACTTGACTAGCTCAAAACAGATGGACATCACAAACAAACTCCCGTGGCTGAAACAAACTAAATCAAAGCCATTACGATAAATGTCATTCAAGCCCTTTTCACAAGCAATTCAATAAATACGCTCTGTTTGCTGTCCAAAGGAAGCAGAGAGCTGTTAAGAGGATAACGTTGAGGCTTCACTGCTAAAAACCTCTGACCCACATTACAATCGTGATAAACGAAGTTTCCCAACAACAATGTAACTACATGCCCCCAATCAAGGCGGTGGATGGAGTTGCTGTTATCTACCTCAGGTGCAAAGTAATAGTGTTAGGTTTAATTAACAAGCTGTATCGGATTAAAGGTAAGGTTAGAACGGCTGTGTCTAACACAGTAACAGAGCAGTGTCATGGATACACCTATTGTGACAATATTGTATAATATTATATAATATTGTCACAATAGGTGTATCCATGACACTGCTCTGTTACTGTTTTAGACACAGCCTCCGTAGATACAGCCGTCGTGTTTGTGTTTGTGTGTGTGTATATACACACCCACCCACACCCACACACACACCCACCCACACCCACACCCACACCCACACCCCCACACACACACACACACACACACACACACACACACACACACATACATTCTATTTAAAAATATGGTAGGTAACTGCAAATAGTTCTGAATCAAAAAAAATGTAGTAAAACATAGTACCATGATATTATTGGAAACAACTTTTACATGTACTCTCTAAATGAACCCGTGCATCATGAATGAAAATGAGCATCATGCATAATTGATTCAATTACATTTCAGATTCTGAGCCAATTCATTACTGCTGCAGTGCACAGCTTTGGAGCGATGATTACTGCCGCCAGATTTCACGCAGCAGCAATATTACAGACAAGCCATCAGAGTACATGAATGTAATTGGAAAACAATGCTGTGTTTACCCACTTTAACATGCTATTAAAGAAATGTCACAAGCTTGTCAAGGGATGGAAAAAAGTACATGGCCATTTTGTAATAAAAGAGAATTACAAAATATTGTGTATGTTCCATATGGCTGGCAAAGAACGACAGATCTAGATTAAGTTCAGTATAACTTACTTACACTTAGTAAAACATGGGGATTGGACTAAAATTAAACAGTTCCTTTAACATTTTTTGTAGTACTTTTGCAATTCAATAATTGGCCCAAACAATAAATTAAAGGTGCACTGTGTACGTGCACAGCTAAAATCACCCTCCCTTTCGGAGCACACAGAGAAGCTACGGTGGCCAACACAGGACAAACATGTTGTATTCTGTGTAGGGCTGGGCGATATATCGAATATTAACAATAATATCGCAATAATTTTGATGACGATGTAACATTTGATAATATTGTGAAAATCGAATATTTCAAATTCAACATGCAAACTTTCCCAAATAACATTAACAGATAACTCAGAGGTCTGTTTCCACCGTTCACTAAACATTGGAAGCAGAAGAGTTAAATATATACGCACAGCGCATGACAAAGAAAGCAACAGAAACATGCGCGCATGAGAGAAATAATAGCGCGGCGTGGGACGTGCTTGCGCTGCCGGACTCTGACCTGAAGCGCGTGCACACGCCTTTCAGACAACATGCGATCGGGATTCAGTTCCTTCATGGATTATTGGGTTTCAATGGTCAAACAAATGTAAAAATGCACATCCTGGCAAGTATTCAATTAAACACAGTAATGTATGTCTTTAGTGAACGTACGTACACAGAGTTGAGTGAGAAACCGTGTGTTACAATTAATTGGGTCCGTGGAGCTCTTAAAGGGCCGGACCTCATATTCTGTGTGATTTAATGTTAATCAAACAACAACGAAAATAAGAAAACCAACCCATGCTTTGCTAAACAACTTTAATATATTTAGTAAAAATCAGTGTAGCCTGTAGTTAATTTATAGACTGAAGACTTTTTATATATATATTTGATTTCTGATTTATTTATTGACTTGCTGCTGTTAAATAGACCCACTGTAGCTGAAAATAAAGCACTGTTTTTTGTCATACTGTTTGTAATTTGCATGTTTTGCTTAAGTTTTTTTTTTTTAAAGATCAAATTAAAAATCTATATTGTAATTATAAAAGTACATCTAAAAAAATATTAAATTACTCGTATCATGATTTAAGATTTTGGTCATCCCAACCTGTAAAGTAAATGCAAACATTTTGTATTTAATTTGGTTCTATCTAAATATTTTTTGCTGTTTTTAATGGGGCAAAAGAAAATCTTTTTTTAAATTTAAAAGCAATTGCAAACATATCGAGATATATATCGAATATCGTAAAAATTTGGACAATATCGAGATACATATATATTTTTTGGATATCGCCCAGCCCTAATTCTGTGACAGCATAGAGTAGCTAGCGCTCTGTAGAGCAGTTCGTCCGTTAAGGGGTCCTTTAGAAACATGGCGGCGCAAAATGGCGACTTCATTGTAAGCGGACCCGCGGTGTATGTAGATAGAAACGGCTCATTCTAAGGTATTTAAAAACATAACGTTTCATTATGTAAGGTCTTTATACACCACTGAAAACATAGTTCTGTATATTATATCACATTTCTGTCAATAGATCCTCAGAAATATTACACACTGCACCTTTAAAATACTAAAAAGGAAACATTTCATTCATTCATTAATTTATGTATTTTTTATTTTATTTAAATGCCACTGATTACAAACTCATGATGTGTATATTTAATTGAAATACTGGTAGTCAGTGTCACAAGAATTTTTGGTTCATTTCAAATTACACCCAAAAGAAAGCATTAACGCATGTATGATTGAGTAGATAATTCAATAACTGCTTTGACTGACTCATTGAAACCACGCCATAATGCTTCCCACACAATGCATGATTTTAGCCCTAAGTTTACACTTTCTGATCCCGTCAAATACCAGAATGTTTGAATTGTCAAAGAAACGAAAGATATTTAACAGGTTAAATATAGATGCATCTGTAATCCAAGTCCTTTATCGTTAAACATGTTTTGACTGGAACTGACAGCAACAGACAGTTGTTTCGTGTGAAAAGAGCAGACTTTGAAAGTTATGCAGTGAATGGGTGACCTTAGACTTAAAGGAAAACTCCACTTTATTTGAAAATAGGCTCATTTTCCAAGTCCCCTAGAGTTAAATAGTTGAGTTTTACCGTTTTTGAATCCATTCAGCCGATCTTTGTATCTGGCGGTAGCACTTTTAGCATAGCTTAGCATACATCATTGATTCTAATCAGTCCATTAGCATCTCATTCAAAAAATGACCAAAGACACTTTCAATATTTTTCCTATTTAAAACTTGACTCTTCTACAGTTACATTGTGTGCTAAGACCAACTGAAAATGAAAAGTTGTGATTTTCTACACCTATATGGCTAGGAACTTCTTTCTCATTCCTGTGTAATAGTCTCGGATCTTCGCGGCTGTACCATGGCAGCAGCGGTGCAATGATTCGTTGGTATTCTGTGAAACATGGTGGTAGTATACACCTTCGACTTACTATCACAGCCCTTTACAACACACAGAACCATGGCTAATCACACAGGTAAATACAAAACACAATTTGTCGGCTGCAAGCCTGAAACTTTCTCTGCAACTACACGAACTTAGTGCCAGTCACACTGAAAGTTACCTAGCTGGGGGCTACTTTCAGCGCTGCGTAATATCATTGTGCTGCTGCAGCCATGGTACGGCCGCGAACATCCGAGACTACTACGCAGGAATGAGAAAAGAGCTGCACGATTAATCGTTAAAAGATTGTGATCTTGATTATTGTATCTATTAAACTTTTGACACTGAAACATTCAGATCTGTGTTGGCATTGTCGCTGTTAGGCTAGGTATAAAACAGCTTCACAAATAGGCTACTCATTTCAACATCACAGTACGGCTATTTCTGTTACAAATATTCAAATGATAACAGAAGAACTAGGATAAAAGTTCAGATATAAACACTGATGTCTATGGCAGTAAATTGATGGTTCAAGTAAACATTGTATCATTACACCGTTACACCAGTAGGTGGAGACATGTAAACGAATCATTCAGAGATTCGTTCAAAAACGCTGATTCATCCAGTAATGAAACAACAAGTATTTGAGCGAGTCATTGAATCATACATCCAAACTATTTTTTTTTTTAAAGAAACGGGATATATATAGATATATATATATACAGATATATATATATATATATATATATATATATATATATATATATATATATATATATATATATATATATATATATATATATATATATAAATTGTTTTTTAATTCAGAACCCGTTTCTTTATATAAAAAAAAAAATCTACCAATAATAAACTACGGCATATTAAAAACCAAAATTCAGTTACACATGCGTCGGAATTATATAAAAACGTGACTAATGTTAACTGTGCATGAGTAAAACACACTCAGCAACTAAACTGAAGGCAAAAGCCCAGCAGCACCGCATCTGAACTCAAGTAACCCCGATCATCGCACGACAATGACGTGCACGCAGGTCGAAAATGACACACGGCAACCGAGTCATAAACACCACTTATCGTCACCGCATCTAAAGCCATTCAAAAACAAATCATTGCTGAATGAACATGATAGATATCATCTAATGCAAATGGAGAAAGATGCCTATCATAAACGGGTGTTCCCTGCGCTGTCAAACTGCCTTGCATTGGTTACTAAGCAGTGAGTAAACATGCTGTTCCTATAAACTGGCCACTGCAGCACAGGGAGCACCTCGAGCGCGAGTCCATGCACACATATTTAATATAAAAAATGCATTACAACACAAATGCAAAACACAGGAATATGCAATGGACGCATGCATCTGCCTGTCAACAAATAACAGCGGTGTCAGGATGGTTATTATTAATCGGGTTTAGAGAAGTCATCATCATCATCATGCGCGTGCATTACCTGCTTAAATGTCGTCAGTGGATCTGCGTGGAGGATTCGTGCTCTTCCGCGTAATGCGATGCAATGTGATAGTGCTGTCAGAAACTGGTGTCTAAGCTTCAGGGGGGCTGCTCAGATGATCGTTACTCTTTGTGTCCGTATGTCGTTATCCATCCACGCACAACACACACACATTGCATCTAGCATGGGACTTCCTGTCCGATTACTGTGCTCTTCGACTGGAAACAATGGCGCGTTGTAGTTCCACCACTCCTCTCTCATCCTCAGCAGGCTGCTGTAAGACGCTGACCTTATCAATAAACTCAATCTGGAGAATTACACACATTTGTAAGTGTTTTAGACGTGCAATTAGTCTTCTTTAAAATGAACTTTACACTGCAAAGGCGGCACAGAAGTTGCATATGTTGCCTACCATGGACAAAAGGTGCATTTACTGCTCAGAGGATATGCATTTACGCAGGTCGCATGAATTACAATAGCAGAAATTATACTATGAAATGTAATAATATTCAGCTGAAAATTTATGAATATACTGTATACATGCCACTGTTAAAACAACAACAAATTTTGAGGCTGCACTATTGCTGCATTCAAAGACAGAACCAAAGCTAGCTGCAATGTTTAAGTACGGCTTTTAGGATGCATTGTGTTTTTACACAGAACTCTGAGCAGGCATTTCTCAGAGCAGCCTAACTTGATGCAGATGGTGGAAAGGAAGCATTTGTTAAACTTTACACCCCCTCCCCACCTAAACACACACATAAACAGCATTTAATATAATACTTTGTTTTTCTTTATTGCATTATAACATACATACATTATAAATGTGGATTTGTACACTACAATCTTTATTGTTACATATTATAAAATATTCAGAATTTGAAAACAAAGCACTAAAAACTTTACCAAACATTTATTTGTATTGTCTTTTCTGACCCCATTTAGAACGGAAAACCAAAGAAAAAAATAAAAATAAAATTCTACCAACCATGTCAAAAGAGAGGGAATCGAAATGAATCGTGAAGCACTGACATGTCACTATTAGAACTGTTAAGAGAGACAGACATATTTACAGAGAAGTAGAATGGTGCCTCCAATTGTTGCCCTGGCAACATGTCATACTGCCCATTATGATGTCACTGTAATTCATATTTGGCGTTCTGTGAGAAGGACACATTTTCAAGTGTATTCTCATGTACTCTTGCTGTAGCATCTTCTATCAAACAGAGTTGAGGACAAGAGTACATTACAGCAAGCACAGTGGTTTTTAACACTCATTTTACAGATAAAATAATGATTCTTAAGACATAATGAATCATTTCTGTCGAATTCCACCGTTTTCTAGAGATGTTTCGTCGCAAACAGACTCTGAAAATATTCAATCGCACCTCAGGTCTGTGTGGAAGTGAAATTCAACAAAAATGACATTACACAACCTATAAATATAAATCCTACACTCACATAAAGAGTCAGCTATGGAAGCCGCAGCTAACGTGAAGAACAGATGGATTTCTTTTTCTTTTTTAGCACTAGTAGGCCTGAAATGCTTTTGTACATGTAAGGCATTCAATGCCTTGTGATGGAAGGCAGCTAATAATACAAAACTCAGTGCAACAGCAAATGACATATACATGATGAAGTATAGGTCCAAGCGATCTATAACCGTATCATATGGAGTCAGGACATTGTTTACACTCTTCAGATTAAAAAGAGAACGGCAATAAGGGACCTATATACTAAAGATCATTTTGTTCAGTCTAAATAATGGTAGTGGAATAGTTTTTCCCAGACGGTATGAGTTCCGTCCACTAGAAGGAGCTCAGCTCATTTGGTCATCTTTGATCCACAGTCTTACAATAGACAACACGTAATTTCCACAGACCGATATACAATTTACAAACATTACAGAACAAACAAAAATGTAGTTCGTCTCAAAAGTTCTTCACCACAGTTCCCTCAGGGAATGTACTAGACATCACTGCGATAACAGTCTAAATATTTGGCTGCACACTTTTGTCTTTTTTTTAGTCTTTATGAGGTTCTGACAGGTTTTCTTATGTCAGGACAAACTCGTTGTTCCATTAACAGTAAACACAAGTGTGTTCTCGTTGTAAGCATGTCGTTGACATCTTTAAATATAATTAACATGCATGTTTTTCTGCAGAAGATAAGGTCAACTGTTCACCAAGGCACCTTGACTAAACCTGTTTAGTAGCACTTGGGCAAGTGCAAACGTAACTAGTCCTACCCGACCTGCTCTGAGCAGGATTCAAACTGCCGTCTCTGGCATAGGACGTGAGCGTACTAACAAGGTCACTAAAGTCTCTAACATCAGTTGCTAGCACATCTCTTTAGATCAGGGGAGTTAGGTTTACTCACACAGCTCTTACTAGCTGGCATCCGTTACACTCACCCCCCAAAACCTCACTTCCACCCGGGTCTCGGCACCAAATTTAACCTCCAGTTCTACTCGCCCCGCTCTGAGCAGGATTCGAGCTGACGTCTCGGGCATGGTAGGCGGGCGCGCTTACAAGGATGCTAAAGACTGCAATCTCTAGCGTCAGTTGCTAGTGCACCTCTTGAGGCCAGTGTAGTAAGGTTTACTTGCACAGCTTATACTAGCTGGCCTGCGTTACACTCACTCCCCTAAACCTCACTCACATCCGGGTCATGGCACAAAGTGTAACCCCTTCGGTTCTACTCGCCCCACTCTGAGCGTGATTCTATCTGGCATAGAAGGAATGCACACTTACAAGGACACTGAAGATTGCAGCCTCTAGCGTCAGTTGCTAGTGCGCTTCTTGAGGCCAGGGGAGTGAGATTTAATTGTACAGCTCTTAGTAGCTAGACTCCACTATACTAGGGGGTGAGTGTAACAGATGCCAGCTATTAAGAGCCGTGCAGATAAACCTCACTCCCATCCGGGTCATGGCACCAAATGTAACCTCTCTGGTTCTACTCGCCCGCTCCAAGCAGGGTTCTAGCAAATAGCTGACTAAGCGCAAATGGCAGTTCACTCGAAGACAGTGATGATGTCATGATCATCTGAATACCACCTCACCATCAGTATTCACAAAGACTAAACTTGGCTCTTCTTATTTATTTGCACCCCCTAGTTTATCCCTCATTTTCCTTCAGAGAACACAAACACTTGCACGCTTACAGTAAAACCATCCGTTTGTCATTCACACATACACGTACACAATGTACAAGTACACATAAGAAGTTAGATAACAGCTCAGGAACTCATGAAAAGCTGAAGCACATGCCCCTCAGAGCAATGCTGACCCCTGATTAGTCCTGCACATGGCCAACTTTTTATTTTTTGCTATGGAAAATAAGATGAGTGGATGAAAACAGGTGAATCTCATGAAACCTCTCAAGAACAAGGACGGGTCATATTCCACTCCAAAATCAAAAGAAATTATAGTTTCTTTAAAGAAATTTCAGCCAATTATGATTGCTATTTGTTTAATTCTCTCTCTCTCTCTCTCTCTCTCTCTCTCTCTATATATATATATATATATATCTTCTACACTTATTTCAAGAGTCAGAGCTTTGATTGTCACAACTAACGTGAAGAAAAAATTTTTGAGCACCAGAAAGCCTGAAATTATACATTTAGACTATTTTTATGGTCTTATTTAAAAAAAATTGCAATCAAAAAATATATTTAAATTGGTATTCAAATTTATACTATAAAGTATTTATGCGAAATGTTTGTTCTACATTTTTGTTCCACCAATTAAACAACAAAGTGAAGAAAGGTCCAAAAGTAGGGTTTGTTTTTTCTTGTTCCATCTTTTGAGTTTGGGGTTAAATGTGACACGGTTATGTTTTCGTGAGATTCACTCAGAAGGAATTTTTAGTGGTTAGAAGACAAATGCAACTCAAACATGATCAAAGAATGAACTGATGGATTAAAGAAATATGACTCATTTTGGAAGAGTATTAGGTGTAAAACAGAAGTCAAAACTAAGCAAAAATAATCATTGAGAAAGAAATATAAACAGACATATGGCATAAAAGATGTTGCCTGAATCAATCTCCTTATGAACTGAACAAAGGAGAGCAAGTCTGATTAAACTCATCTGCCTTTTATTATCTTTCACAGCATTGTAACCGAGACGCCATGTTCTCTAAGTCATACAGAACTACTTTTAATCAAGGCATTTTAAGACGTTTCCCCAGTACTTCAGACTTCATACAAGTCTTTTCCTTTTAAGATATGAAAATACTATCAAATAAAAAGATAAAACTACTTTTAAAGTCTCTTCTGCTTGTACAAACAAGTAGATTATCAATGCAAATACAATCAGTTCAAAGCAAATGAGATGATGTTTAGTTACATTGACAAACAAAAACATGAAGTATAAATGCTCAATGCAAGATGAACTCAATGGAAAGAGAACCAAATCATACACATGAGCAAGGCCAAATAATGATTACAGTACATCTCACCAAAAACATCAACAAGTCACAAAATACAGCAGCGTATCTCTTCAGTAAAATCTCCCTCTTGAGGAGAAAATAGTCACAAAAAACTAAATAAACAATAAAAACACAAGTTGGACTCTTACACAAAATGAGTGCTTTGGGTCTGTTATACATATTTAACAACTTGCATTTTTTAGGTTGGCCACAACATAGCTTTCTGGGTAATTCTCAAATTACTAAAATAATGAATTAAAGTTTTCATTAAGAAAATCTATTTTTAGGACCAACATTGTTTGTATTGTGACAAAATCACATTTTATCCCTGAAAAAAAAAAAAAAGTAGTACAGTCATTAAAATCATCTCATCCGGCCACAATATTTATAAAAAACAACGTATAAAAAAATAACAAATAGAAAATAATAATATAATAAAAATGAGATTTGAGAATGATTTGAAAATTAGAATGATATTTTTTCAAATTTTAGGAAGCTACTGAAAACTGGGGAGAAAAATACACTTACCCGAATATTATTATAATATAAAAATAATAAAATGTATTATTATTACTACACTTAACTGACATAAAACTAATAGCATAATGCACAAAAATATAATGGTCTTAATAATAGCCTTTTTTTTCTTTTATACAATAAATAACATCTTATTTTTAACTTTTGAGCAAAAATATGACCCAGGCATTCCTTGAGAGTTTCTGTGAGACTCAACCATCTAGGTTTTGTTTTCTATGTTTCTCTAGACTCAAAATCATAAGAGTGTAGAAAGCATCACATCTATGTTAACATCATTTTTATATTGGTCCTCACTAGATCAATGGCAGTTTAGGTACACAACTGACCTGGACTGGAAATATCAGAGACTGGGCTTTATGTGCAGGACGAACCGGAGTTCTTGAGGAGCTTTGAGAGAAAGAGAGAGAAACAGAGATGGTGAAGATTGCAAGAATGAATGAGAGGGCGATCATCTCTCCCATTCTCTTCTTCTCTTCTCTTCTCTCTGCGGAGCGCTCTCCCCCTCTCGCCTGTTTGGCTGTACCCTGCTGAATCTCTTGAAAAATGGAACTGTTGTGCTCTGGCTGAGATTCTAAGGCAATGTCACATTACATATCAAAATGTACAACATCTATACATTGTGCAGTTGTGAGCGGAGGGTGAGGTGTGTGGATGAGATGTGGCGTGTGGCGGCTCTATAGAACGGTGGCCTCCATGACTATGGCTGGATCCTCAATGTCCGCTTTACTCTGGACCATCCGTAACTCCAGCTGAGCCGGGCTGGGTCTTCTGCCGGGACCTGCCATTTCTGAACATACAAGAGAAAGAGAGGGAAACATTTCAATCAAACACGTTTATTTAAGGGTCTCTTGAAAAATATAAAACTGTTTACTTAAAGTAAAAGAACTTGAAGGCCTTGTGCCACTATTTTCAGTCATTTTAATATTGATAACGAATTGTTACAACTCTATACTATGCACATACATTAAACATAGACAAGGTTTGGCTGTTGTGTTACCATGGGCATAAGATATAGTCCTCTGAATGACATGGTGCATGACGGAGAAAGTCTTCTCACATGCCGTCTGAGAAAGAGAGCAAGACAGAATAACACTTGATCAGCATTTTCTGCCTGTGCTGCATGATCACAGTGACGCTTTGTGACACGATGATTTAATATGCTGTACCTTCAGGTCTGTTGGGTAATGGTGGGTCCAGGCCAACAGCATAGCAGCAAACAGATCACCGGTCCCCACAAACACCGCATCCACTTTCGGCACCTCTATTCGGATCCGCTGGGTCTTCCTAGTACCGTCTGGCATCACTGCAGAAACATGGGTATTTTATTCATGTCTGCATTATTCGCAAGATTTGACCATACATGAACCAGCCCTGATCTTCAACCACTAAGCTCACAACCCTATGAAGGTGGTTCAAAGCAATAAATATGTAATATATGAATAAATATAAAAATATTTGACTTCACTTGCACTCCAGTAAGCTCTTATGGTTGCGAATTTTGTCATCCGTCAAACAGTGACAGCACACATGGACAGTGGACACACACTTACAAATGCGCTGACTGCCAAGAGACACCAGGAATCTGTCTCCGAGACGAGGGGGCAGATCAGAGCTGGTGATGACCACAGTGTCTGGACCCATCTTATGCAGCAGGTCCATCACCTGAACACACACACAGTCAGAGTCCTTTACTGGATCTCCATTAACATGTCAACAGCAACACATAACTCGGTACGTTTCTTGTTGTTGGTAGAATTTTGTCTCTCTCTCTCTCTCTATATATATATATATATATATATATATACACAAATCAGAAAAAGTTGGGACAGTATGGAAAAAGCAAAAAAAAAAAGAAGAAGTGATTTCTAAATTTACTTTGACTTGTATTTCATTGCAGACAATATGAACACAAAATATTTCATGTTTTGTCTGGTCAACTTCATGTCATTTGTAAATATGCATCCTTTCCTGTCATTCAGACCTGCAACACATTTAAAAAAAAGTTGGGACAGTAAAGCATTTACCACTTTGTAATGTTGTCATTCCTTTTCACAACACTTAAAAGACGTTTAAGGACTGAAGACAACAATTGATGAAGTGTTTCAGGTGTAATTTTGTCCCATTCTTCCTGCAAACAAGTCTTAAGGTGGGCAACAGTACGGGGTCTTCGTTGTCCCACACATTCTCTATTGGAGACAGGTCGGGACTGCAGGCAGGCCAGTCAAGTACCTGTACCCTCTTCCTCCGCAGCCAGGACTTTGTAATGTGTGCAGAATGTGGTTTTGCATTATCTTGTTGAAATATGCATGGATGTCCCTGGAAAAGATGTCTTCTTGAAGGCAGCATATTATGCTCCAAAATCTCTATGTACTTTTCAGCATTAATGGTGTTACCTTTGCCAAGGGCACTGACACAACCCCATACCATGACAGACCCTGGCTTTTGGACTTGTTGCTGGTAACAGTCTGGATGATCCTTTTCTTCATTGGTCCGGAGCACACGGCGTACATTCCTCCCAAAAAATACCTGAAATACTGATTCATCTGACCACAGTACACGTTTCCACTGTGTGATGGTCCATCCCAGATGCCTCCGAGCCCAGAGAAGTCGACGGCGCTTCTGGACACTGTTAACATAGGGCTTCCTTTTGGCACAGTACAGTTTTAACTGGCATTTGTGGATGTAACTATGTATTGTGGTACTTGACAAAGGTTTGCCAAAGTAATCCTGAGCCCATGTGGTGATATCGCTTATAGATGAATGACGATTCTTGATGCAGTGCCGCCTGAGGGATCGGAGATCACGGTTGTTCAGTTTAGGCTTGCGCCCTCTTCCTTTACGCAATGAAATTCCTCCAGATTCCTTGAATCTTTTAATTATGTTATGCACTGTTGAATGTGAAATATCCAAATCTCTTCCTATCTTCCTATCAAACTGGCAATCCTCGGCCCATCTTTGCTCCTAAATGATTAGACCTTTCTTGGATGCTGCTTTTGTACCAAATCATAATCACAATCACCTGTTGACATCACCTGTTTCAAATCACATCATTATTTAACCATTTTACCTCATTACTAGCCCTAAATTGCTCCTGTCCCAACTTTTTTAAAAATGTGTTGCAGGTCTGAATGACAGGAAAGGATGCATATTTACAAATGACATGAAGTTGACCAGACAAAACAAGAAATATTTTGTGTTCATATTGTCTGCAATGAAATACAAGTCAAAATAAATTTAGAAATCACTACTTTCTTTTGTATGTATGTATATATATATATATATATATATATATATATATATATATATATATATATATATATATATATATATATATATATATATATATATATATATATATATATATATATATATATATATATGTATGTATGTTTGTGTATATATTTTATATATATATATATTTATATATATATATATATATATATATATATATATATATATATATATATATATATATATATATATATATAGAGAGAGAGAGAGAGAGAGAGAGAGAGAGAGAGAGAGAGAGAGAGAGAGAGAGAGAGAGAGAGAGAGAGAGAGAGAGAGAGAGAGAGAGAGAGAGAGAGAGAGAGATTATATTACTTATTACTTATATTATTACCTCAACAGCATCCTTCTCTGTGCTGATATTCTTCCCTGTCAATAACCTGGAATGAAGAGCACAGAGTAACATCAGTGGGACTGAGGATTTGCGTGTACAGCCCCGACTGACCACCAGAGGGCACTACAATATCACTCTCGTCAGCAATCTTACCGAAAACCGGTGAGGGGCTGGAGGTTTGACATTTGCAGCACAGAAACATCCAATCACAAGATAACACACAAAACTGTTGAGTGGACAGTATTTTACTCACTCTGCCTCAAACTGGTTGGGTGTGATGATATCGGCCACAGGTACCACTTTATTCTTGTACACAGGATGGAGATTCTGAGGAACATACTGCAAAAGGCAAAGAGTACCGTGAAAAATAAATGTCAGCTTATCCTGAATTCTATTTCCTGTATAATGAACATAATGAGACAGAGGAAAGAGAGGATCTAGAACACAAGCAAGCTTACCATTGAACCATGGTCACCTAAAACAGGGTCACAAACTGACAGAAAAACAGAGTTAAACAAGCTATTCTTTAATGTACAAGGTTCATGTACACTACCATTCAAAAGTTTGGGGTCGTGATGATCTTTAAATGTCTTTGAAGGAAGTCTCTTATGCTCATCAAGGCTGCATTTATTTGCATTTTGCAAAAATACAGTAATATTGTAATTTAAAACAATTTTCAGCATCATTACTCCAGTCTTCAGTGTGTTTGATTAATAATAGAAAGGTCAAAAGAACAGCAATTATTTTAAATAGACATTTTTAATGCTTCAAACATTTCTTCCAAAAGCAGCACCAAACGCTTGAAGGATAGATGCCTGTCTAGAGACTGAAAAACACTCACCATATACAAGGTTAGGATTGGCCCTCTTCAGCTCTTGTACAATATCAACCACCATCTCCAGAAATGATGTATCTCTAGTGTAACCTGTGGTAATGGAGAAAGAAAAGAGCTTTTATCAACAAATGTTTTCCAACCAACAACTTGAGACTCCATTTTTTTCCAGATCAAATTTCTGCCTGAAGTACTAAAACTGAGCACTAAGCACAAGCAAGAGGTTCAGTCTCATTCTTTTTACCTGACCATTTCAAAACAGGTGAAAAAAATAGTTTAAGACACAGGTTTATGACACAATACACTCAGTTTTTGGGTGAAATAGTGTCAGAATTGGGCATAAACACTTGGCAAGTTATTTTATTACAGCGGTCAGATAAGTACACCTTGTAATGTGTGTATTAAAGAGTCCTTTTACAAAGTTATGATTGTGTTTTTGGGGTCTACTTGAAGAGTTTTTCATGCTGGAATGTTCAAAAAACACATTTTATATATTTGCAGCATCTCTCATCCCAATCTGTCAGTAATGCTCTGTTTAGTTCCTGTCTCTATTAAGCCCTTCCTTTCGAAAAGCACAAAGTGCTCTGATTGGTCGGCTAGACCAGTGAGTTGTGATTGCTCAATCACTTCAAGTGTGTTTTGGAAATGTCACACCTCTCACATGACTTAGTTTCAACACACAAATACAACACAACCAGGCCTCGCCACCTTTTTTTGCATATGCCTTAAGCGGAAATTATTTAAATGAGGAATATTGTGACGTGTTCGTTCCTGGAAGAGAACTCCAAGCTACAATGGAGGCGTTTGATATAGAGAAGAACTCCATTTGGAGTTTTCATGCTCAAACCGTCAGCAACATTACAACAAAGTTCAAAATGGGTCTTAGTTAAATTGATAGGCAATAAACACACCAAGCATGCATGTTTCAGAGAAAGTGACAATAAATATCAAAATTGATTTGAGGAGAGACAGCCTTGAAACTCCCAGGGCCACTCTCCAGCTATTGGTCATGTGGCGGGTCGGTCTCTCCAGTCAGGTAAATATATCCTATGTGTGATGCATCTGACCTTCACTGCTTTTCATGATGTCATAGTGTGTCACGCAATAAATCGCACTGCGACAACACAGGCCACTGGTAAGATAGGCATGCGGAAGACTTCAAAATAGCAGTTCAAAAATTCATTTGACATTACAGCTGGGATTAGAAAAAATAAGTAAAACTGACATGTAGCCAAGAATGGTGTCCCATACGCAGAATATGTGCTCTGCGTTTCACCCATCCAAGTGCACACACAGCAGTGAGTATTGAACACACACACACACCAGTTGGGGAATGAATGAACAGCGCTCACTTCCACTTTCATTGAGCATGAGAGTGGAACAGAGCGCAGTTCACTCCCACTACCTATATTTCCTGCCTGCACTGAGACTCCAACCAACGACCTTCAGGTTACAAGTCCTTCTCTCTAACTAACCATTAGGCCACAACTGACTGAAATATTGCACTATAAACAGTTCTTAGGCATTAGGTGGTCATAGATATAGATGCTGACTATACGGGTGGGATACAGAATAATGAGCACATAAAAAAAAAAAACACTGACAACTACAGAAAATCAGTTCATTATATAAAGTTGTCAATGCAAGAAAATCACTTCTTTTAAAAATTTTAATTATTCCTGTGACGGCAAAGCTGCTTTTTTTATACGTCTTCAGCATCACATGATCCTTCAGGGTCACTTGAGCTCAAGACACATTTCTTATGATTATGTTGAAAACAGATTTTTGTGAAAACTGATATTTTTTTTCAATTGATGCGTCCTTGCTAAATAAACATATTTCTAATAAATAATACTAATAACGATCCTCCTGATACATCAGCATCATCTTTAAAATCAGTCATTTACCAGTGAAATGTGGCTCTACTGGACTGCAAACTGCATGTATAAACACTTCCCACTTTGCTCTCTATTCCCAAGTTCTCCTTTTCTCCCTTTTCCCAGTCTGTGCTTTCCTCTCCTCTCCCCTCAAGGTGATGATAAAGGAGAACTCATGCACCAGAGACTTCTCGCCCGCTAATCAACTCGACAGAGCACATCTCAGTCTGCGGTGATCGTGCGAGACCTGCAACTCTATGACCATGTGTCCTCTACGGTCCCCCGGTGATGATTATTAGCAGCGCCATTACAGAGCGAGAGAGATGTGTTCACTCCCTCTACGCTACAGACAACTCAACACAAACCTACTGAATCCACAAGACAAACAAATCTTTGATTTTCTGAAGAAAAGAGGTGCTTGCCTATGCAACACTCAATGGCACAATGTTGAAGTTCACTCCTATGGGAGCTTCTTCAATGACCGGCACTTTTATAGGGGTCACAGGGGTTGATATTTACCAATTTGAACATTTTAAAACTGTAACCGCTTTACTGTCTTTATTTATTTTTGCTACTTTTCAAATACCTTTTATAAATAGATTTGATAGTTTTACTCTTGTTCCAGACTTTAAATCTAAGCTATGAAAATCTATCATAAATATATTTGTCCCTTACTGAAAACTTTGATAATAAAACATTTAAATATGAAATGATGAAAATTTAGTGTAATGTAGCTTGTCTTCCACAAACATGTTAAGTAGCAAAACTGTTTAAAACATTGATTATTATTATTAAATTATTATTATTATTAATATTAACAATAAATATATATTTTTCAGCAGCAAAATCATCATATTAGAATGATTTCTGAAGGATCATGTGACACTGAAGACTGGAGTAATGATGCTGAAAATTCAGCTTTACCATCACAGGAATAAATTACATTTGAAAATTTATTATAATAGAAAACAGTTATTTTAAATTGGAATGACAGTGTACAATATTACGGTATTTAAGCAAATATCGTAGAAATATAATGCAAAGTGTGAAAATATTGTACAAATACAATGCAAACCATGTGAAAATATTGTACAAATATTATGCAAAATAGTATGCAAAGTGTGAACATATAGTACAAATATTAAGTAATGTATGTGAAAATATTGTACAAATACAATGCAAAACATGTGAAAGTATTGTACAAATAATACGCAAAACATGAAAATGCTGTGCAAATATTTTGCAAACCGTGTAGAAATATGTATTTAGGGTGTATAAAATGGTAGCTATGAAACTTCCCTATTCCAATGATGTTTAACATTTAATTTCTACCACTTTCATTTCCAGCACAGAATGATATTTTATTATGAAAATCTATAATTTGAGATGTACTGGAAATGTTCAGGAAAAAAACCCTCCAGACCAGAATTCTCCTGTGATGCATGTAAACTGTTAAAACACACTTTTTCCACTCTCACTAGTTCACAGAGCCAAAATAGCCAGCAGCTGAAGATATATACACAGCTACTCTCACAAGACAAAAGAGCCTACTCTCATGTGTATATGATATTATGACCATAGATATGACGCTGACCTGCCTCGGGGCCTCTAGGGTCTCACACAGGGCCTTATGCGCACTGCTCCAACTGAAAAGAGCTGGAAATATGAGAGTCTGATGCCATCAGGGAATTATATCATTCAATTATTTTCATCCCTATAGGCTCAATAAATGACTAAGCAAAGCATGCAAATAATATATCCACAGCAGTGTGACAGATAGAGTTGCACTGGCATGACTGGTAGTCAAAGAACTGACCTGTAAGTACATAGTCGTAGTGGTTGACGTTGTTCAGTTTGATCCCTTCGTACAGCACGTGAAGCTCATCTGCAGTCAAGACTTGTCCCTTCCAGTGAGAGTAACCTGGGTAATGACAGATCACAGGTCACACACATAGAAATCACATCTAAAAATGCAGTGTCTGCTGAGGAGTCCTCTGTGATGTTCAAGGCACTATGAGAATGAAGATCTCATTTGGATCTCGGGTCACGTGACGCTTCATGCGCCTGGTCGTGTGTCTCCCCTCGCATATGTATGGGTTCTGGACAAAAGCCCCAGAGTTTCGTCAGAGACCATTGCTGCTGCCGCGGGAGCCGTGATGTCACAATTCAGGTGAGTCACTGAGCTGGTCACATGGCAGGTTTCTTGTTGCTAAGGAACAGAGGAAAACCTGAGGGGCTGGATGAAAAAGACGCATCATTGTAGCCTTGATGTGTGTGTTTTGGGGAGAAGATGACTGCGAAGGGGAATCTGTGATAAGACGGGTGTCTGTCGTCATCATTTCCTGCTGCCGCAACTCTGCAATGCCTCTCCGCTGGAACCACAGACCTCTCTAAATCCCAAACACTTCACCCGCATCTATCATGCAGATACTCGATTTCACACCAAATCACGATCAGGGAAAGCATTCAGAAGCTGCCCAGTGAGGTACACGCTGTTTCTACCCATAAGGCTTTGCAGCGCCTATTGATGTTCCGAACAGAGATAAAGCTCTGGATGTCACAACCTGCAAATATATTTCCAAGGTCAAACGATAAAGTCCAAGAGGAAAGGTCCAGCTTGCAGATGCCCTGGCTGCCACAGGCAGAAGGCACTTTTAGATGCTGATTAACAATAAATGATAAGAGAATAATGGCCATTATTTACCATCAAGAAATTAGATTCTAAATGTGGATTGAAAAAAATGGAGTGCTCAGTCAGAACACAAAATGTTTGTACATTAACTAGACAATGGTCAATGTTAATGTCCTCTATAACTAATGACTGAGTGAACAGAACTCAAATGACTTCCCTTCCCTTTAAAAAAACTAATTACAATTAGTTAATTTACAGGCTAACTGAGCCAACTACTGGGCAATAAGAGAAATACTGGGCAATTTACAAAAATGTAAGAATACATTGATAATGATACAGCAATAATACGATTTTATTTAAGACTTTTATTCAACAAGGATGAATTCAATTGATCAAGTGTCACAGTAAATACTTTTACACTGTAAAAAAAGAGAAATATAAATTCACTTTCAATTAAATGCTGTTCTCTTGACATTTCAAATCCTGAAAAAACTTTATTAAGCTTAACAAAATATTAAGCAGATGAACAGTCAACATTAATAATAATAATAAATGTTTCTTGAGCAGCAAATCAGCATATTATAATGATTTCTGAAGGATCATGTGACACTGAAGACTGGAGTAATGCTGCTGAATTCAGCTTTACATCACAGGAATAGATTACATTTTAAAATATTGTAATAGAAAAACATTATTTTAAATTGGAATAATATTTCACAATATTGCTGATATCATACATCTATAATCCTTTAAAATAAAAAAATAGAGTAATTAAACCACCAAAAATGTTTTAATAGTTTGTACGCTACAAGTGAATATTTGCCATTATAACATTTAAATGCCCTTACAGAGGATTATAATTTACTTCAATAATTTACAAATGTACAGTTTTTGAGAAAATAAATTGTATCTATAACAAGTTAGTGGCAAATTAAAAGTGATAATGTAAATATATATGGTAATGCTTTTGAGTTATTTGATTTATTTGTAATACATGTTATAATTATCAACCCATATTCAACGCTGCTGTTTTTAAATCAATTATAAACTGAATTAGCTAAGTCAAAAGAGCTCTCACAAAATCTACAAATCTACAGAACAAATTGACAATTTATTATATTAGTATAAGAAGAACATTAGACAAGCATGGTCTTTATGTTGGGGCATCTTGCCAGATGATAACCTTCACCAAAAAGAACCTAAAATACTGACTTGAATATGCAAAATTCACTCAGATAGACCTTTGGAGTTCTGGAAGAATGTTTTATGGAGTGATAGGACAACACTGGAACTTTTTAGATCCATGGATCCGCTGTACGTCTGGTGCAAAAAATGCAAAGCTTCTGAGCAGAAGAACACCACCTCCATGGTCAAACATGGAGGCAGTCCAGACTTGTTATAGGGGTGCTTCATAAGTGAAAATCTTAACTGTATGAAGGAGATCATGAGATCTTTGAAGTATCAAGCTATTTTGGCAAAGATGGTGAAACCTTCAGCGCAGAGACTGAAGCTTGATGATCAATGGACTTTCCTGAAGGACAGCCGTCCCAAAGGATACATCAAAATCTACTTAAGCTTGGTTCAGGGATCAGTCGTAGAATGTTCGTGAGTGGCCTGTACAGTCTTCATATTTACATTTCATTGAAAATATTTGGTGGAATTTGAAGAAAGCAGTGCTAATGTGAAAACCAAAGATTATCAAAGATTACAGGCGTTTATTGGCGGTTATACAGAATAAAAGATTTGGCATAAAATTTGACCTTTGGGGATTAAATATTTCTGTACATGAATGTTTAGAGCCAATTCGTTTTTTTTTTCTACACTCAAATGTGTATTAATAAACTTTCTATAATAGTTTACTGATGGCTATGTTTTATAAAATGTTGTTCTCTGCATCAAAATGTCTTGCAGGTCATGAATTCAGCATATTGGCAAAAGAAAGGAAAAAAAAAAAAAAAAATTATATATATATATATATATATATAGATATATATATATATATATATATATATATATATATATATATATATATATATATATATATATATATATATATATATATATATATATATATATATATATATATTTTTCTCAGAAAGGAGACGGCAGCAAAAGAGACAGATAAGTCTCTATTCTAGTGTACCTTCTGATTCAAAAAGTATATACTTACAGCACCAAATAAATATTTTATCACGACCAACACACTCAGAATCGTTTTTCAGAAGGTTTGCCCTTTCAAAATGGCCATCCACTTACTCTAAACCAGTTACCCATGATTTCAATTATCCAAGTGGTGAAGACTCATTCCACCAACTAATTCAGGCTTCATGTGACCACAGGCGTAAACCACCAACCTACACTAAAACAACTATAGATCCCGAAGAGAGCCCCCAGCACTTGGTTAGCTGTGCTGACAACGGCGGCTGGTTTGGGAATGCTAAGTAAGCCAGAGTTGCATTAGTCTCTGCCCCTCCATCTATATGCTTAAATGGCTTTAAAAAAAAAAACTCAAGTGGATAAAGACAATGTTATAGCCCAGCAGAGGAGAAAGCAGCCAAGCAGAGCAGGAGGCCAGTCGCGGGGCAACAGCCTACAGTGGGTTGTGCCACGTGTTGTTTAGACTACTGATCCGAGGCCTAGGGTTATTCTAAATTATGTGCTTTGAAATGGGATGCATTTATGAGAAGCTTGTCCAGAAACAGTGTTTGGGAAATTTAGTAGAGACAGACAAGCATGTGACACTAGTGCTGTGGTACTCCAGTCTGATCTCAAGACGTTTTTCTGTTGTCTCTGACTTGTCTTGGACTCGTTAGTATTTGTACTCTAGTATTTGTACTTGACCAAAATGTTTAAGTTGGTCTCTCGACCGAGTCCAGCAATATATGCTTTTTTTCTTCTACAAAACAAAACCATAGATGGGGCGCGCTTGTCCAGAAAACGGGCAACGTTAGTGGTTTAATTCACAATCCATTGACATGGTCGCCTGGTATATGCATGACTCCGAACATAAGAGTTAGCCATTGCATTTGAGTCTTTTTAAGAGGTTAGAAAGCAGGGCTGAAAGATGAATCGTATTTTCATTGTCATTGAGATATGAACATGTTATTTAGTGAAGGGCACCGAAATGTGCTATTAAACGGTTGACAACAGCTAACATTACGTTCGTTACTGTAAGTACATGCAATATAACCTTCATGAGTAAAAAGACTATATTTATATTTCATAGTGACTTTGCTGCTGCAAACTTTAACGTTTCTGCTCCCGAAAAAGGGACATTATAAAATGCTTAACTTGGCTTTATCTGATTTTTTGCACATAGTACACTTTATTAGTATGATGTTTACTGAGTTTAGTCTTTTTATATCACTGTCTTAGTACATTAAGCCACGTTAAAGGGATAGTAATGTAATTAAGAGTTTTATCTGCTAAGCCCTAGGGCATCCAAGATGTAGGTGTCTTTGTTTCTTCAGTAAAATACAAATGAAGATTTTTAACTCCAAGTCTGTCAGTTGTATAATGCATGTGAACAGTGGCAAAATCTATGAGATTATAAAAAAATGCACAGACAAATCCATATTTACACTGCGGCTCGTGACGACGCATTGATGTCTTAAGAGGGTTTGTCGCAGGGTTTAATATTGATTTGTCTGTGCATGATTTTTTTGTTGCAAATCGGTGGATACGTCTGCTATAGTGATTTAAAAGTAAAGTTAATCGTTTTCCTGTAATAGGCTCAAGAATGGGAACATGTCCATTTTTTTTTTTGTGACATGTGCTACTTGTTATTTTTTCCATTTTCCATTGGCAGCCCAGAAGGAGATTGTTACACTATAATAAAAAGACTGAAAATGTTGCACTTCAGCTTTATGTGACTATTGAAATTGCTATACCTATAGTAAATAAAACGGCCTAATTTGATCCTACAGTGTTGTTACTCTGCACATGCTTCTTGATCATTACAAATAATAATGCAAAATGATTATCTTAGAATAGAATATATGCTGTCTCTCGCATCACATAAATAGATAAATAGTTTGAGGATTCTTGTTTTTCTGTCTGTCTGTCTTTCTTGACTGTCTCATTTGGACTTAGTCTTGATTTGGGACTCGAACGTCTTTGGACTCGGTCTCGACTAGTCCTGGTCTTGGACTTGACAAAGGTGGACTTGAATACAGCCCTGTGTGACACCATGCATACCGGTTCTGGGTCACCAGAGCGAACACTTATAGCCAGATATCAACTGTTTTTCTCTCTCACACATACTTCTCTAAAGGGACAGTTTAAAAAAAAAAAGCTGCAAAAAGGATTCAAAGTATTATAAAAGTAGCCTATATGAATCGTGCGCTACATTCCAAGTCTTCTGAAGTCAAGGTGTGGTTACATTAGCGGAATATCAGTGAAAATTTGGGGAAAAAGGGCACATATTATCAGTAGTGTAGCGATGTATGAAGCACAGCTCACACTGAAGTCACTGGCTTTCATTTGGTCAACACAGCAAATCTGCATGATTAACTTGAACCAAAAATCTATGTGGGGAAATCTTTAGCCCACAATCAAAATTCCTGAATCCTGATAGTGTGGATTCCTACTGAAATTGCTGGATTTCACCTACGAAAATTTGATAAACAATGGAAAATCTGGATATAACCTCATATTATAGCTTTGTGTACCAAATAAATTCATTTAAAAAATCCAAACTGCCTAACGTTACCGAATAAAATGTCGCACCCACAAAGAGATAGAGGACTATAAAAGCATTAGGGGTGTTGATGGACTCGATCTACTCCATCGGTTTTGATCATCGTTTTTTGCATGTTCAGATATTCATGCAACAAAATATTCTAGGGGCCATGAACATTTTGTGAAAGTGATCAAAAACGCTGGTGCTGACTGGCAACTTTTTTTTTAAATGCTGGCGGGAAAACTGGATCAGCCGTGATTTATAAACAAATCATTCAGACCTATTTATTTATTGAAAAGATTCAACCCAAAGAGCAATTTATGATTTGGACTTGGGGGGAAAAAAGTTTGTTTTTCAAGGAAGAAAGTCATATCGGTGGTGGAACAACATGAGTGAGAGTAAATGAAGATCTAAGAGCTGAGCCGGAGCAGTATGTCTAAACCCAGGCAAAACTCTGCTCTTGTAAACAAAAAGTTCAATCAAAACATAACAGGACATGTTTTAACAAACCAGAATTCAAGTGCACAATCACAATCAGACAAAAACACATCACAATATTCCTACTCTCCTGAAGTACACGGATCAGTGGTCTGTTTAACAGCTCCCGAATACACACACAGTTCAAAATGAACTGTCACAACATGTGAATGCAATATGCTTTAAGCACTTGAATGAAGCGTCCGTTTCTGTCCTCTTGTCATTAAGAGGTCAAGGGGCACTACAGTGCATTTGCAAATGTACAATTACTCTGTGAGTGTGAAAATACACTCAGGCGCACTGAAACAAGTGATACCCAAGTGATCGAAACTCCATACCACCAGGATACAAACTCTCTAATGTCTCTAATCTTATATGTGTTACACACAGCAGACTGTTGAACATTGCAGCCAATGTTAACAAGTATTACGAATCTATTAACAAGTATTACGAAGTTATTACAATGGAGATATTTTTAATCACATGTTCATAAGCTGATCAAGTCAGTGCAGCCGTTGTTTGGAGCTGCCTGTCAGGTTAACTGAAAATATTAACTTGAAAAACACATTATCTTATGTTTATGAAATCTGTAGTGATTCTTTCCTCAGTGCCTGTTTGTGCACCTGTACGCCGACCGTGCTGTGTAACACATTTTACTATGTCATATTTGATTTCACGTTACACCGCAACTTATATTGCAAAAGGTGCCAAACGATTCCATCTGGTTCTAATAATGACATCATAGAGTGAAACATTCTCATCAGTGTGACATCAACACAATAATAATACATTTTAAAGACTTAATCTGAGTTTTTTTTTTAAGTTGACTGTACTTCACTTCGACAAACTAGTATTCAAAAATCAGCAGAAAGTTTGAGTCAGCCTACCTGTGTGATTGGAGAACTGAACAGAGTTGATTGAGTCCACCTCAAACCCCATGACCTGACAAACACAGACACATTCCATACATGAAAAGAAGTTTGTTCAGAGATTAACACACACTCTAAAAGCAATGCAATATGGTATATAGAACCCTATCCCTAAAGAGAACTGAAACAGTGGCAGAAAAACAAACTAAAATATTTAACTAAATTAATTATGTCATTTTTTAACTAGTTAGAGGACATAACACATTGCAGAACCACAGTAAACCAGACAATTTGACAGGTATTTTGAGTTAGAATGTGAATATTCAAATGTTTTCTCATGGTTTTATTTATTTAAACTGACTATGGTGCAGACTTCATTCTTGGTAAATGAAATGCCACAATAGTCTAAGTAGGCTATAAACCGGGGTGGGAAGACCTGGCATGAGGTCTCATCACAAAAGTCAAAATCGTGAACCAAATGTTCTATAATTAATTGGATTTAGTAGGGTAAACTTGAATTAAACAAATTAGTTAAATCAAATTAGCTTTTGAGTTCACAAAACTGACAAGTAATCTGAATGGTTTCATTGGTTGGAGTTTTATGAGCTTATTTCTTTGGGCTGGCATTTCTATTTCCCAGCATGCTTTGACATGACACTTGAAAGGGAGTGTAAATACTAAAATTAAGGGTTATGTTTTTTTGTGCAAGATTAATGTTGAGTGGGAGATTCAGTTTAACCTTTAGCTATGCTAATTTAGATTTCTGTTGAGTTTTAAGGGGGGTTATACCATCATGGTAGCCTCAGACGTCACGCCCACAGACCGTTGGCTGAACGTCTGATGCATATGGCACACTTATCTGGAAACACTTCAGGAGTTTCGAATTCGTCATCTGATTGGTTGAATTCTACAGGATGTCCACAAGACTTGTGTGTCGCGTTCTTTAACGGTCCGCCTGGAGACAAATGACTCCAAACTTCCTCGTGGAAGAAGAACGCTGTGACTATGAGCGCTTACCAGGATCAACTAAACGCTGGATTTTCAAAAGTATGTGAAGTTTGCAGCTCCATTGTTACAGTAAACTTGAACAACATTCATGAATGAATCATTTATAGATGAACGACGGGCTGTTATTGCAGGGACATCGACTTTACATTTTCTAAACATGACGCGGAGCAAAACAAACTGTGATTGGTTGCATGTCAGTCAAACGTCCTCCTGGGCGGTCCTTGGCCAATGAAAGCTGCGGTAGAGTCCAGACCTTCTGCCGTCAGTCTGAAGGTCTGGCTACGTGAGACTACCACCATATTAACGAGTGGAGCATGAGCATATTTTTAAGCTTGGTTTGAGAACAAGTATGTTGAATTTTCCATATTGCAGAACTGTGCTATCAAAGCATTGTGTTAACAATTAGCAGTCTGGAGCCCTGTATTACACAATAGTTTTAAGTGAAATGTATGAGTTACTCAAATATTTAAAGTTAAGGGCACACAAGCACAACATTTTTGATTTAACTGATTGCCTTACATTTTTTGAGTTCAGATTCAGATTTACAGTGACAATTGGACATATTTTTCTCACTCCATTAATAAAAAAAATACTGTCAACAGCCAGGAAAAAAAAAACCTTTTCACCATTTTGTTTTAGGAATAAAATCTTCAAAAACCTTCAGAATAAAGATGGGAATAAAACTAAAGTTTGGTTGGATTAGGTGCTACTGGCTCACATCTCTGGCTTTTTAAAGAAAATATGTGTTTTTTTTTTTTTTAAAGATATGTACTATAATTGAAATCTACAGAGGCAAATAACTTGAGTGCAATAAAAGATGCACTTAACAGTGCATTTTGGATGTTTTCTTTCCACTACTCTGAGAAAAAAAAACTCAAAATTGACAGGCATTTAGGCATTTGTTTTGCATGTAGTCTCTTGCTTTACTCTTAATAGTGCACAAGAATTACACTCGAATCATACTGGCATTAGTCACCATGAAATCAAAAGTGACAACTCCTAATTTTTATGGAATATTTCAGTGTTTATTATAAATTATTTATCATTGCACATAATAAAAATTTGTATGCATGTGCCATCAAAATATTTTCCTCTGTCTTGCAGCAACATCTCTTCTCTGATGACGTGTTTACTGGTGTGAGGGTGGGACAACCTGTCACTCACATGAGATCTGCCAACCATCCAATCAATTCTCTCCATTTCAAGTCAACTTTAATAATATCTGCCTACTAGAATTTGGTTGTCTCAATCACATATTGAACAAATTTGAAGGGGAAATAAAAGGTTAATTTCACTTACTAGTAGCACTATTAGTATATGATCCATGTACAGATTTGGGGTCTCCCGGAACCCAAATATAAATACAACTTCAAAACATTAAAGTTAAAGGGATAGTTCACCCAAAAATGAAAATTACCCCCTGATTTACTCACCCTCAAGCCATCCTGGGTGTTTATGACATTCTTCTTTCAGACGAACACAATTGGAGTTATTTTAAAAAATGTCCTGGCTAATCCAAGTCCATCCATCCATTATAAAAGTAATTCATATGGCTCCAGAGGGTTAATAAAGGCCTTCTGAAGTGAACCTATGGGTATTTGTAAGAAAAATATCCATATTTAACACATTATAAAGTAAATATCTAGCATCCAGAGGACCGCCTTCACCGACATGTGGAGTACTTTTATAATGGATGGGTGCACTTTTTTGGGCTTAACATTTTTGGCAGCCATTTACTGCAATTATAATGCTTGGAACAGGACATTTTTAATATAACTCTGGTTGTATTCGACTGAAAGAAGAAAGTCATATACACCTAGATGGCTTGGGGGTGAGTAAATCACGGAGTAATTTTCATTTCTGGCTGGATGAACTATCCCTATAATGTAAATGGCACTCTGTCAATGAAACACGCGGACTAAATCTTTAAAATGCATGATGCACGAGCGTGGGTTTTTATACAGCTGGGAGAGCCGCTGGAAGAAAAAAAAAAAACATGTCACGATTTTGCAGGAATTGAGTCTCCCGGCTGTGACGTCAGTCTTGGAAACGTAAGACAGCGCGAGCATGTAGAAGATGAAGGGCTCATAGGAAGACAGCCGCTTTCTGGTGGCATGACAGCTGGAGCCATTCAAAAGCTAATGAGCCTGATTTAATAGTTTGGACGCGGCTTGAACCCTCATGCCAAATGATCTTTTAGAAACCGAGATTCAATGATATCTGAATAATTTCTGGTGATGATTAACGGCACTGTCACTCACGGTAATGATGACAACCGCCGTGGTCTCACCGCAATTAACGTGCCGGTGTTTCGGCATCACGAGCTTTATTAAGTTGTTGTGGCATTTACATTTATACAAGTTACTATTAATAAAGGCATATCTTATATTCGTTGCTCGCATGTCGCTGCAACAAGCATCAAGAGGCCAAGTTCTGGGAATTAAACTAGTCTAGACTCAGGATAAGGGAAGTTCACTTAAATCTCTCAAATTGCACAAGACTGCATGCAAATGAATACTGACCATGTGACCTTTCCTTTCTCCACCAGCATGCTGTCATGCACTATAACATAACAATAATCCCAAGTGCATTGTCGTGCGGTCCCCGCCTCAGCTGCTCACCTGTAACGGGAAGGATGCAGATTTATTCCCCACATATCCTCTCACGACATGACTCTGAATCGACAGCACTCGGCATTCCATGTCGCGCGCAGTTAAAGTTGTTTTAATCGCTCCAGAATGTCACGCGATTGAGGGGCAGCGGTGAACCGGAGGGGTGCTTTTCTTCCCTTTCAAACCCCCAAATTAGGATCCGTGATGGCAAGTTCACTAGCCAGACAGAGAAATGAAGGACATTCACACTGGAGACGCTCATTGGCGAGCGCAACTACTCAGGCATCCTGAGGGGGCACCTAAAATTCACTGACATCACGACGACGCTCGTACAGCAGTGCTCGTGTTTGCTATTAGTAGAACCGCAGGCTATATTTATCATGCATTCAGATAGAGATAAGAGGGGTTACGGATGAAATTAACATGAATCCATCACATAAATCCAAAGAAAATCCTGGATAAATCCAGATTACATTGGTATCAGCACATGCTGAATTTATATGGCAGCTAAATATATACTCTTATTGTCAGTCACTTATCTTTGAAAAACAATAGTTTGTGCACTCCTTAAGAAATGACATGTTATACAGCGACGTATTAGCGGAATAAAGCGAAGTAGTATTGCGGAAGTGGGGTCCTTCAACAGAGAGACGCGCTCTAAATCCTCCAATCGCGAGCGCAGTCACCGCTGACGTCAAGCCCTAATGTTAGACGTCACCGCTTGTCGGCAACCTTTCACGTCTACCCGCTTCATTCTGAATTTTAATCGTGTCCATCCATGGAAAATTAATTCTTAAAGCCTACTGTATAATATCTGATAGGACACAATAATTTATAACGCTTCTAAATTAACAACATGATAAAAAAAAACGTTTGTACACAATCTTCTAACGTTACATGTATGCCTTCTGCCCTGCCATACTTTTTATATATTTATTAATAAATATTTATTACCTTTTAGTATATTTGTTAAAATGTCCCCCTTCCGGTATATACGTGTCTTTTTGCTGTGACATATTTACTGATTTTGAATGATTTTAAATAAATGTAAGAATGACGTTTATATTGCTAATAATATTTCAAGAAATGTAGCCTATTATGTGTATTTGTATGAAATATATTTAATGAGCTTTCACTGTAGGCTACTAATCAACTAAGTTTTACTTGATTATCCATACATTATTTTTTTGAAAAATCATGTAAAAACGTATCAAATGTACATCAGGCTTTTGATTAATCTCTCATTCATCATATTGTGTTGTACTGCATTACAGTAAAAACTACTGACCATGAAACAAATCATTTAAATATCATCTTAATCAAACATATTAATCGAGATATAGAGTGACGACTGATATTTACATGTATTTTATGTCAGTAGTCTGTAAAGACTTCTATAAATTGCATATATTTGCTCAGTTCGGGCCCCTGAATAAAATTGAGGTGTTTTTTTCCTCATCTATAAGCTCCATATTCTCACTATCATATGAGCCATTATCAAATATGATCAGACATAAAACACACCGTATATGCAAACTTTTCTTTTACATTGGGTCTAAAGATTCAATAAACTGTTCCATTTTAAAAGAATCAGATCAGACTATTACGTCATATATCAGGCTTTAAAGGGTCGACCCTAAATACTTTCATATTTGTTGTAAAAAACACAATCCAATTGTCCACTGCAGCTAAAATACCATGACTCACATGGAAAGCCTCAGGTCAGCTCTATTTTTGGACAGGTGGGCCGGTAGCTTTAGGCTTTACAAACCTAGTTCATCTTTTTATCTTTGCCATGTTGCCTACCTGACTATGAATCTAGAAGTCGTATGAGGTCAGAACAGTTTGTCTGGCTTCAGTGAATAGAGATAGATCGAGATCACTCTATTTGCTTAAGTGTTAAGAATTATTAAAAATATGAATCATTTTAAGAGCTATCTAAATGACAAAGTGTATTAAAAAAGCATAATGCAGCAATTAGGAACTAGCTCTTATCCTACCCCTAAAAGTCAACATTTATTACTTTTACATTACATTATTCAATGCGTTGACTTAATTTCCACTGAAACAGGAAGATGTAGATAGTATATAGATGATGTTCTAACCTGTGTAGTAGTAGTGCTGATAATACGTATTGATGAATAAGTCATCGTGATTCTGAAGTTACCCTAGTTTCTCTCTACATACATGCAAAACAGTTAAATTGTAACATATTCTGGTCATACTTGCTGTTGAGTGGAAACAAAAATGAGTCAAGTAGCCTAATTGTCTGTCATTTTAATCTTCAAGGTACAACCGGTACACATTCAAGGGAAAATGCAAAACGTGTGTCCTGATTTCGTGGCCATGTTATTAATAATTGTTTTTGCGCGAGTGGTTTGAGTATTTATCCACAGTTCATATTTATCCAAAGCTCTCAACTGCGTGTGCGCATGTGAAATCATCAAAATGTGAATGAAACCACCGCGCATGCGCGTCCAGTACGTGTTGGATCTGATCCAGGACGTCATCGTGCTTCAGGCTGCAGCGACGACTTCTTGGAGCCGTTGATCTCCGTAAAGCCGCAGTTTTCTATGAATCTCCTCCATATCGCTTTAAAATATAGCATTCTGTACAGAAATTAAATGGGTCCGATATGTTTTCTGGTCTGTGCTGACCCACTCTGTGCTATCGTGTCTGTGGACCGGAGGAGACTGTGTGCGCGCTGTGACGGTTCGCATGACACAAACGTGAAACCAGACTTCATTCACCCCAATGGAAAGCATTTACACTGTCTGAATTGTTCCCTATATCCCATATCCCACAATGTGCCATTCACCATGTAGAAAATAATAAATGTGTGAACAAGTGACTGATTTTAGCCACAGCTTCAGCATCTACTTATAATGGCGGTGTGCTTCGTATTCTAGAGAGCATTTGATTGGACATAAAATGTGATGAGACTGAAGTGCAAAGTGATGTCATCAAAATCGTTGATCCATATTGGCGGAAGTGAGAGACTGTAAGTTTTGAATGCTTATTTCTTCTAAATACGAATTTTGTCATTGTTTTTGGAGGACACCGGCTTGTAGATACCAGTAAGGCTAACATATTCATACTCAAAGCCAAACAAACTTGTCAATGTGTTGTTCATGGTTGAACATGAGTGCTGGTTTTAGTTTGTTTAAACACCTGAGCGATTCCACTGGAGAGAACAGTTCGAAAAGTTTTGAAACTATAAGTGCCACTTAATATGTGGCCTCTTACGTTTTTCATCGGTCACTGTCTTGTTTCTGTCAGCCTGCTGAGTCAAAAGCAGTAGTCGTGACTGCACGAGAGAGGGAGGAACGGATTATAACCGAGCAAAAATCGGTTCCTTTATCACACAACCATGTGAATCATCACTGCAACAGAGCCCACTTCACCAGTAACAATCGAGAAGGCGCTGACTCATGAACAGCTGCCTAAAATCCCGAACAAAGATGCGTCATGCAGCGGCAGAACCGTGACGCATTACAGCGTTTTAGTGACATCTGCTGGTAAGTAAGCGACATTGCATGTATAAGTATCAGAAACACAAGTTATTCCAATGCAACAAACACACACGTACACACAGGGTAAAAAAAGACACCACGACACAAGATACAGCTCTTAGAGCATGATGGAAAACTAACAAGGGTTCTCGGTTTAAGACTGATGTAATGACACTCCCTTTGACACATCGTGTTAACTGTGTCACCAATAGCTATACCTAAACAAAGCCAATGATTTGTTGATTTAATAACCATGAAGTTAAAAATACTAAAATTTCATTACACCTTGAATACACGTGAGAGTACAACTTAATCATTAGCTTTGGAACATTTTTTTCCTAGTAGAATTTTTACATCATGTTTTTTTACTTATTCCTTTCATATAAAACCTAAGCAATTATTTATTTTATTTTATGTTTTTGAATTTAAATTAAGACTAAACTCCAAAGCTGTTTTGTCTCTGTGGGTTTCTTCTAACAACAAAAATGGCCTCCTGCAGGTTACTTACAACATTGGTTTTGATTTGGTGGACAATTATTACTAATATTTCAAAACAGCCTCACTGCTTTTTAAAATTGTATTATTATGCTAAACAATAATAGATTATACTAAACAACTCATAGCAACATTTTCTTTCAATAATTTCAGCCTTTCATTAACTTTTTTCTTATTACAATCTCCGAACAGCTAGACATTTTTACTCTAAACCTCACCAACACCCAAAATTATGAATTTTCAGACATCATCAGAAAATATGTTCATTATTTTTAGCTAGATAATTTTTTTAAAGAAATTGAAAATATGTTCATCATGTTTTAAAAATGCATTTTAATGTTTTGTATAAAAAAATATCAGAATAAATATGTTGATATATTATTTATGAAAAAAAGAACATTTGTCTAGAAACCGCAAGGTGCTTAATGAATATAATTATGGGTCCTGTTGACCCATTCAATTAGGGAACAGCTGAAAGACTGATGACCTTTTCGTGCCTGGTGCTCCTGCCTGACCTTCTAGTGTAACTGGACCTCAGAAGCCGAGCCAGTCCAGCATTACCTGATCCACAGCTGTAGTGACGAGACAAAACGCTGCTGCACACCTGCTCAGGTGTCACTTTGTGCTCTAGAGCAGGTGTGGCCGAGAGAGAGAGAGAGACAGAGAGAGAGAGAGAGAGAGAGAGACAGAGAGAGAGAGAGAGAGAGAGAGAGAGAGAGAGAGAGAGAAACCAGAATAAGATATGAAGTCCTTCAGAAGGACAGTTCTCTAGCTCTCTAGTTAGTCACCTTCCAATTAGCCCCTTCATTTATCAATTTCTCCAAAGCTAATTTCACAAGCGGTCACTTGGATCTGGAGTCACTTGGAATATTTCATTCTTCATTCTTTCTAACAAGGATTAAACAGACCTTGGGCCTTGGATTCCCATTCACAACGTCATTTTTTCACTTCCTAAGTAGATCGGTGTCTGTCGTCTCTCATTCGCCTCATTCATCCAAGATGAGAGGATGAGAGAACAGAGTCATGGCTTCTCATTCCCAGACCACAGAAGAGACGAAGCGGCCGGTTTCAGAGGGAGGAAGCCAAGAGGAGAGGGTAAGGAAGCATGACGAGTGGTATTTCAAGTCTGAGTGTTTGCTGGTGTCCTTGTGTTTCAGACACTTTTAAATTATATCAAGGTTGACAAGATGGGTCTGTCACATCAGCTGGCACATACTCTCTCTCTGGTGTCACTACACCCATCATGCTCTTTTTTTGTCATTACACCATGAATACACTTGAGTGTACAACTTAATTAAGTGTATTCATGGTGTAAAGCTTTCTTTTTTGGGGGGTACAGTGGAAAAAATTAAAGAAATAATAATAATATATTGGTTTAAATTAAAAACCAAAGGATCTAAAGGTTTTCCTTTCTGTCTGCGTCGACCTTTTGTAACAACAAAATGGCTTCCTACCTGTTACCTACACTAAACACTGGTTTTGATTTGGTGGACGTTTTCGAAACAAAACAGCTTCACTGCTTATTTTTATAATATGCTACACAATAATAGATAATGTCAAACTACTTATAGGTACATTTCTTTTTTCAAGAATTACCAGTCTTTTAGCAAGATTTTTTACCCCCTGAACACCTAGAATTTTAAAGTCTCTTATTCTCACCAAGGCTGCATTTATCTTTACAGAAACAGTAATATTGTGAAACATACATTGGGTACAGAAAGTATTCAGATCCCCTTAAATGTGTCACTCTTTGTTATATTGCAGCCAAAAAATGTTTTCTCATTAATGTACACACAGCACCCCATATTGACAGAAAAACACAGAATTGTTGACATTTTGCAGATTTATTAAAAAAGAAAATATCACATGGTCCTAAGTATTCAGACCCTTTGCTGTGACACTCATATATTTAACTCAGGTGCTCTCCATTTCTTCTGATCATCCTTGAGATGGTTCTACACCTTCATTTGAAGTCCAGCTGTGTTTGATTATACTGATTGGACTTGGTTAGGAAAGCCACACACCTGTCTATATAAGACCTTACAGCTCACAGTGCATGTCAGAGCAAACAAGAATCATGAGGTCAAAGGAACTGCATGAAGAGCTCAGAGACAGAATTGTGGCAGGGCAAAGATCTGGCCATGGTTACAAAAAAATTTCTGCTGCACTTAAGGTTCCTAAGAGCACAGTGGCCCTCCATAATCCTTAAATGGAAGACGTTTGGGATGACTAGAACCCTTCCTAGAGCTGGCCATCCGTCCAAACTGAGCTATTGGGGGAGAAGAGCCTTGGTGAGAGAGGTAAAGAAGAACCCAAAGATCACTGTGGATGAGCTCCAGAGATGCAGTCGGAGATTGGAGAAAGTTGTAGAAAATCAACAATCACTGCAGCTCTCCAACAGTTGGGGTTTTATGGCAGAGTGCCCCGACGGAAGCCTCTCCTCAGTACAAGACACATGAAAGCCTGCATGGAGTTTGATAAAAAAATCCAAGGACTCCAAGATGGTGACAAAGAAGATTCTCTGGTCTGATGAGACCAAGATAGAACTTTTTGGCCTTAATTCTAAGCGGTATGTGTGGAGAAAACCAGGCACTGCTCATCACCTGTCCATTACAGTGATGAGCAGCATCATGCTGTGGCAGCATCATGCTGTGGGGGTGTTTTTCAGCTGCAGGGACAGGACGACTGGTTGCAATCGAGGGAAAGATGAATGCGGCCAAGTACAGGGATATCCTGGACGAAAACTTTCTCCAGAGTGCTCAAGACCTCAGACTGGGCCGAAGGTTCACCTTCCAACAAGACAATGACCCTAAGCACACAGCTAAAATAATGAAGCAGTGGCTTCACAACAACTCCGTGACTGTTGGTCCAGCCAGAGCCCTGACTTACACCCAATTGAGCATCTCTGGAGAGACCTGAAAATGGCTGTCCACCAATGTTTACCATCCAACCTGACAGAACTGGAGAGGATCTGCAAGGAGGAATGGCAGAGGATGACCAAATTCAGGTGTGAAAAACTATTTTTCCCAAAAAGACTCATGGCTGTATTAGATCAAAAGGGTGCTTCTCCTAAATACTGAGCAAAGGGTCTGAATACTTAGGAACATGTGATATTTCAGTTTTTCTTTTTTAATAAATCTGTCAATATGGGCTGCTGTGTGTACATTAATGAGAAAAAATGAACTTAAATGATTTTAGCAAATAGCTGCAATATAACAAAGAGTGAAAAATTTGAGCCTTCTGCAGCCTGTAGTACAATGACGTAGCTGGATCAGATCCAATACGTACTGGATGGTGGTTCGTTATGACAACGTCATACCAATCTAGTTATACAGTCTATGGTTATAATGCGTATGCGCTGGTCTTAAGTGACATGTATGGTCAATATTGTATTTAGATGATGTTCTAACCTGTGTCGTAGTAGTACTGATAAATAGTAATTAGTAATTATTGATGAATTAGTCATCGTGATGCTGAAGTTATCCTAGTTTCTCTCTACATACTTGCATGTTAAAATACATATTCTGGTCATATTTGCTGTTGAGTGGAAGAAAAAATGAGTCAAGTAATTGTCTGTAATTTTAATCCTCAAGGTACAATACAACAAGATCTGTAAACAACTTAAAATACCGGTACACATTCAAGGGAAAATGCAAAAATCGTGTCCTGATTTCGTGAGCATGTTATTAATAATCATTACTGCTCTCTTCAGTGTCATACAATCCTTCAGAAATCATTCTAATTTGCATAATGTTTTTGTGGAAATGATGACACATGCCATTCAAATGTTCACCTTTTAATAACTGAGCAATGTTCACCTTTTATGATGAACAATGTTGCTGCCTAATATTCATCTGAAAACGTGATAAACTACCTTTCAAAAGTTTGGGGTGATTTCTTTGTGAAGTAATACATTACATTTATTACATTACAATACATTTATTCAAATTATCCATTAAATTGTTAAAAAAAGTGATTAAACTTCTATTCATGTTTGATAATAATAAGAACCATTACTAATAATTAAGCAGCAAAAATCTTCATATTAGAATGATTTCTGAAGGATCATGTGACACTGAAGACTGGAGTAATGATGCTGACACTTTACCATCACAGGAATAAATGACATTTGAAAATATATTAAAATAAAAAAAAGTTTGTAACAATTGTAATGCTATTTCAGTTTTATTGAGCATACTAGAGTCTTAGTGAGCATACTAGACTTCCTTTAAAAACAAATAAACATGATATAATTCATTTTAGTCAGTCTTCTCCCCATCTTTCTCAGGATCTGGCAGAGGACGGCACTGAATCTGGAGCTCTTGAGCTGGTCTCTGTCACAGAAGAGGACCTTCCCATTGTCGAGACCCCCACCACTTTCAACGTGAGCTCTTTCAGCAGTCAAAACAGCCATTCAAATCAATTCTACGACCCGGGCTCGCAGGACCCTCATGTCCCTGTTGAGCTGCCTACTGTGGAGTCAGCTCCACTGCCTGTGTACAAAGCCCATAACATTCAGATCCCACCCAGCCCAGGAGTGCCCATCATCAAGGTCCAGCCCTTCTTGAATGGTAAGCAGGCTTCTCGCTTTCTTAGTGTGTCACACTGTGTAAGAAAAACCTGAATGGCTTCGGTGTGTGGTTTACATGGCCACCTCAGCTACCTGAGGTGTTAAAAGTGATCTAATCAGTCTTACTCCACTGGCAGCGCTGGCCTTTAGCAGACTGATTGTATTCACTTACCTCTCTCTGTCTCTCTCTCTCAGGAAAGGACCTGTCAAACTTGAAATCTTTGTGTTGGCCGTATGTGTCTCGCAGATTGCTGGCTCTGCTTATCATCTTGGGCTTGCTTATAGTCTTGATTCTGTCTCTAGGAATAGGTTTGGGAGGTGAGTGTGTTTTTTTAATATTTTGAGGACAGAATTTAGAAGGTTTTTTAAAATGTTTTTAAAAGAAGTCTCTTATGCTCACCAAGGCTGAATTTATTTGACCAAAAATACAGTAAAAACAGTACAAATTTAAACAACTGTTTTTATATTTTCAAATGTAATGTACAGGTCCTTCTCAAAAAATTAGCATATTGTGATAAAAGTTCATTATTTTCCATAATGTAATGATAAAATTAAAATGTCATATATTTTAGATTCATTGCACACCAACTGAAATATTTCAGGTCTTTTATTGTTTTAATACTGATGATTTTGGCATACAGCTCATGAAAACCCAAAATTCCTATCTCAACAAATTTGCATATTTCATCCGACCAATAAAAGAAAAGTGTTTTTAATACAAAAAAAGTCAACCTTCAAATAATTCTGTTCAGTTATGCACTCAATACTTGGTCAGGAATCCTTTTGCAGAAATGACTGCTTCAATGCGGCGTGGCATGGAGGCAATCAGCCTGTGGCACTGCTGAGGTGTTATGGAGGCCCAGGATGCTTCGATAGCCCTTAAGCTCATCCAGAGTGTTGGGTCTTGCGTCTCTCAACTTTCTCTTCACAATATCCCACAGATTCTCTATGGGGTTCAGGTCAGGAGAGTTGGCAGGCCAATTGAGCACAGTAATACCATGGTCAGTAAACCATTTACCAGTGGTTTTGGCACTGTGAGCAGGTGCCAGGTCGTGCTGAAAAACGAAATCTTCATCTCCATAAAGCTTTTCAGCAGATGGAAGCATTAAGTGCTCCAAAATCTCCTGATAGCAAGCTGCATTGACCCTGCCCTTGATAAAACACAGTGGACCAACACCAGCAGCTGACATGGCACCCCAGACCATCACTGACTGGGGGTACTTGACACTGGACTTCAGGCATTTTGGCATTTCCATCTCCCCAGTCTTCCTCCAGACTCTGGCACCTTGATTTCCGAATGACATGCAAAATTTGAGTGCTAATTTTTTGAGATTTCATGAGCTGTATGCCAAAATCATCAGTATTAAAACGATAAAAGACCTGAAATATTTCAGTTGGTGTGCAATTAATCTAAAATATATGAAATTTTAATTTTATCATTACATTATGGAAAATAATGAACTTTTATCACAATATGCTAATTTTTTGAGAAGGACCTGTATTTCTGTGATGGTAAAGCTGAATTTTCAGCTTCATTACTCCAGTCTTCAGTGTCACATGATCCTTCAGAAATCATTCTAATATGATAATTTGATGCTTAAGATTTTTGTTAAAATCAATGTTCACCTTTTATGATGAACAATGTTGCTTCCTAAACTGTGATACACTACCATTCAAAAGGTTTTTTTTTTTGTAAAGTAATGACAAACCAAATGTATTCAGCAAGAATGCTTAAAATTGTTCAAAGGTGACAGTAAAGACATTTATAATGTTACACAAGATTTAAAAAAAAAAAAGTTATTTTGTCCTGTGATCGTAAAAAAAAGAAGTTATTTTGTCCTGTGATCAAGAGAATTATTCCGGTTGCCGCTTTCAAAACGATCCCTCCCTAATGTGAACTGAACTGACAGGGGAGCTGAAGGTCATTAAATATGCAAATCTTATCCAATCCCAGCCGTGGGCGTTTACTTCCAAGTCTCCAGTGCAGCACGCCCATCAAAACCCAGAGTTCAGGAGAAAGCCTCAAAACCAGTGTAGAAAATAGCCTATTACTTATTCATTATGATGTTTTTGAATGTAAAAACCACACAAACATCATTAGTTGACCTCAGACAACAGTATAAAAAAAATTTAAAAAGCCAGTTCATGACATCTTTAACAAAGAATCCTGAAAAACATGCATCACAGTTTCCATTAAAATAGTGGCACAACTTTGCTTTGATAAAAGTGGTTTCTTAAGCAGCAAATCATCATTAACAGAATTTACTTGTGGACTGAATTCATGTGTTGGAAGACTGGAGTAATGATGCTGAAAATTCACTTTGATATAGGCCATCACATGGAATAAATTACATTTTAAAATATATTCAAACTGAAAGCATCTAAATGGCATATAGTATATAGACAATCAAAGTCAAAGAAAAGTATCATTTTGATATGAATATAAATGTTATAAATATTTAATTTATAGATTTAGCAATATTTTCTAAATGTCGATAAAAATTTATTACTAAATGATTGCATTTATTCTTGTTATGCGACTAAAACATTTTTTTATGTCATTCAAAAAAATTTCACATAAGTTAGTAGGTTTATATGAATCCCAGCCACCGCTATAGCCATTATTTAATGGAAGAGACATATAGGCTGTTATTCAAGCATTTATTAAAATTAAAAGAGAGAAATGTTTGAATTTGTATGGTGATAACTTTTCAGTTTTTTTTTTTTTTTAAACCATTTCGTTATTTTGGCTTGAAATTTGTTTGTTGAAAATATAAACTGAATTTAGAAATGCTTTTTAAATGAAAAACTTTACGTTTAATAAACAAAATACATTTTTGAAATGAAGACAGCGTTTGGACGGAGAGCAGCGCATGCAAAATAACCCGTTCCCTTAATCCACGGCTCTTGTTATTGTGAGTCTAGGCCTACACAAATAAAAGTAGACAGTTTATAGTTTTTAATTATGTAGGCTATTGCTCTTATCTGTAGCTATGGATAAAAATGACGGAGCATTCTGAGTTGTTTCCTCTGTCATTAAGGAAAAAATCCACCAGAACGCGTCGCACCTGCGCTTTCATCAGACAGAGGGGTATAGAAAAAGTAGCCTATATTGTTTCGTAGGCTATGTTTAACTATGCCCGGATCTCTCTCTCTCTCTCTCTCTCTCTCTCTCATGTGTTCATTGTGAAACGTGAGCACAAGCTCTGTGCTGCAGGTGTTCAGCAGGGCTCAACATTGGCAATGAATGCATACGGCTAGTAATTATTTGTTTTGTTTCGTTTAGTACATGAACTGATATATAGGCTATAGACCTACTTTTATAGAAATATATCTAGTATAGAAACATGGAAGTGTGACAAAGGCACATAGTATAGGCTAAATAAATTCTCTAATGTGGTTAGGTCATTTTCTACAGAGCACAATACAACATATGTCCTTATTATGATAAAATACATGTCGTTTTCAAACTTTATTTACAGAAAATTGTAATAGATTAACAATAGTGTCATAATTTTTGGAATGACTTATCAAGAGAGGGAAAAATGTTTTTAGTGGCATAACATCAGTTAATGGAAACGCCCATTTCGCTATATTTTTTATCGACTATTATCACAAAAGTTTTGCGTAAATCTGTAGGCTAATGGAAAAAAAGCTTCAGACCGGCGAAAAAATTTGTTAAATGAATGAATTAGATTATGAAGAATGACGATTTCGTGCTTTTGCTTATACACACCTTCCGCAATCTATTTTTCAGTTACTTTTAGTGGTGGGGACAATATTGAGCCTGGCAAAAAGTGGTGGGGACATGGCTTTTTATTTCTTCTTTTAAACACACAAAACTGTTTTTTTTTTAATTCAAAGGTTTCCCCTTGGAAGTTTGCTCAAGTCCCTAGTGGGAATCGAGGAATAGGAAATAATATTGTGATTGAACCATACATAGAATTCATTCTCTAAACACATTCAAGAATGTGTGTCTGTGTGTGTGAAGGCAAGTTAGTGTCTTCCTTACTAATGAAACTCATCTTGAGCAGTGGGAACTGTAAATGTTTAATGAGCTCCACCTATGACAACAGGTCACTGCTAACAGATGGTTGTTTTAAGTTCTGTGCGTGTTTGTGTGTCTCACCATCATGCATTTTGAAAATGTATTTTCCAGCACAAAGCAGGGATTTCTAACCAGAAAAATGGTGATACTTTCCTTGTGTTTGTGTGTGTGTTTTCTTGCACTGTGTGGGTGTCTATGAATAATAATGTGCTGTTCCCAGTGGTCTCATTCACCCCATGCATTTTATTAATACACGTTACTGTAATCGATTCCTGTTATTCCAAAGAAGAAGAAAAAAATTTAATCAATCAACTTTCCACACTCAACTAGGTCAAGATGTTACATTTAACAATAACAGTCTCTCTGTCTATATTCTAATTTTAGAGGTGTGCTCTCTCTCTCTCTCTCTCAGTGCGTGTGAGTGGCAGAAGCTCTGTGCTGCAGGTGTTCAGCAGGGGCTCATGGAGAACTGTGTGCTCTGAAGGCTGGGATTCTCAGCTGGGATCCTTAGCCTGCAGACAACTGGGATACAACAGGTACAAACAGAATCACAATGAATCTTTCTAATGTGAAGAGGCAGATGGATTGCATTTTAAATCATATTTAAAGACTCCCCCCACGCATGCTAATATATTTCTCTTGTATTTCTGCTGTAATGAGCTGCTGTTTTCAAACTTTATTTACAGAAAATTGTCAATAGATTAAAATAGTGTCAATAGATTCAATTGAACTAAACTATTTCAAATACATGAAATTTTGCAAACAATTTTTTTTTTTTTACTAATAAACAGCCAACAGCCTAGTAATATGCATGCTAATAAACTAGTTAATAGTGAGAATTGGACCCTAAACTAAAGGTGTTTCCATTTATTATATATTTATATAAATTATATTCATTAAAAAATTCCATGGCATTTTTTATTAATTTCCAGAATGTCTAGAAATCACACTTTCATATATCCAGGTTTTCCAAGACAGAACTTTTGTTTCTTTAAAAGAAAAAGAAAATAGATTTTTTTTTTACTTTGAAGCTTGCTTTGTCCTATATTTTTAATTATGTTAAGCCGTCTTGTAGTCCCCTTGGAAGTTTGCTCAAGTCCCCTAGTGGGAATCGAGGAATAGGAAATAATATTTCGCAGTTGAACCATACACTTAAATTCATTCTCTAAACTTTTCATTCTTTGTTTTTCATTGGGTTCTGCCAAATATAGTTGTAGATATCAGCTATTAGTGTCTTTCTCAGTGGGACAGTTGTAAAAGATCAGGACAGTAATCTCAGCAACTTTTCACATCTTGGGTCTGCAAATATTATCTTAATTTCTGTTAACAGCCATCATTATCATCTCCCATGCCTGCTATTTATGGAAAATGTATTTTCCAGCACAAAGCAGGGATTTCCCCTTTTAACCAGAAATATGGTGATACTTTCCTTGTGTTCGTGTGTGTTTTCTTGCACTGTGTGGGTGTCTATGAATAATAATGTGCCTCTGTTCCCAGTGGTCTCATTACCTGCATAGTTAATCCAATTAAAATCAGTCTGCCATTAAATGAAAGAAAGAAAAATCATTGCAAACGACGTTTCACCTCAACTAGGTCAAGATGTTACATTTAACTCTAACAGTCTCCTGTCTATATTCTAATTTTAGAGGTGTGTTCTTTTAGTTTGGCATTACTTTCTTTATTATGCATCTTGGCCCTTGAATTTAGTAGCTGTTTAGGCCAAAAATAATGATTGATTGCACTCTCTCAGACCATGTCTCCTTAATAAGAGAACCAATCAGCATCAGCTAAAGTCAACGGATTTCATCTTTTCAGGAGTAACAGCTTATGAATAAAAGTAAATACGTGTGAAAGAGAGAGATAGCACTTGTGTTGGGTATATCACTCTTCAGTGGGTTTCTATATAGAACCCTAAAGAACACTTTATGCCAAAAAGGTTCTATGTAAGAAGAAATGTCTTAAATTATAATACACATTTTTCTAGTGATAAAGTATGTTTACGGGCAGTTTAATTCATAACATTTAATTGAATAATACATGAATTTAAACTAAATGAATTAAAACAAAATCCATAAAATGATTCCGATGATGGAAACCCCCTAACGGTTCTAAATATGAAGCACCTGACAGAACCCCTAAAGGTGCTCTATAGAACCTTTTCTTCTAAGAGTGTAGATTTGTGTCCTATAAAAATAATCAACAGCAGTATTTTAATTTACTAACACTACCAAAGATGAACAAATACAGTAATACATGTATTGCTCATGGTTAGTTCATGTTAGTTAATAAATTTACTAATGTTTAATAAATGAACCTTATTGTAAAACGTTACCGTCATTTCTCTTTTGTTCTTCTCTCTCTGATTGTAGCTATGTGAGCTCTACTGCCATTCCCATCTCCTCCATTGAAGCAGTATTTCAGAATAATCTAGTGGCTCTCGATATCAGCCAAACAGCCCTTCAAGACACCTCCAAGATCCACAACTCTTCATTCGTGAGGTAAACCCTCTTGTATGCACCTGCATGGAAAAGCAACCAAATGTACCTTGCCAAAACAAAGCATTAGTTTAACAATGTGGTTTCTATGGCTCTGTAGCTTACAAATGAGCATTTCGGTCACTCTTTTTTTCAGGCCTAAATTAAATAGCCTGAGGAAGAAGTATTTAGGTCAAAGACTGTCAAATTAGATCAGTCCAGTGACTGACGCATTACATGGCAGATTGTTCAACACTGACTCCAAACAATCTCAAGTGTCTCTGTAGATGTAGTAAAGCAGTCAGGACTGTGTTTGTGAGATATCTTACCTTCAGATGCATGAACATCTGGCCAGACTTTATTCTTGGCAGCTCAGATAAGGTTTTGAGCAGGAAAAGAAAGGGGACATAAAGACTCCATGCTGTACACACACACACACACACACACACACACACACACACACACACACACACAAAATGGAGGCATATAAATTAAACTAGAACAGTTGCATGTGTAGTTCAGACTTCAGACGGAGAGAATCAAAATATTGATGCCACTAAAGTGCATTGTCTATTATTCCAGAAAGACAACCTGCAGTTCTGGTATAGTGACTGCTGTCAAATGTATAGGTGAGTGGCTGTTATTAATCTTATAAAGATAAGTGTAATTGTTTTTAAGTAGCTATACTTGTTTGAGACTCTCATAAAAGTTAAGATTTCATGTCTTAACAATATTGTGACAGTATTTGGTCAGTAATCAGTTAGAAACCACCCTGAATCCTTAACAACCACAATAACACTGCTGTACCGTACGCATAGTAAAAACACTCACAACCACTTGGCCTCCTCACTTCAAAGCCATGGCAACACCCTAGTATTGTGTCAGTGACTTGTGCATGTGCAAACATTTGTTTTTGTTTTTTTAATAACATTTACAAATGAAGTTTGTGTGTTGTTGTGTAGATTGTGGTTCCAGGCCAGCTGTCCGCAGTCGTATTGTGGGAGGAAACGAGTCGAGGCTCGGAGAGGTCCCATGGCAGGTCAGCCTTCATTACCAGAACCAGCATCTCTGTGGAGGATCAGTCATCAGTGAGCGCTGGATACTCACTGCTGCCCATTGTGTGTATGGGTGAGTAGAACAAAAACACACACACACACACACACATGTTTGTTTTTGTGAAATGTGGGGACATTCCATAGGCGTAATGCATTTTATACTGTACAAACCGTATGTTCTATCCCCCTACACTGCCCCTGCCCCTAAACCTACCCATCACAGGAGACTGCAGTTTACGTTCTGTGAAAAAAACCTCATCCTGTGTGACACACACACACACACACACACACACACACACACACACACACACACACACACACACACACACACACACACACACACACACACACACACACACACACACACACACACACACACACACACACACACACACACACACACACACACACACACACACACACACACACACACACACACACACACGTGTATATCATGTTGTCCATGTCGCTCAAAGCTGATTTATACTGGTTCTGTGCTGGTCCAGACTAGTTTATAGTAGTATAGTGCTGGTCCAGGCTGGTTTATGAAGGTCTAGTGCTGGTCCAGGACTTATTTATACTGGTTTATGATGGCATAGTGCTGGCCTAGATTGGTTTATACTGGTTCTGTGCTGGTCCAGACTAGTTTATAGTAGTATAGTGCTGGTCCAGACTGGTTTAATCTGGTTCTGTGCTGGTCCAGACAGTCTAGTGCTGTCCAAACTGGTTTATACTGGTCCAGACTGCTTTATGATGGTATAGTGCTGGTCCAGACTGGTTTATGGTGGTCTTGTGCTGGTATAAACTAGTTTATGCAGGTTCAGACTGGTTGGTGATGATCTGGTGCTGGTCTAGACTGGTTCTGTGCTGATCCAGACTAGTTTATGATGGTCTTGTGCTGGCCCAGACTGGTTTATGGTGCTTTTGTGCTGGCTCAGGTTGTCTTATGCTGCGTTTCCTAAAAGCACCGTAAGCCTAAATTGATCGTAGAACAATTACTAGCAATGATCAACTTAGGCTTGCAATGTTTTTGGGAAACGCAGCCCAGACTGGTTTATACCAGCTCTGAACTGATCCAGACTGGTTTATAATGGTTCTATGCTGGTCCCGACTGATTTATGGTGGTCTAGCACTGGTTCTGTGCTGATCCAGACTGAATTATGATGGTCTGGTGCTGGTTAATACTGGTTCTATGCTGGTCCGCACTGATTTATTCTTGACTTATGCTGGTCAAGGTTAGTTTATACTGATTCTGTACTATTCCAGATTACCAGTTTGTGATGGTCTGGTGTGGTCTAGGTTGTTTTATTCTGATGATCAAGGTTTATGCTGATTTGACTGGTCCAGCATAGGTTATACTGGTTCTGGGCTCATCCAGGTTAGTTTATGATGGTCCAGTACTTACGTTTGTGATTCTTTTTGTTCAAAGTTTTGCTCAGCCAGTGTTATGGACAGTGTATGCTGGGATACTAGACCAGCCATTGAGTGTATCTGGAGCTCACTCTGTGGAGAAAATCATCTACCATGCCAACTTCAGGGAAGAAGGACTCAGCTACAACATAGCGCTAATAAAGCTTAAACTACCTCTGTCTTTCGACGGTAAGAATACGTTTTTTTGTCATTGGCTGAAATTTGTAAAATAGACATTTAGATGGGCATTTTAAAAGCATGATTTAAACAAAACATCTATTTTTTTTTTTTTTTACCCCAGACAAAGTAGCCCCTATCTGTTTGCCTAGTTATGGCGAGACCTTTGAGGAGGAACAGATGTGTTTGATCTCAGGCTGGGGAGCCACAGTGTTTAATGGTGAGTGTGGATCTATTAGCCATTAGAACATTTTTAAGGGAATTTAATGGAGGACTAGTTTGTTTTGTATTTTTGGAGTCAAGACTTCAGAATGCACATGTGTGTGTTGTGCAGGAGAGGCCAGTGTGTCCCTACACGTCACTCAGGTCCCGTTACTGTCCAGAACACAATGCCGCAGACTGGGTCTGACCTCATGGAACATCTGTGCAGGATACTTGGAGGGTGGTGCTGGAACATGTCAGGTATTGCATCTGTGTGTCATCACAATAAACTACAAAAGCCATTATTGAAACAAGTACACTTGAATGTATTTGTCTTCTGTCTGCAGGGTGACAACGGAGGGCCGCTGGCCTGTCAGGGGTCCGGGTGGACATTGGTGGGGACAGCCAGCTGGCTTGAGAGCTGTGGACAAAAAAACAAACCGGGGGTTTACACCAGCATATCTGAAGCTCTCACATGGATTCAGCAACAAATGGAGGTAAAGAACAGATTTTTTCTTTCAAAATAAAAAAGTTGAGAAGTTGGAATTCAATTTAGATTGTTGTCACTCACCAAAGCTCAAAGTACATTTTGACATTATTATTAACGATAAAGGGCAGCTTGAAATTTGTTGTACTAAATTTAAATAGACTTTTAAACATTAATTTCATTTGATTTTCTTTAATTTAACCATGTTAAAAACTAGTCTAGTCCATGAACAAATATATCATTTTTTGCTAGATTATTCCAAGCAACAGAAGCGTTATAGCCTACTTAACCTTTTCCAAACTTGGTTAAGACTCAAGGAACATTGAGATATAACAGGTAATTTAAGCAAAGATTAACTTGTGTATTGGATAAATTGAGAGACGAATAAAGAGTTAAACCACTGATGGACTTATAAATACAACAGCATCAATTAATTTTTTTTAACACAAATGAAAAAAAAAATCAATAGCATATCAAAATGAATCAGACAATATATTCAACACATTATATGCCTACCATGACTTCCCATGAGCCATGATACATTTATTTCACACAAACATAAAGCAATGTAACACCACTGAAATGTGTAAATCAACAGAATTGCTTTACCCTCCTGTTACCCTCAAATCTGGTAACAATTTAAACCTCCAGAATATGAATTTTTTATTTATTTATTTTTTACAAAGGTTTATGTCTCAGGTCATTTATGGCTGACAGCATATCTGGTGGGCTCTGGAACCATTTTGATGACATTAGCGGCACTATGTCTACCCTGACGTTCAAGTGGGGAGCGGTACCATAAAAACTTGAACTACTAGTGGTTATCGCAATACTAGGTGTGGTTAGGTTAGGTTAGGTTAGATTAGAGCCCTAAAACAGAGGGAAGTTGTTTGAATATAATACTGAATATATAAAAGTATGGCATGTTACAGTGACATTAATAAAACAACCAAAACATATGTGTGTAAAATTTAGATTTTTTCCTATGTTTTATACAGCTAAAAGAGCCTGGGGTCAAACTGACCCCAAGGAACAACGATGCTACAAAATGTGTACAGGACATTGGAAAAATATCATCATGTTAATTTTATGTTTACACAATTGTCCCCATCAAATTAGGAAAAGTCATTCAATCTGAAGCAAAAAAAATTATATATATATATATATATATATATACCTCTGTCACATTACTATGACATGATTCCTTTACATTAAAAATAATAGGAGGGTTAAATGAGATGGTAAGCTCACTATGCTCACATTTAATCATCTTTTGACCTTGGAAGTACTTTTCCAACTTTTTTATATTTCCAAAAAGCAAGTATTAACAATTATTATTATGATTATTCATATTATTATCTTTGGGCACACTTGTTAGGTCTTGCACAAATGTTTAAACTTGGGAAATAATTTCCCTGTGTCACAGACAAGGTTTAAGATTAAAATGCCTAAAATGCATGTTTGTGCTGTTTTAACTGAAAGCAACTTGTACTGACGTATCTTAAATATGCCAGTGCCATTGTTTTGACTCAAGATGCACATCAGTAAAAAAATGTATGGCATGTTTATAAAAAAAAGTTACTTAAATGCAATAATTGACCTAAGGCCTAATCCTGGCTTAATCTAAGCCCTGTGTCTATCTGTGAAACTGGGCCAAGGAGTTAAGTAAATAACTGTAAATTACACAGTCATAGTTACCTAGGCCTCTGAGTAAGTAACGGAGCCTGGGGGAGTGACAATCAGTTACAAGATGGCAATTGAACTTTATTCTCTTTGGATAATTTACACTCTGTCTCAGCTGTCTTGATTGATCCTTGGTAAGTCTGTTTATGTTGATCAATAACTGACAGACTTCCAGATCCCCAGGGTCTTTTTAACCTTTGAAATGGTTTTTGGAACACTAGAGTCATCTAGCGGCAATTGCACTGTACTGCTCTGCACCTTCTCAACCTTTCTGCAGTTAATTGAGCCGCAGACCCAATACAGAGACCATTCACACCACTTGTTTAGCATATCATTTTATCCCTAGCCTTACACTGGATTTTAATTTCATACTCAGGTCTTATCCAGTCTGAAATTTTCTGGTAAATATATTTAAATTTATTTTTTAACAGAAAGAAGAGGATCAACGTCGTTGAGCAACTCATGTTGGATGAGCTTCTGCTGACTCGCATATACCTAACATCTGACACGACCTTATCCAACATGGCTTATAAAGGGGAATCATGTCAAAGCAAAGTGACAGAGGCATATATATATATATATATATATATATATATATATACCTCTGTCACATTACTATGACATGATTCCCCTTTATACATTAAAATACAGATTTTTAAGTAGTAATTTAAAGAGTTTATTTGTAAAATGCTATTTATTGTACTTTTTTTTATTTGGGTCCAAATAATTACCATTTTATCATTTATTTATCCATGCAAGTCGAAACGTTTTAGTGCATATATTTTTGTATGTAAGTCCTAATGTACACGCTTAAAATTTACCATTCACATTAAATGTATTAATGTTATTAAGACATTTACTGTATTAAAATGATGTTCTTAAGGGGTTACACCATTTGGAACTAAAAACTGAAAACTTTTTATGCGTTTTGGCTGTTTATTTACATGACAATGGCGTTTTGAAAACGAAACCATTATTGTCTACGTGTAAACTACAAAAACGTGAAAATGGTGATGTCATGCGCAAGCTATATGTTCAGTCTATAGCCGTGTATTGTTTCTTTACAAAGTGGCATCGCACAACTACTGGCCTGGCAGCAGAATGCAGCGTTTCTAGTCGTTTTTGCGGATCCATGAAATGGGGATGGTTTTGATAACGTTGTCGTCTATATGAGAAAAATGCGGTCGCTTGTTGCGTAAACGTACCCCAAGTCTCAATTCTGCTCTTCCAAATCTCTGTATTCTTGCCTTCCACTATTTAAATATACAAAAAGTGCTACAAAAGGAGTAAATGCTAAACCAGGATAACAAATCCAAATGGAAAATGGACCAAAATTAATAATAATAATAAATAAACACCACTTTCCATGAACTACATTACAGTTTCACCCCAAGTCAAATGATTTATTAGTTTACGTGGCAGACTCAGTGAAGGTTACACTAAAAATACTCTCTCAGCCCTGACACGAATGCAGCTCATGACCTCTGATGTCACTCTACAGGATGCACAAACAAATCAAAATCACACGCAAGTGTCCTTCAGGTACAGTGTTCTTTATTACAAAATGAAGAGTCTGAAAGGCAAATCTGTGTGTTTGAGAGAGAAAAGTGAAAAATGCTCGACGCCCAAAGTGCAGCGTTTAAACCTCCTCATGCTACGCTAACGGAGTTGACTTTCTCCTTTTGGGTTAGTCATCTGACTGATGGAATCACAAGACTACAGCTGGAAATGAAAAGCCGCTCAGTACTGACAGCCTAAAGCACATACTGAATACGCAAAATAACTATAAAACAGGATATATGAGCTCAATTAAGTGACAGCTGCAAAAGGAAGAAACGGGGACAAACATGTCCACAATCCAAATGTTATATCAAGATTTTACTAACAGCTGAAGTGTACCAATCCCATGAGGTTTACGCAGATAGATTTGTATTTCTATTTGTGAGAATACGGTATGTTTCTAAAAATAATATTGTATGTTTCTTTACAATAATAAATGAAAACACATGCAATCAATCCTTAAATATTGAAAACATTTGTTTTATCCACTTTGTTATGGTGAAAAACACGTTTTCCTGTGAAAACTCTAGGAAACGGTCCATGATAACACAGAATAAAAAAAAAGTAATCAGTCATAAATGTTTGAGCTGAAGGGCTTTAACATCAAGGATGAGTCCCTTTGCTGAAAATTACACATAAATACAAAATCTTGTTGATGTCCTTCTCTGTTCAACTTCTGTTAATATAATCATTAAAAAGCAAAAACATTTCCTTCTCATACAACAATTACAGGCATTGTATGTCGCAAACAATCACAACCTCACAAAATATCATTTTTGGACACGGTATCCATGTCGATTGCACAGGAAGTGACATCAGAGACCGTCTCACATTGGGGCATTAGAAATGTAAAAATGTAAGGCTTCAGAGTTTATGCCTTAGCGTACAGTATAATTCATTCTTTGTACTTTGTACTAAGTAGTTCCCACAAACCTCCCGCATGTTAAAAGTGTTTTTTTTGTCTTTTTCATACATAAATACTCCTTACAAAACATAGCAAACCAGAGCAAAACAAACAAATGGAAAAAACAAAAACAAATTGGCACCGATCATTTGTGACAGTGTACTATAAAAATAGTTCCTTCTATTTTCTGGTGCCTGATTAAAGCAAACACAGGCATGCAAGAGACGGAATCTCATTGTCGTCGTATCAGAGACCATGATGATAAGTACAACCGAATCATCCAGCATTCATATTTTTTATTTCCTTCCTTTTAGCTCTTTCATAATGTGCTTTGAACACTTTCTTTAAGTTTACAGTATCATACAAAAAAGTGCACTCGGCTAACTGCGTTGGAAATTATTTGTGTGTTCCGCCGTGAGAGAGACTTGTGCTTGTGTCTTGGCTTTTGACCTGTGTGTGTGTGTGTGTGGGTTGTTTCGTGTGTGTGGCTTTAAGCCCTTTCTCTGTACTCCAAACAAGCTGTTTGACAGCTTGAGGATGTGTGCTGTGACCTTCAACACGTCAGCCGAGGTGTTTGTGTGAATGTCTCTTACTTCTTAGTGCTCTTTAACGTCTCTCTTTATACTATGTACGTTACTGTGAGAGTGTGTGTGTGTGTGTGTGGTTCAGTCCTACTACAGCGAGTCGCTGGTCTCCAGGCCCAGCCTGGACATGTCGGAGTGAGAAGGATCATTGTCCTCATCCTCTTCGTCATCTTCATCGTCATCTTCCTCGCTGTGACCTCCCATCATGACCTGCTGCATGGCCAGCGTAGCTCCATCTGAGGAGAGTGTCTGTAGTCCATCCTCACCCACACCGACTGTTACTGTGATACCTGAGTATGACAACCATATAATTCACATATATACTGTATATTCACACATAAACAAACCTCAATGGTTCTTACAGAAGCTCAAAGTGAACCCCTAATTGTTTTCACGTCAAGCAAACGTGCTTGAGCTTCCGTTGACCACAACTGATGTGTGATTTGAATAATGTTTATATGTGAATAAAAGCCTAAATTCAATCCGTTCATCATATAAAGCGTGTCCCTTCAGCAAATATGGACTAAACAGCTCAATTCATATTAATTAGTTTTATGATCTCTTTATGAACTTTTTGAAACGTCAAAGTGGTAGTTGCGTAGCTGTCAATGGAAGCACAGAAAACGCTCAGATTTTAGTAAAAAATATATTAATTTGTCATTTGAAGATGAACTAAAGTCTTGTGGGTTTGGAAGGACATGAGGGTGAGTAAATAAAAAAATGAAAAAAAGTCTTAAGCGCCGTACCGTCTTCCATTGTGACCTCTTGCTGGGTCACAGAAGAGGCGAGGGAGTTGGGCCAGAAGCGTTGTAGGGGCCGCGTCTGGGGCGTCTTCTTTTTGCTCTTGGGTGTGTCTGAGGAGCTGGCATCCAGCATGGGCTGAAGGATCCGTCGCCGAGCGTTAATAAACCTGGAGACATTGAGCCCAATCAGAGACGATCCAGACGACTACACTGAGCATATGTATCAAGTCTGATAACTCACCAGTTGTTAACCTGCAGCAGTGTGAGGTTGGTCTGTAGGGCAATTTGTTTCTTCTCATCTTCTGTAGGATACGGGTGCTGGGAGGGACAGAAGAAATGTAATGTCTGTATTTTTGCACTCTATATATGTTAACTTGCTCTTTCTCTGCTTCATTTGAACAATGTCTCTCTGTAGGCCGCCCGTCTAAACAGATGCCTGACAGAAAAGCTGCCCGCCAGGCTCTTCAGTGATCAGTGCAGCATCTCCAGAAGCTCAGTCATATGAGCAGCTGACATTTGTGAGAGTGTGAATGTACGTGTGTGTCTGCTTCACGAGCCAGTCATCCACACCTACCGGCTCAATTCATTCATCTGTACATCTAAAAAAAAGCTCACTGCAGTTCTTACAAACAAAATCAACTTCAAGCTGTCAGAACATTTTTCCTCAGCTTGAGTAGTTCTGAGGTCTGATAATGTGACGCATTCAATATGTTTAAGCAGATTCAGGGAACAGCATTACAATTCAAATTTGTTTTCCACCATATTAATAAATTCAATAAAAAAGATAATCGATGATCAAAAAGATGTTTAGAGCTGCACGATCCTGGATCCTCGATTTTTTTGTGTTTAAAATAGAGAGTACGATTCTGATAACAAAACAAAATATGTAATGGAATCCTATGTTGCCAGCTAGGATGTCCCGAGTAAAAGTGATCCCAAAAAAATTATTGGGAAGCACAGGCGAAGCACTGCTACTTGGGCGCTGAGATAACACGCAACACATGAAATGGGGATTTCACTTGTTGCGTGTTATCTCTGCACCCAAGTAGCAGTGCTTCACCTGTGCTTCCCAATAATATAGTCCCAAATTAATATCTGCCTAGGAAATCGCCTAGTCTTAATCTGCATCACTATTTTTACTCGTTGTGAATACGCAGGCCACAAGAAGTAATTAGGTGTTTTTTTTTTTGTGATCACTTTTACTCGGGACATGCTAGCTGGCAACATAGGATTACATTCATTATGCTAAGCTAAGCTAGCGGCGACCCTGCCAAACTAAAACAATGCATACAATGAGACAAAAATGCATTTGCCCACATATCTAAATGTAGGAAAGATGTTGAATAAGCCCTACTTTAACAGTAAAGACGTACAAACAATCCATTTCAAATAAATGCTGTTGTTTTTAACTTTCTATTCATCACATAATCCTGAAAAAAACGTATCATGGTTTCTACAAAAAAATATTAAACAGCACTGTAACTGTTTACAACATTGATAATAATGTGACATTTCTTGAGCAGCAAATCAGATCATATTAGAATGATTTCTGAAGGGTCATGTGACACTGAAGAGTAATGGTGCTGAAAATTCAGCTTTAATCACAGGAATAAATTACATTTTAAAACATAATGGTTATTTTAGTGTAATATTTTACCGTTTTTGATCAAATAAATGTCGCACTTTGGTGCGCATAAGAGCCCATATTATTTACTATTGTAATTATTAATAATACACTATTTTTTAAATAAATACTTTTAATAATTTATTTTTATTATTACTACTACTAACAGTTCACCAGATCACACTATATTATTTTTACTACCCCAATACAGGAGAGTTGCAAAGCTGTTAGTTATACTGTATTTATCATTGAAGTAAACATGATACGCTGTTTGCGACCCATTTTACTTCCATAATGTGAGGGTATATTCAGTATGAAAAATATGTAGGATGGCACTTAATTTTACTGCTTGATCAGAATGTGAATAATTGTTTTGATACTGTAGGGGTTAAAAAAAGAGAGGATTTGATGACTTGATGTGAATAGGCTTTTAGACTGGGCCAACTCTATAAAACAGTGAAGGACAGAGGAATCTGACTTACACCGATGTGCTGGAAGAGCCAAGAACGCATGACGTTGGTGGCGTGTTTGGGCAGGATGCCTCTCTTGGCTTTAGAGGAGCTGTCCTCCTGACTGAAAAAGCTCAGATCCTGGTTCAGCTGCAATTGAAGCTGTGGGCAAATGAATGTGCCTGTCAAGAGTGTGTGCAAATGCCATTCATACTGTAATAGATTGTGAAGCCATGCTGCTAAATAGTTGGATCAGCACATCTTGAGCCAATCAAAGAAACTCTTAATACTGGAATAACTGCATGACAGGAGTGTGTATGGTGAAGATCACTCACCTGTGAGTTCTGGATGCGTATTGTTCCAGGTGACAGAGTCTGTGTGACCACCTGCCCCTGTGGAGTAACAACTGTAACGGGCTGATATACTGTACCACCTGGGAAAAACAAACACACGCTCACAGAGTCAATATACCACGAAACGTGAGAACGAACAAGAAAGAAATCAAGAAATATAATTGAAAAACAGATTAAAGTGATTCAATTATTTACAAAGATACAAAGTGTTTAATATACACTAGCATTCAAAGGTTTAGGCTCAGGAAAATCTTTTGGTTACACTTCATTTCAAGGTGTCCGTGTTACAGTGTAATTATGCATTTAAGTACTGTGTAATAATAATTAACTACATGTACTTACTATAGGGTTAGGACTGGGGTTGGGTTTAAGGTTAGTTGCATGTAATTATGCATCATTGTTTTTAATCAGCAAAGACATTAACTTGATCAAAACTTTGGTAGTAAAAATCCATTTGTTACAAAAAATTCAAATAAATGCTGTTCTGTCAAACGTTCTATTCATCAAATAAATCCTGAAAAAAAATGTATCACGGTTTCCACAAAAATATTACGCAGCACAACTGGTTTAAACATTGATAATGATAAGAAATATCTCCTGAGCACCAAAGCAGCATACAAGAATGATTTCTGAAGGATCATGTGACACTGCAGACTGGAGTAATAGATTGCAACTGGGTTCCGGAAATACAAAGTCCATTCATTTTCTCCATTGGAAAATTGATTTTTAACAATAACTTATAAACCTTTAAAGACAGACATACTGTGAGCTAGGAGGTTGTTAATCAATGGTATTTGCTTCTGTTGAAGCCATCAGCCCGCATTATTTCAAATTAGTTTTAAAATAATTATGTTTAACGGTGAAATTTTTGGTGAAAATATACATTACCCATTATGCTGTACTAAAGATTCCACCAATCAGAGTCGAAACAAGCTAAAAGCTCTTTAGCTCCACCCACTAACGAAGCACAACAAATGATGCAGCCTCTCAAAATACTTTGCGTGTTTTTACATTCAAAGACATCACAATGAATAAGTAATAGTCTATTTTCTATTACATTTAAGCTATTAATTGTACTGTATTCATCATTGAAGTGAACATGAGACGCAGTTTGCAACCCAAATGTAGGATGGCAGAAATCAGTCAAATAATGAAACGGCAGAGTAAAACAATCAACAAACCTGTTAGCATCTGTGTGGGGTTTACAGTTGTGACAGTAACGTTGCCCTGTTGTAAAGCTGACGCTGGTACAACAATACCTTGTGAACTCATGGCTCCAGAGAACGAGGTCGGCGGCTGCAAGGAGAACATGTGCACAACGGTTATTTTCTGAGTGAAGATGGAGACCGATTTCTACAGTGTCTCTGAATGTACCTGTGTCTGTGTCGGCGAGTAGGGACTTCCTGGCTCTCCACTGAGCAGGGTCTCGCTGTTCATCTTGGTCTTGAGGCAGGCGATGTAGCGGCTGCAGAAATCTTTACACAGGTCATTTACCTTCTCCAGCTCCAGCAAGTGAATCCGTAACACCTGGATGGCCTTCACCATCTGAGCCCAGTGAGAGCATACAGTACATTGAGCAAGCGTAAAGACACCATCAGGAACACACACTGAACCACTGTATGAGATTCTTACATTTTAAAACCAAACCTGAAATCGATATTTTATTCTCTATATTTATTTCCTCAATCCTCACCAATCATGTAGATCCCAATGGACTCAAATAAAAGTGTGAAATGTATTCAGTGAGCAGAAGTATTCATAATAATATTTAAGCCAGCAATTATTTTAATGTTTTGGTAAAAATGTAAATTTTATACCATTTTGTCAAAATAAATAAATAATAAAGCACTAAAAACTAAAGCCTGAAAAATGGAAATTAATTTTAAGATTTAACGGTGTTATTAAATTATCAGTGTTTTGAAAGATTGTCTTAAAGTAAGTCTTAGTTGAAGGCAAAGGTAAATAGGGAAAATAAAATTAAATGCTTAAATATCCAATATCGACAATTCATTTTTTTTAATATTGACCAATAACTGACATCATGCATCCCTAAATATACACTACCATTCAAAAGTTATGGGACAGTATGTTTTATTAAAGAAATGAATACTTTTATTCAACAAGGACGTATTAAATTGATCAAAAGTGTCGGTACAGACATTTATAAAGTAACAAAAGATTTATATTTCATATAAATGCTCTTTTTTAAACTTTCTACTCATCACAGAATCCTAGGGGGGAAATGTATCACAGTTTCCACACAAATATTAAGCAGCACAACTGTTTTCAACATTGATGATAATAATACGTTTTTTGAGTTAATTGATTTCTGAAGGATAACATTTTAAATATTTAAACCTGGTTAAATAATTGATCAGTACGACGCTTCTTACCAGATTGTCCAAATCGGGGTCCTCACTGAAGAACGCTTTGCCTTCTTTCTCCTGGTTTCGCACAAAGTTCTCGATATCTACATCGAAACTGGCCGAGGTCACGCACTCCGAGCTCTGAGTGGATTGCTCGCATTTCTCAAAGAGCAGCGCCAACAGGGGGAACAAGGGGTGTCTGACAGTCAACAAACACAAATAGATATTTAAGTACAATTTTTAAAAACATGCCACAAGAAAAACAGTAAGTCACCTGTAAATGGCCGTCTTGTAGACCTCCATAGGAGATTGTGGCTCAGACGGTGCAGAGCTGCTCTCCTCTTCCTCTCTCTCCTCCTCCTCCTCCTCCTCCTCTTCTTCCTCCAACCTCTCCTCCACTTGTCCCGCCGTCTGTTCTCCCACTTGCATCTGCACGGGACAGAGGAGTGAGGGGGGGTTTGGATAGAGAATGAAGATGTGTGAGGTATGTGGAAGTTAGCAATGTCAGCTGGCATGTCTGCGGGCGGTAACGTCCGTGTGTGGGCTGCTCTGAGAAACACAGCCTCTCAGTCACAGCGCAGAGCTCAGAGCCGACGAGACCCTAAGGGTCGACATGGGGTTTCAAATCATGTAACAAAAACTCATTTGAACAAAGACGCTTCTCTCTCGAATCTCAGACTACTCTATCTTTGTCTGTCAAATTTAGAAAGGTTTCACAGATTTAACAGAATGGTTTTTCACATTAGTTTCAGACCATTTAGCAGAAAAACAGAGGAAATAGAGAACTTGCTTGAGTGACTGACTTAACATGCAAGATATCCAGGGTTATTACAGTTAACTAAAACTGAAACTAAAAACATTTTTACATTACTTGAAATAAAATAAACCTAAACTGAAATAAAGTTATTTTATAAATATTTTATTGCAACTGGTTGTCAAGGAAACATTTCTCATTTTCATTTAGTTTAAGTTGATGTACTAAAATAACTAATAACTACTAAAAATTTAAACTATATATATATATATAAAGTTTAATGAAAATTGAAAATATGAAACTAATTTAAAATATGAATAAAAACTAATATCATCTCAATGATACTAAAATAACATCGATCCAGATATCTTGAATAATAATAATTCAATAATCTATTAATATTTTTAAATTATAATATATTATACACAGTGTTGGTTTCTTTTCCTATTTGCACCGTTTTTTTCTTTGTACTTAAGAGTTGGACAGGCCCACATGATTGAGTGCATGTGATGGAGAGCAACAATAGTGTTGATTGAAAAGGGGGAGATGTTAAAAATATTTCACGACTGCTGGAAAATCTCGGGTTAGTCTCGAGTCTCTCTATCTCTCCATCCGATACCGCAGAGGTCAGACTTCCCAGAATTCACAAGACATCAATCTCAGGGTGTGACACTTGCATGTTTACAAAGCTTGTCTTGATTCTTTTATTGCAATATAAAGTTGCTTATCACTTCATTTAAAGGAATAGTTCACCCAAAAATGAAAATGTTCCCATAAATTACTCACCCTCTAGCCATCCTAAGTGTATATGACTTTCTTCTTTCAGCCGAACTCAATCTGAGTTATATAAAAAATATCCTGGCTCTTCTCAGCTTTGTAATGGCATTGAGAGCCCGGGTTTTTGAAACTCCAAAAAGTGCATCCATCCATCATTAAAGTTATCCATTCGACTCCAGTGGGTTAATAAAGGCCTTCTGAAGTGAAGCGATGCATTTTGTAATAAAAATATTCATATTTAAAACCTTATAAACTATAATGCCTGTCTTCCAGCAACGGCTGTACGAGTGTTCACGGGAGAGTCGAGTTCCGGTGAAAGAGTGACCTCTGACCCGACTTATGACATAGCATAAGCTCAGGTGAGAATTGGAGCCTCCGACGTAAACCACATAACTGTGAATGCACGTGAAGTTTTAAATATGGCTTTTATTACAAAAACCCGTCACTTAGCTTCAGAAGGCTTTATTAATCCACTGGAGCTGTATGGATTATTTTTATGATGGATGGATGCACTTTTTGGGGTTTCAAAAACCCAGGCACTATTCAATGCCATTATAAAGCTTGGAAGAACCAGGATAATATTCAATATAACTCTATGATTGTGTTCGGCTAAAAGAAGAAAGTCATATATACCTAGGATGGCTTGGGGGTGAGTAAATTATGGGATCATTTTTGGGTGAACTACTCCTTTAAAAGGACAATTGAACACATTTACACAAAACAAAACCAGTGTCAGACTTTGAACAAAACCACTGGCTGTGTAAAGAGCTACTAGCTCTTTGGCAACACAAACCTGTTCAGCCTCTTGGTAATCCTCCATGGACACTGATGGGGATGTCATCATAGTTACTGTTGCCGTGGACAATGCTTGGGCATTCTATAAAGCTGATCTGTAGCACCACTGCCACAACAAAGAGACAAAACATTTATGTGGAGGAACTACAACCAGCCACTCTTTACTATAATGTGGAAAATGAATAAAATTCTGCTTTAAGCATCGACTATGATCTTATCTGTATGTGTATGACACAATTCATATTAATTTTATAGAACTTTTGCATTACATTTATCGCATAAGGGCCATAAAGTGTTTTACTGACAGACTGATATACATGTAAACATAGACCATGCCAATATTTAAAGCTACATTATCATTATTAAAGCGGATATCTGTCTGTTAAGATAAATAACGGTATTTTTACTGTCAGCTTTAACTAAATGATTAAGCGTTTTGTTTTCAAATGTTTAATATTAAATGATGTGTGTATATATTAATATATACAAAACCATATATTATTTAAAACAATTATATATCACATCAACAGTTAAAACGAGATTTTATTGTGTTTCTGCATGCGCTGTGAATCAAAAGTTTATGCGCTGCATGTAAGTGACGAAACCAAATCATAAAGTACTGTTTTATTCATAGAATAACATTCATGTGCTTCAAAATAAACTTGTGTGCTGAATTGGATAAGCATCTGCAGTGGTCTTTGCGAATACAAAATCGAGATATAAATAGTTACATCCTTAAATATCTGCATCTGCACTGCAATACGATTTCAATGAGTGATTGACTTTGAACTGGGCTAAAACTGAGAATATCTACATTTAAAAAAAAACAATAGATTTGATTATTAACGTTCCGGGAGGAGTCATTTCTTGTAATGTGGTCTTATATCTTCGTCTTTTTCTTCAGCCACAGATGACTGTATATCTCATCCTCTATTACTGTAACGTTAGGCGCCATGTTTGTACTGAGCCTCTGCCTATATGCCCATATCCATGTAACGTTTTCGAAGCGATATACACCCATAATAACCGCTGGCGCTATTAATATACAGTTATATTACATAACCTACGTCCAAAAAAACATCAGCCGCCTTAAGTTTTCACTGACTTGTCCATTTATCGTCTCTGTCTCTTTAAATATAATAAAAAGCCTGCCCATAATCGCCTATCAATCAATCTAAGGGACATCGGGCTATCCCTCCCCACCAGTGCAGCCGCCATTCGCACTTCTACAAAAGATCATAAAAAAAGAGCTGGGCCTTGACTGTGTGTCGAGCCAGAAAATCTCCCCCGAAACCACCGTCCAAACATCTGATTTCAGGCTAAAACCATCCTGACCGCGCGCCTCCCACGGAAGCTCGATCTTATGTGCCGAGTGCAGTTTTAGTGTGCGGCCCAGATCGCCTGATTGATAGGGAGTCGGAAAAGAAGATTTTGAGTGACAGCTTACCTTAGTGCCAATCTTCGTCACAATGACAAGCGGCTGCAGCAATCGGGACCCGCAGTTCTTCCATGTCGTCACAGCGTAACGGCACGCAGGCAACTTTGCTCATGAATATTTATGAGGTGGGAGGAGATATTACGGTTTAGGGAAAAGTGCTCGCCCCCTGGAGACTTCTGTGGGGACAATGTAACGTGCCGGCTATATTATAAAATATATATTTTGCACGGTGCTTGGTCATTTTAAATTGTATTTCTGAACGTTTCATTAAATGAAGCACAGTCGGAAATGTCAATGCCCAACCAACTTTATTTTTTTTGCGTTTTGCTTTCTCGTATCTTTTTTAAAACTGCACAGTTTTGTAACTGTAAATAAGTTAACTGATTTAATTCAAACACTAGTGCCTTTTAAAATATACGATATACTTTCTATGAAAATATACAATATACTTTCTATGGCAATCCCATGCTGTGCTTTTCATTTTGAGCTGCTTTCATCTAGTGCAGGATCTGAGGGAGAAAAGATACAAAAAAGTTTCTGGGATCATATGAACTTTAATATTCATTCTAAACACACAAAGGCAGAAATATACCCACCGGAGAACTTAAATTCTGGGAACTTGCTTAAGTCTCCACCCCCATAGAGTCTCTGGAGTTTGGTTAGTTCTTCATTGAAAACTTTCTCATATTCTGGTCCAACATCTACAAGACCACCAGAGGCTCTGTAGGACGACACAACCCATGTTAAATGTGGAAAATGCATTATTCAAAATATGTGAGAAGTATATCTATATATAGCATATACTGGAATGAACGGAATGTTTTACTGTTATTTGATTTATGGAATGTTTTTCATACTGGCTCTTTGTGGAGTATTCCCGTATCTTGTCGAGAAAGAGTCGCTTTATTGGATCCAGCTGTGCTGCAGATGAGAGAGAGAAATCACTGTTTTTTGTTTCACATGAACATCCAATAATTCTAAAATATCAATTTGAACCAGAATGCTTTAATGACATGTGCTTTCTGACTTTGATGACAATTATTCTAATTATAATTATATTGCTTTTTGTTTAAATAAAAACATATAATTTATTTTAAGTAACTTATCATAATAAAAGTATTTGCATTATAAAACACAAAAAAGCAAAAAAGCAGAGATCAGTCCACCCTCTTGTGGTAAAGATCATAAAGCCTCCATAACTTTCTGACGTTAACCACAGAAACCCATGCAGATTCAATAAAGACATCAATGTAAGCAATTATATGAGTTACGGGAAAATGTTTATGGATGCTGTATAAACATTCACTTTGTTGTTACAGCAAGTCAGTTGTCAAATTTAGATTAAAGATTAAATTCTATTTTAAGAACCTATTTTATTAATAAAATAGGTTCTTAAAATAGAATACTTTAAGGGGTTACTTTTTTGGGAATTGGGATGCTAGCGTTTTGCTTCTAATGCTAGCATCCCAATTCCCAAACATTCCATATTCTAAAAAACCCAATTACAAAAATGGTGCATGAACTTGTGTTTTAAGCAAATATCAAATAAATGGATTTTAGTAAATGATAATAACAAATGCATGATTTGCATCAAGCACAAGGTATAAACATAAACATTAAAGTGCCCCAATTATGTTTTCTTGAAAATTCCCTTTCATGCAGTATGTAATATAGCTGTGTGTGAAAGTAAAGTTGTAATGTTGAAAGTGCACGATAAATAAAGTTATTGTCTCCCAAAAGACAGAACTCCGAAGCGCCTGAACGAGTCGTCTGTAATTCGAATCCCACTGCATTATGGTTCTAATCTACGTCACTAGAAAATACATTTGTATAATGCCGTCTATATTGTACATTGTCTGCTTATAAACAACTTGACCAGCCTTCAAACAAGTCATTTTACTGACGACTGCTTCGGAGTTCAACGTGTGGTTCGCAAAACCGCTTGCTCTTGAAAGATGGGTCAGTACTCGGTTTATTTGGACCAGCTTGCTCCTCAGAATCACAACCTGTAAGTATGAATAATTATTGATGTTTCCGGCTAACTGATGTTATTACTGTCATACTAAAGCAAATCCCCTGTTGGTCACTATTACTTAAAACTGTGTCTATTAACGCAGATTGTCTGTCATTGTCTGGAGTTTTTGTCCAGAGGCTAAAGACTACAGCCAGCAGGAGGCGCTGTTTCCACATGTTTTCAACATCGCACTCACAGCACTCGGGGAGCTGCGGAGATTCATGTAAACGGAGCGGTGGAGAGCAAAGTGAGTGTTTCAACTTTTCAAATTAATTCCTATGAAAGTTACGCTTCCAAAGACATGAACTGAAAATGCGGCAGACTGTTCACGTGCTGTGAATGCAGCCGCGAATCCCGCACTTACCTCAGCTCAGCTCATGTGATGAATGTAATCCGACTCCTGCTGCGTTTGTGACGGCCGTGACACTCAATCGGCTCACTCACATTATGTTGAACAGACACGTTCAGTTTTTAATTGTAGCGTCTCTAACTGAACTGATTTTATGAAAATAAACGCGGTGGGCAAGTAAACCATAGGGCAGCGAAGTGCATTCTGGGAATTGTTGTCTTTCATCCCCATGAGACAAAAATTAATTTTCTGTGTTTTCTCAGTCTAGAAGGCACCAAATTCAAAAATAATTTCACATTTCTACTACATTAATGACCGAGTTTAAATACAGATTCATCTTCCCAGCGCTGAAGTACCCCTTTAAGTAAAGATAAAGGATGGAGCAAGATTTGTTTTACAAACTTTAATGTTACATCAGTCATTCACGTTAGTGCTCGGCTAACATATGCGCTGTTATTGACACAGTTCCCACATGTGGGAAATATACACATCGGTTTGTTGAAAGACATACACTTGTTAATGCTGTTGGTGAGGAATTACAGTTGCAACATCTCATAATGTATCTCAAAATGAGTGGCGCATCACTGAGAAATGTCCTGCTCTACTCGTCCATGTGATGGAGGTTCGGGTTGAATAGGGCGTTTAGCTTCTGCATGACAAGCGCTGTAAGCGGTAGGCTAGTCCTAACAGACTGGGCTATCATGGCAGAGTGGCTTATATGAGATAGTTTTTTGACCTTATGCATGTAAACAGCATAATTTGGAGTCTGTGTTACACAAGTAATGATGCAAGTAAATGTTTTTCAACGATCAATTGCATAAATGATGCATTTATGAAAACTGCATGGAGCTTGAGAATCTTAACTTTATGAGAATGTAACATTTGCACTAATTTAGAGTGCTTTCCCATAAATAACTGTCCACAAAAAATGGGGAGGTTGAATAAAAAACATAATATTCACATTTTTTGAAAAATATGGATTTATGTAGGCATTGAATGGAGGAAGAATGACATACCCTCAGGGAACTCTTCAAATGCTTCTCTCTGCACCTCTTCCTCTAAAGCGTCAGTTTGTGCTACAATTGGTTCCTTCAGATTGATGGAGCTTTGAGCATCACCAGACATTTCTGACATACCATCCGCCTTTACTGCTTTACTTAGAGAGGCAGACATGGTCTCAACAACAGGAAGATCCTCAGTGGATTTAAATAAAGAAACTTCTAGAATGGCGTCAGAGACTGGAATGGCTTCTTCGTGACAAACTTCACGAAGAGATGGCACTTCATCACAGGCAACTGCCACAGCTTCAGCACTGGAAATATCCATAATGGACTTAGATGCGCCAACTGCAAATGAGCCAAATGCCTGATTGATGATCTCTTGACTCAAAGGTGTTTCGTCTGCATTGACATTTGAAGACCAACTGGGAGCTAAAAAGTCTTGAGATTGAGTAGATTGAGGTTGTGAAGAGTACTGTGCTTGTGCAGTGTTTGCAAACGTTGATGCGCAGATCACACTAATAACTTCTGAAGCAGTGAATGACTCTTCTAGATGACCGTCCTCATGCGCAGCTGAAACTTCAGGAGTTGCCATAACTTTGGAGGTCACTATAACTTCAGGCATATTAACTATTTCATCACTAACAACTTCTTCTGGAGGAAGTTTTTTAAAGGCAGAACCAACATCCTCAGAAGATGGAATGACTTCTTTGGTGTTTGTTGAAGACAGCTCAGAAACTTCCTCTTGAGCTGAACGCTCTTGTGGAGCATTACTAGTGGGCGACTCTACACCTAAATCAACAGCTGTGGGTGCTGCATGTTTTGCATTTGAAATTTCATTGTATGTGTTATTATGCATACCTTCCATGGGCATTTGGTCAACACCTTTTGAATATGCGAAATCCACAGCAGAATCTATTATGGCAGTGTCAGGCGCAGTTTCACAGAAAGTTCTGCTCGCTGCTACATGCAATTTGGAGGCCGCATTCAGAGCTGCTTCTACATCTATAACGTACTGAACTGGTTTAGTATCCACAGGAGTAGCAGATTCTGTAGAACCTTCCACACTAACTTTTGCCGGAAGGGTGCTTGTAGAAGTTTGAACTTTTGCATTGGAAGCAATGGTTGCTTTGGCATCACTCTGGTCATCGAATTGATTTGGTGTAGCTGGTTTGGTTGTACTTGATGTAGCAGCTTTCAATACAGCAGCAGGGATCACTGATTGTTTCCTCTCTTTGGTCTCCTTGGTCTTTAGCTGCAGTAATCTGGCAATATCAATTATAGTTTTTGGTTTTGCTTTCTCTAGAGTAAAGATAACATTATATTAATGTATGTAACAGAAGCAAGAAAAAAACAAAAAACACTTATATCACTTGATCCCCTATCAATTATGTGCCCATAGCAACTGTGTGATTTTGCCAAGTAAGATATGTTCCTGGAACAACATTCATCCCTAAACCTAACCATAACTTCTCCTAAAATCATAGGGAAATGATGGGTGAATAACACTGATGTATAAACTTGGCACAAACTCTAAACCTGTCCCTCAAATCTGATTGGATGATTGTAATGTTCCAGGATCAACAAAGATGTTGATTCAGGGACATGTACTTGGTGAAATCATGTTCACCGTTTTTTCATACACGCTTAAAGTCACCATGAAATAAAAATTTACCTTTTAAAAAAAAATCTAATTTATGTGCCCTTGTTATCTTTAATCAAAATAACTTCCCCTTCCACTTGCAGTGGCATCTCTTCTTATGTCATGCTGATTTTTAGTTTTATGTTCCCAAAGAACACTTCAGTGAAAAGTTCTTAAAACAATGTTTTTCTTAGTGTGAAGAACATTTGAATAATCCAAAGATGGATGTTAAAGGTTTTTCATGGAATCAGACAATAAAGCACCTTTATTATTATTATTATTTTTTTAAAAGTTGATCAATGTTCCTAAAATAAGACAAAATGTCAAAGAAGCAAAATGCAATAAAACTCATGATAACTTACTTATACTTGTGTATCTGACAGGCTTCTTGGCATTATTTGCTTTGGTGCAGAGCGTTGTCAATGGAGGAACTTTCCTTCGAATCCAAAAATCTTCCAACCAAAGGAACTGAGTTAAAGATACACAAAGTCATATAATTGATTTCTGCAATACTATCAGCTGACATTTTAACACGATATTTGATCAAAGCTGTATATATTCTTGTATGAGAGGTTCATTTATCACATGATACCAATATAAATGATTTCTGAATATTAAGGCAAAGGAGGGATCATTAAGTTTTCGTGCAAGATTAATATTTTATTATATAATAGTTGATGGAAAACATTTAAGTTTGTATCTTTGCTGATTAGAAAACAAGTACACAGGCTTCCTAGTCCGTTCAATTTGAGTGTCACTAATAAACATGTACCTTCAAAACCCTCAAACGACGAACTCTCAGGAAGGACATAATTGCGAACATCCCTAAGAAGTGTACACTTGATGGCTGCTTTTTATGGTGGAGAGAATAAACAGCAGTTACACAATGAGGACAGTGCAAAACAAAATACTCGAGTTTTCTCTACCAAGAGTTAGCATTACGAAAAGACGACATGGACGGCCTTGTGGTAATCCAGTGTTACCTTTTCAGGCTTTAGTGTTGCTTTCTTTCGACTCTTCGACCGTGTTTTTCAGACACCGCTTGTTTACTGTCCACCCGAAATCAGGACATGCCGTCCAATGGGCGGTAAAATTCAATTAAAATGAATTCAGAGGCTCTACAGACAATAAAAGCAGGACTAGTGTACCATAAGGACAAAAACATACACATTAAATTAATGAAGTTGTTGAAACTGTTCCGTGAGGCAAAAGACGTTGCGTAATCGCGTGACACGCCCCCCCGAGGAACATTCTGTGCACGTCAGTCTATGGTCAGTACGTAAGTCGCGTGCCACTCTGAAGCGTTTTTCCTTTATCTGGTCTCACAATGTAAAAAAAATAGTCATAGACCTTACAAAAAAGTAAAATACTTTGATATATGAGAGCTGACATCAAGTATTTTACTAAACATGCATGCTCGTTTTGATAGTGTGTAGTAAAACACTGTAAGCAAAACTTAACAAATAACTAAAAACACAAATACTACATAATTTGAACGACTATACCTTGGTCCAATTGAGTTTTATTTGCAACATTAAGACAACACACTGCTTCTACATTGATAACAATACGCTGTCATCAACATATTTACTTCTCAATTTGTAATATATTATACTCCATTCAAAGTTTTAAACATAGACACATATATTACTGTTCAATCAATGGGACTTCATTAAAAAATAATGAAGCTGGGGGCAAATCTTCTGGTCTGAAATGTACAGTGTGCATGATAAGAGATGAGGGAAGGTCAGGATAATAAGAGAAGAGGGGACAGGGGATAAAAGGAAAGATGTGTGACCATGACCCCATTGCATTGTCTAAAATATACTTCAAGATGAGGTTTGGGAAAGTGACCCAGCAGAAAGCATTCAAAAACCTAAGAGTCACTCTTTCTCACATACACGCACATACACATAGAAAAACCGAGTGGAATAACTTGCTGGCCCCACAATTAGCTGTTTTCCTTGATCACTCTGGCATCTCACTAGCACAGCAGTGGAATATTAATGTGTGTATTGCATCTAGACAGGAAAACACACACACAGACACACACAAATTAAACAAAACCAATCGCTGTTACAGTCCAAAAGGAAACAGCACCTTTCTCAGGCTCAGTAGTGTAATAATTGAGGGCGAATGAATAAGAACCACACAAATTCAACACAATTCATCATGTAAAGAGGGCTCTACCTGAAGAGCTGAGGACATTTGCAGCAGATATGGGTGATGATTGATCCCTTTTGCTCTCTGGTTCATTTAGGATTGTTTCAACATTTCTACATGCTGCAACCTTCCAGACTTTTAGCACTATATCCCATTTTTTGCAAATAAACAACAAAAAAGCAAGTAAGAACACAAAATATGAACTGACATCTCTCATTTTTACAAAATATAGACAAAACCTACAGTGTTGATCATTAATGCCTAACAACAGCACAAGGATAAAAAACAAATCAACATACATAAATCAAAAACAAACTGATCTAATTAGTAATGCAGTTTTGAACAGTACTATATATTAAATAGTTTACTTTGTGATGTACCATCAATAAAACTAAGAACATCAGGGGGGAAAACTGAAGAAAATCTGGCTGAATTACTGCTAAAATCTAAAGTCATGCAGCCACCACATATTTTCACCGGTTATATTAGCCGTTTAGGGATATTTCAAAGATATTTGATAAGTAAAATCTTCTAATGTTCCTTCAGACCTGCAATGATATTTCTGTGAGATGTGTCCCATTCTCAAAAACATAAATAAATAAAAGTTACATGACAAAAGATGCTGAAAAACATGTAACAATTTCCAAAATAGTCTTTCCATGGAGCGTTTGTGGCTGTATCTTCCAGAGGCTAGCTGCAAATTTTCCTGAACATGCTCACGTTTAATGGACCCTCAAACACAAACAGATCGAGTACATTCAGTTGTTGAACTGTCACCAGTATCTTTCAGTAAGAACAGATGAAAAAATAAATAAATAACATAAAATGAGCCGGTTGACACTAGAAAGGTTTGCCAACAAAGCCTGGTCTTAGTTTTTAGTGTTAATGACTGAAATAATGGAATAAATGTTGAATAAAAAGACTATAAGGGTGAAATCTCACAAAAACATCCAGGTCATCCCAAAAATCCCCAATAGTTTTGCGTTAAAAATGTATTTATTTAAATAATATCTATTACAGTTATAAGAATGAGATTTTTTAAAACTATGTTAATAAGAGATCCATGAGGTTCACCCATAAGGACTTTCACTGAAATGGCACATCATTTGTAATGATTCTGTGTATTCTAGAATGAATATTGCGTCAAATGGCACTACTGTTCCCGGGTCATTAGAGCGTTAAACAACCACTGTATGTTTGATTCTTTAAGACTTACAGCATCCTGAGACATCCTTCACATCATTACTCTACAGTGCATCCTTCATTTTCACTCACACACTTGACTTGTCTTGAAGCGGTACCAAGACAATAAAATCCGATCGGGATCACTGATTAAGACTGTTACAGCGTTTTTGCAGACTCACAGATGCTTGTGCAAATACACACATTCACACTCTGGGATTCATGATGCTGGGTGGAGTGGGATTGTCACATTAGGCTGGTGGGCTTTCACCACGGAGGAGTAGCGGATATGGAATCTGGGGTCGAATGGTCAGGTCATACAACATGGGTCAGGGTTCGTCAAAGAGCTGAAGGTCCAGTCGCACCACAATCTCTCCCGTAGGGACTTCGTGTAAAAGCAGACGCTTGGTGATGGGACCCTTCGAGCCCTGGTCCTTCTTGATGTCGGCCAGCCGAATCTCTGTCCTGCCCAAGAAATCTAACAAGACAAGAAATGGAATGGGGTGAAAGTTTTATGTGGTTATGATTATACAATACTGTTGAAAAGTATATACAGTATATATACACAGTACGGAATTGTAATTATATGTTGGTAAATATTTATGTTTATATATACACTCACCGGCCATTTTATTAGGTACACCGGTTCAACTGCTTTTTAATGCAAATATCTAAAGGTCAAGGCAACAGTAACTCAATTAGCTATTTGTTACAACCGAGGTCTGCAGAACAGCATCTCTGAACGCACAACAGCAGCAGAAGACAAACCGGTGCTACTCCTGTCAGCTGAGAACAGGAAACTGAGATTACAATTTACACTGGCTCAACAAAATTAGACAATAGAAGATTGGAGAAATGTTGCCTGGTCTGATGAATCTCGATTTCTGCTGTGACATGCAGTTGGTCGGGTCAGATTTTGGTGTAAACAACATGAAAGCATGGATCCATCCTGCCATCAATGGTTCAGAGTTGCTGCTGGTGGTGTAATGCTGGCAATTTTTTTGGCACTCTTTGGATGCCACAGCCTACATGAGTATTGTTGCTGACCATGTCCATCCCTTTATGAACACAGTGCACCCATCTTCTGATGGCTACTCCCAGCAGGATAACGTACTATTTTACAAAGCTTAAATCATCTCAACTGGTTTCTTGAACATGACAATAAGTTCACTATAGAGGGTACGCACGTGATGTCACTGTCACAGTGACTGCGGTTTCGCCCACTGAGTGGCAAAAAGACTGAGTGGCAGCATTGGTTTCAGTGTGAATGCCGCAAAAAACACACAAAACACACCTAAAATGGGAGTTTTGCGATTGGCTGTACAAATAGATTTGACAAGAAATCTGAGATACATTTTTACAGACTGTCCAAAGCTACAGAAAAGAGAAGCAAAATCCCTGCAATTCACAGAAACAACTGAACTCGAGGCAGTGAAACAGTTATCATTTTCGGTCAATATGTTGAATTTTGGGGTAAAATCATACCCTATATATTGTATTGACAACTCATCAATTAAATATTTACCATCTTATATTCTGCATAATTGGATGTTTCTAAATAAACACTGACAAAATCGATATAAATTTTAGGGCTGGACGATATGATGATGATATATATTACATTGAAATAAGTGATCACCCAGATTTAGACCTACCTATATTGTATTTATATAAAGCATTAAGAGCCAAAATGCACTTATTTCCCTGGCGTCGAAAAAAGGCAGATATAAATGTCAGAAAACATGATTCCTGGCTGCATGTCAATATCCACGGATCACTGGATCTTTGGTAAGTTGTAAGGAACTGATAATCGTTTGTTTTACTCACGTTTTTGCAGTGTCCCCTATTAAAGCCAGTCATGCAGCATGCTCTTTTACCACTCAGTCCGGCTGAGGGGGCGTGTATGCATGACGTCAATGCATACCCTCTATACTGAAACTGACTTCACAGTCACCAGATCTCAATCCAATAGAGTATCTTTGGGACGTGGTGGAACGGGAGATTTGCATCATGGATGTGCAGCCGGCAAATCTGCAGCAATTATGCCAATATGGACCAAAGTCTCTGAGGAATGTTTCCAGAGCCTTGTTGAATCTATGCCATAAAAAATTATGGCAGTTCTGAAAGCAAAACGTGGTCCAACCCGATACTAGCAAGGTGTACCTAATAAAGTCAAGAAGTCGTCGCTGCAGCCTGAAGCACGATGACGTAGCTGGATCAGATCCAACACGTACTGGACGCTCATGCGCGGTGGTTTCGTTCACATTTTGATGACGTCACATGCGCACGCGCAGTTGAGAGATTTGTGAACTGGATAAATACTCAAACCGCTCGCGCAAAAACAATTTATTAATAACATGCTCACGAAATCAGGACACACGTTTGCATTTCCCCTTGAATGTGTACCGGTTTTACCTTGAGGATTAAAATTACAGACAATAGGCTACTTGATTCATTTTTGCTTCCACTCAACTGCAAGTATGACCAGAATATGTTACAATTTTAACTGTTTTGCATGTATGTAGAGAGAAACTAGGATAACTTCAGCATCACGATTACTTATTCATCAATAATTACGTATTATTTATCAGCAGGCTACTACTACTACACAGGTTAGAACATCACATATTGACCATGGTCAATAATGTACATAGATGATGTTCTAACCTATGTAGTTATAATGTTCTGACCCGTGTAGTTATAATGCGTATACGCTGGTCTTAAGTGACACGCATTATAACAAGACTACTTTCGCATTATAACTATGCACTAGCCATAACGAACCACCATCCAGTACGTATTGGATCTGATCCAGCTACGTCATCGTGCTACAGGCTGCAGCGAGGAGTGTCTCAATAAAGTGGCCGGTGAGTGTGTGTGTATATATAGAGAGAATTATATGAGAGAGTACACATGTATATGCAAGTGAGTATGTGAGTATATTTTCAGTATACTGACCGTCCGGGGAGAACTGATCCCTCTCGAACACAGTGACACACAGCACGTCCTGCTCCAGGTCTTTGATGAAGAACTGGCAGTTTGAGTTCCATTTGGGGTTCAGAGTGTCCTGTAGCGTCTTAGTGACGTGACACTGAGAGCCCATCGTCACCTCACAGTACGGGTTACTCTTACCTGCACGCAATGAACATTTATATGATCAATATTATCAGAATGCTTATAACTTAGTAAAGCACCTTATAGCATATTGTATTCATTCTTTACCATTTGAGCGGCAGGGCTTTAGCTCAATGCCTTCAACAATGTTCACCATTAGCCGGCCAATACCAGTGGCCCTCTGAGACCTTACTGCAAACATTATAGTAACACAAAACCAGTGCTTAGCAAACACTCAGAGCATTCATAGATTTATTAAAGCAGTGAGATGTGTATAAGGAAATATGTGAGACAGACCCAAGTAGGCCTTTTCTCTCTTTTTCTTCTCTGTTTCGATGAAAAGCTCAGAAGCGGCTTTGATCTTCTGCACCCAAGCCGTCCTGTAGGATGGAGCAGAGGAACGTTGTCAAAATATGTGTGATTAACAGCATTTATAAGAGAGTCTAAGCACATATTGCAGGTCTTCAGATCTATTTAATAAACAAATAATTAATAAATACCGCTCGTTGATGCTCTCAGCGCGTATAGTGTAGACTCTGTCTATGTGAGATATGTGGAAAATGGGTTCATCTCCTGAAGGATCAGTGGGCAGCTTCACCAGAACCTCATTAAGAAAGATGGGCTGCAGAGGTCAACGAGTCAGGTTAAAGGTCAAGGACCAAATATCATATTAACAGTCAAAAAGGGATCGCAAATAAATCAGATCTTTAAGAGTCTCACCGTTTTGTACATGCGATACTGCAGGTGGGATTTCGCACTAAAGACCTTGTCCGTTCCAGACGAGCCCAGAGGCTTGATGATCTGCGTGAGGAGCAGGAAGTCGTTAAACAGGAAGCCGTAAAGCTCTTTGTTGCTCTTGGCCTTGTAGAGTTTTCCACTGTGTAGAAACTTCCGAGGGCCCAGGCAGTTTGTAACGGAGTTGAACACAAGTTGCTGTAAAGAGAGAGAAACTTTTATTATAATGAGATTGTCACGAGAACAGCTTGACAAATACACACTACCATTCAAAAGTTTTTTGGGGAAGAAATTAGTACTTTTATTCAGCAAGCACAAATTATATTGATCAAAAGTGACAAAAGATTTGTAATGTTACAAAATATTTCTATCAACATTGATGTTTCTTGAGCAGCAAATCATCATATTAGAATGATTTCTAATATGAAGGATAATGTGGAAATGAAGACTGGAGTAATGATGCTGAAAATTCAGCTTTTCCATCACAGAAATAAATGACATCTTAAAATACATTTGCATGAAAATACATGGGGAACATAAGAGCCCCCCCCCCACCCCCAATGCTTGAACTTAGTGTTTTTGACAACTATCGCTCACTTTCATACGCTTATGGATTTGTTTCAAACCAAAATAGTCTCCTTTTCAAAATATCTGAAAGCTAATTAAATACCATCCAGTGAAAAAAAGTTTACTTTACTGAGTGCCTCTGTCTATGGACTGTGTTTATGCAGCAGGTTTGTGTTCTGGTACCTCTGACAGCCCCTCACACTGCACATGCGCCTGGATCCACTCCAGCCGGTCTGAGTTTTCTTTCTCACGCACGCCTTCGTTGACCTGCGAGCACAGCTCTTCAGCTTTCTCCAGAGCCAGCCGCAGGTGACTGTGGTCTGGGTGGCTTTCTGGAGTGTTCTCTAAAATCTGCATGTGAAGGGAGAAGAAACATGAAATGATGCTCCCAGATACATGAAGCCAAAGGGAAGTGATGCAGAAACTATGGAAGCTTGTTTCCACCATTGAATTAAAAAAAAAAGGCAATTGCGACTTATTTTTTTTCATATAGTGGTTAGGAAATAGTTTATTAACTAGATTGCGAACGTGTACGTACGTTTTTGATTATGAGCGGGTATCGGGTGACTCTTTGCATCGGTTTGAGAAGGAAACTTGACAGAGGCATTCCCTTACAGCGAGGGTCCATCGCCAACCTCTGTAAAACATGCATCAAATAGCAACCATGCAACATCATGGCATTTTCTTCAGAAAATATGGAACTGGACAAAAGAAACCTGAATTAAGTGTCACAACATATCACTATGGATTAACCGGTTGACTGTTCGCAAGTCTCACCTTAACAAACTCTTTGAATTCGGGCACCTCGTCTGTTTTCTGCTGAATGAGGGTGGCGCCGTTGAGCTGGCAGCTGCAGAAGCGGATGTACGGCTGCATGTGAACAAGCTGAGCCGTTAGGATGTCACCAATCATCTTCACCGGCATGCGCTCACCAGACATCTTCTTCCTCACCCGCAACGCCCTGGAGAGAGAGTTAGATGGGGCATTCTGGGTAAGCCACGTAATGCTCATTATATGGAATTACATCTGAACTATTCATATAGTTGTCTGAACATCTGTTTAATAAAGCTGTGAATTGTAAATATTTAATTAATTGACCTGACATGCACATTACTTTTATAAATACTGATGCACTGCATTCTCATTAATGACTTCAGAGCAATTTCCATCATAGAATAAACAGAGAGGGAGCTTAAATCAGGGGTTAATTGCATTGTGACTAATGATGAAGTAAGGACTGTATTAACCAATAGGTGGCGTACTTGAGCAGTTTAATATTGCACATGATCAGCTCTTTCCAGTTGACAAAGATCATGGCCACCTCCTTCTCCGTCAACAATTCCGAGTCCAGCAGAGGCTTCTGGAAGGTCTGAAAGTAAACCATAAATATAAATATATTTTTCCTATTTGAAATTCTCTCCATCACCTCAGATATTCCTACTTCCTGGCATGACTTTATAATGAACAACATACAGACAAAAACCCTGACTAGTCTGTTGGTAATCTCTAGGCCTGATTAAACTGTAATTTCCTCCGAGTTTTACCTCAGTAACTAGCTGCAGGTCATTGACATAGTTCTCCTCTGTAACAATAAGTTCATGTATGTATCCCTGTCTCTTCCGTTCCACTGGCGTCAGCATGTCAAGCAGGTGGAGGTCGGCACACCCTGTGAAATGCACAGAGGTCATGCAGTCAAATCTCATGCTTAGATTAATACATTAAACATAAGACTAATAATTAGTACATTAATTCGGTTACAACAAGCTGATAGTACAGTCACACTTTATATTAGAAGATTCTAACAAACTATGCACTTATATAAACAAAACAGATATAATGTACTTATTGTGTTGCTATATTGCAAATAAGGTTGGGGACAGGTTTGGTGATATGGGTAGGATCAATTACGGATGAAATACTGAAAATAATTACATGCTGGTGTTTTTTTTAATACAAGTACAATGTAAAAAACATTTATGTACACAATAAGTGCATCATATCAAATGATTAATTTAAACGTTAGTACATAGTAAAGACACTTAATATAAAGTGGGACCGATTATTGGTAAAAATAATGTTTTTCAAATGTATTTACATAATGAATAATGCAGGATTATGCAGATTAATGCAGGACCTTAAAATAAAGGGCCTGACATAATTACACTTATCAAATTATTAACTGGACATGCAACATTGATTTGAGTTGAACTTACTTTATTATGTGAAGAAAGAGATGGCGGAGCGATACGAGCAGTTATGCATGAACACGCTTGCTCAATTATACAAAAAATGTTGACAGCAGAATGCTGCGATTGCCCAATCAGAATCAAATGAGAGCTGTTTAAGGCAAACTTATTGTTTGTTCACATCTGTAGAATATGCATGCAGGTATGTTGCTCAAGCAATTCTCACTTCTTGCCATATGTGCCGCTCATGAATTAAACGACAGCTGTACATTCATAAACATTATGTGTTTAATAGTCACTTCATCTGGTAGCAGATTAAAAATAAATAAGCCAGTCTGCAGTTGCCATGGAGTTCTTTAATGGTTACACATCATTTTTTATAAAGGTGGTATGACATGTTCTTTAAAGCTAGGAATTGATGTATATAGTTGAGTTTTTAACTGTACATTCATTTTTTTTGTTTGTTGATAAAATGCTTTAATAATCAAGTACAATGATTAATGTTTTGGACATTGTGGTGAGATGATAAATGCATTTTATTACAGAGTTTTGCAAATATCGGATGGGAAGGAAGCAGTTGTGCTTCTGAAGTCCGAGGATGGTTTTGTTCACTTAAAATAAAAAACAAAAGAAAACTGCAACAGACTGATCACGGACATGATGGACAGTCCATCCAGCCAAAAATAATAATAATAAAGCAGCAACCTCAAATACTTTCACACTGTGGAACCAATAAAGAACCACACTGACATGAAATAAACTTGGAAGGAATTTCATGTCTTGTTTCTCAGCACTAAAATTACAATACTGTTATGAGGCAGATTAAAAAAGAAATAAAATGAGAGTTCATGTGTTGCAAGTACAATATTGTAGGAGTTAAAATTAATGCCATGCTTTTTTTCCCCCCTACACTGGATCATCTAACGGGCCAAAAACTTTTTTTGTTTGTTTTTATATGTAAAAGAAAATTCCAGTCTTTCATGTTGCACTTGTAAACATCTATTTATTCAGAAGCATTTGTGAGTAGAAGGGTATTAAGCTTATATTCAGTACATTATTTTTTTTCTTCGTAATGCAGTTTAGGGTTTCAGTCAAAGCATGACAATTAAATTTCATAAAATTTGGACTTTCTAAATGCTCTCTACTCACTACTTGTACTTTCATTTTTATGTTTCCCAGTAAAGGACGGTGTACATACTGCAGTGGATTTTTTTTTTTTAAAACACTATGCATAACAATTTTTGATCATTATAAAAATAGTGAGCTGTTGTATCAAGAACAACATAAAATCTAGTGTTCTCAAATCAACATCAACATTTCAAAAATAATTGCAAGTTCAATCAACATGACAGAATGATGACAGCAAACGATTGAGAATACAAAACAAAAGCATTCATCCATCTATATGGGAAATACAATTGTACAAGCAATGAACCCCCGAAAACCCAATCACGGGAGGGAACCCTTCACGATCAGCAACATACATGTACGCACTTTGTCTATCACTGTACCATTAACCTTAAGTGGCAGTTGTGCAGTTTTTTTGGTTTGCAACACCAATTCTCAACCCCCGTCACATTAGACACAACGAAACTGAAAAACAAACAAAAACCAAAAAAAAAAAAAGACACTAGCAAGCACACAAACACAAATCAATCCATCCACTGTTTTGGTATGAACATGTAACAAACAATGACACAGAGGCATGTGACAGGACCGGATGAACTGAGACGTCCATCTTGTCCGTCAAATTGACTGACAGCACCTGTGTGTATTGGAAGGGGTGAGGAGGGAGGGGTGGTTCTGAATGACAAACAATAGTATTCTACATGAAGTCCACACATATCCGACCATTTGGGGACATTTGACATGGTAAATACTGATTTTCACTTTCAAGACTTGTTTTAGACACATTTTGGCAACCAAAAAGTATGACATCTTGATATTTCAATTGGTCGGATATGCTGTACACATCGCTATGTCTTAATTCCACATATTAGAGCCTTGATGAGTTGGCAATGACACTAATAAGCACGTCAAGTTATGACACGTTTGATACTGCACCCCGTTACGTCATGACTCATGAATAGTGGGTCATTCTGTGGTGCTATGGTCCATTGAGAAACCATGGGGGCGGGGCTTGGTGGAGCGAAAAGCGTGCATTAGTCGGATGAAGCGGTGGAACTTAACACTGAATGGAACCATTTTGATTGGTTGCTTCAAAACAGCTTCTTTTTTTTACCTACAGGCTTTGGGACGAGATCACAGAAAGCCACAAAAGGACCCACTATCCAGCACTTTCATTTGATTAGTGTTTCAATTCATTGTACAAATTCAGTGTGAATGATTAATTTCATGAATTTGTAAAAGAAAAAAGGAAAGAGATCCTTTAAAATATTAGGCATTCTTGTTTATTTAATTGCTTTAATGCGGAGGATGCTGGCTGGCAATTTTGGCGAGCATCTACGGTTCTGAATATTGAGGTTAACGACTGCTCTCTGTAGTATTCGTCTCTTCTGGCCACAAAGCCAGCTGGGGGGGGGCAGTCACATGATCAATGTTCCATCTCCCATCATCCCGCTGGGCACAGTTTAAGGGATAGTGGGTCGCTTTGAGGACTTTCAAGGCTGAGTGGGATATGGGCAACATAAGAGTCCTAGAAAGAGGAAAACACAGCACATAAGCCAAAAAAAGGAAAAAAAATCTAAATAAAAAAAGGAAAGAAAAGAAAAACCACAATGTGCAAAAATCTTTACGAGCTAGGAGAACTAAATGAACTCTGCAAGACTCTTCACAGGACGCCACAATGACAAGGACACAAGCATGCAGGCAGAGAGAGAGAGAGAGAGAGAGAGAGAGAGAGAGAGAGAGAGAGAGAGAGAGAGAGAGAGAGAGAGAGAGAGAGAGAGAGAGAGAGAGAGAGAGAGAGAGAGAGAGAGAGAGAGAGAGAGAGAGAGAGAGAGAGAGAGAGAGAGAGAGAGAGAGAGAGAGAGAGAGAGAGAGAGAGAGAGAGAGAGAGAGAGAGAGAGAGAGAGAGAGAGAGAGAGAGAGAGAGAGAGAGAGAGAGAGAGAGAGAGAGAGAGAGAGAGAGAGAGAGGAGATTCTACTTAATGCTCTACAACATGAGGTGAGAGGTTGCTTGGAAACAGGAAATTGGACTCTTTAAAACTCACCACACCGTGAGGACATAACTAAAACTAATTTTGAGAAGGTCCTCAAAGATGTGAAAGAAATGATTGTTATGAAAGTATTTTAGACCACACTGGCACTGGATGTTATTGGTGACGATTCAAGCCAAATCATTTCTCATAGGGACATGAATTTTCAGAATCGTTTGATCTGTTTTGTTTTAGCATGACAGAGAGAAGTTCAGTGTGAGCGTGTGAATAAGATACAGGAGGACATTTTGGACTCACATTGTTGGCTGGGGTCTGTGTCGGTGGTCAACTTGACGTAGTTTGACGGGAAAAGGCCAACGGAACCATTCAGCTCTCCTTTCCACCAATCAGGATCCTCTCTGCTCAAAACATTGATGATCTGGCCCTTCCCGAAAGGCAGCTCGTCATCATTCTGAGCTGTGTAGTCATACATGCCAATCACCTGGCACACTATGGAAGGGAAACATAAAATGTACAATGTATATACACACACACACAGTAGTGGCCAAAGGTGATGTCTAGACTATGAAAATTGAATATTAATTAAAATGTCTTAAAGATTTTGTAAGCGCATTGCATAGTTGTGCTTGTTGTCAATTGTTTTATTTGTGATGACACAATGAAACATCCCCAAATGGGCAGATTTTTTTTTTGGCCAGGCTGTCATACAAAGACAATATAAGCACATGCAAAACAGAGAGAACCAACAAAAAATATGAATAACTGATTATTAGTCAATGTATTGTTTTTCCAGTAAGCTTTTTGTTTTAAGCATTTTTTTTTTGTTGCATAGTAAAATAAAATATTTTGCCCTTTTGCAATGCAATTTCTATATTTTACATATTTTTCAACTGATAACATGCATTTCAGAAACTCTATTAATATATTTATTCTTAAATTATGTAATGTAATGAAATAATGTATTTAGTCCTGCTTGTTAAGAGTATCTGGCAGATTACCTTTTATTTGTACACAATGACAACATGCAAGTACTATGGAAACAAACTTGTTAATTACTGCACAGCACTATAACTAAGCCTTGTACTAAATGACAGTAGACAACATGCTCAAACTCGACATACTCTAACATTGCTTTAAACTTTTTAATTATGAGAACAGCAAAAACAAAAGACAACATTCCATCTATGGCAAGAGAAACCACATTCTTTAATGTACAATAAGTTCTGTACCTGCATTGGGTGTTGGTAGCTTGGGTGGGTTAGGCTCTGTGGGTGTGGTCTTACTGGTGCTGGGGCTCAATAATTTTACGTAATTAGCTGGAAACCAGCCAATCTGACGCTTCTTTCCTCTTGCCTGCAAAGAGCAGTAGCAATTGGCCATGAAAATGAATTAAGTAAAAATTTAGCATACAATCAGAATAAAAAGATCTATAAGAAATATCTCACTGGTATCACCATATCATATCATTCCACAAATATAAATGTCAAAAAATAAAATTCAGTCAAATCTAAGTACAAATAAGTAAAAGTAACATTACAGAGAACCAATTATGTCACTTCTATAACCACAGAAAGTAGAGCTGCATGATAAATCGTTTTAGCATCGGTATGGCGATGTGAGCATCTGCCATAGTCATATCGCAGGATCTGCAACGTCAAGTATAGGGATCGTAGTTGATCTGTGATCCGTACAAACCAGGCAGGCACCACGGTGTGGATTCATTGCAAAGTTTAACCATCATAAGGCGTTTTTACACATGAAAGGCAACACCGAAACCAAAACTGAAGCATCATAAAATAAAAAATGAATCACAGTAATGTGCATTTACACAGAATGTTTAATGCTTTGAACATTAATATTTTAAACTACAGTTATAACAGAGTTATAAATTAATTAAAACATAATACAATATACACAATGAAATACAACTCGAAATAAATAAAAATAGGGAATTTTAAATACATGCTATATCTCACGCTTTGATGTTTGTCATAATTCTGTGGTACTGATTGTAGGTTATTGTAGGCTATAGTATAGTTATTTAACATTTCTTAATAAAATGATGCCAGCTGGAACAAATGGTTTAAAGAAATTATGAATTATTACACTGGCTAGATCAGACCGCAGAACTAAAAGTGGTCAAAAGTTTTTTTTGAGAGCCAGAAAGTCACTTTGGAGCAGGTACAACAAATGAACTATGATACTAACGTTAGCATTTCAGGCAATACAGCAGATGTCACCAGACCGTCGTGAAATATCGTTCTTAAGGAGTGTAATAATATAACAACGCACAATCACAGTGAGTGACTGAGTTAACTGCGTTGGGTTATCTGCCAGTTTTTAAGTTTTCAAGGTAGATTACAAACGGCAAATGGCAGTTGATTACACATGACGACTCTGTTATTTTGGTGGTTTGCTTCACAATGTGAGTACAGGACTGTTTTACATTAATGACAGACATTTAATTTGCCTGAAACGATATGGAGCTATGCTTCTTGATTCTAGCTCCGCCCGAGCTGACAGGCGTGCTTTTGGTTGTCATGAGTAGTTTAGTTTACAGCTATTCAATCTGGTAAAACTGTTTTCACATCACAATATGTAAATCGTAGGAAAAATTCGTAATGTCAGTTTTTTTTTCCAATATCATGCAGCCCTTTTAGAAAGTGTGGGTGCATTTAATAGCATGTCTCTCTGTGTTTTTCAGACCTGAAGTTCTCCTTCCCACCATCCTCCTGGGTTTTTCTTACGAATGAGAATAAGCTGGCCCGGTGCTAGGGTGAGCTGCTCCGCCCCAGTGGCTGTGTAAGGGGCGATCACCTGGGCAATCTCTGCACACAGAAGAAAAACAGGTAAAAGGAGAGAAGAGCTGAATGATGGTCTAATTTTGGTCTCTGAGTTCAGTTATAAAAGCCAAAAAAAAGATCCTTAATTTTACTTTGATAAATGTTCTCGCTCAGAAAACAACAACGAAGCAAACATGCAAATCATATTGTACAAGTTTTAATGAGAGAGTTTTGGCATGTAAGCACCAGCACCCACCTGGTTTTTTCCCTAAACTTCCTGTTTTCCCAGCAGATCCCAAACCCTAGAAAATAAGTGGAAAGAATGCTATGGTTATACTGATCCACTTGGTTTAAAATATAAAACTATAACAACTTTTTTGCATGCAATTGTTTGTGTAAATGTGTGTGTATATATATAGTGCTGTCAGCATTAATGCATGCGATTCATTTAAAGTCCTTAACGCGTTAAAATAATTTAACGCAACTGATGCAAATAAATGACAGAAGTACGTGAAGCTGCATCATTAACATAATTTTCGTCACGCAGTTAGATGATCTTAGAAGTTGGGAGTTTATCACAGTCACACTAAGCATCTACAGCATCTGTAACCCTGATTGGAGGAAATTTCCATTCTATGAGTTAGAACCCAATTCTGCTTTGTTTGTGATCAGGCCATTTTAATCTGTTAGACTCTGGTAAAGATTTCAGTGATCCAGCTCACATTCATTCAAACAGTCCAAAACAGCGCTAATGTAAAGAAGGCCAGGCTGATTACATCAGACATATTAGAGAGAATATAGACTCATTCCAGTGTGTGCTTTGCTTTAAAACAGAAGCTCTGTTGTATTCTGCGTTTGTTTATAAAGAGTGCAATTTTGGTGACGTACAGAAGTCCTGCAGTAAATGCATGAGAGTCTGTTATATTGATGCATAAACAACAGAATGCATGTGCGCGCTCTAGATCACTGATCGCATGCTGCATTCGTGTACAGACACATTTCACTACATTTGCGTTGTTTCCACACACAGGAATGAAGGAAAATGTCTGATTTGTCATGTCTACATTGTTGTGTTTCGTAATCGCAGGTTTATGCAGTCAAAGTGGTTGATTTAGGAGGATTTTTTGACGTCTCTTTCAGTATCGCAGCTTGACTGAAAACAAACTGGTTGTTGTTGCTCTGCACACAAACTATTTTTTTTACAGGACTCCCTATATTTGGTTATTTTGTGTTCTTTTTGAGTCCTTGAAGCTTGCAGAAAATACAGTTTTGTGAGAATCACCCTTCAATCTGATTGTTTGCTGGATATAGCAAATTATGACAAATTGAATGTGTTTAATGAGATAAATGGCATATGCTTAATTTCACGATAAGTGTGCGATGAATCGTGATTAATCTCAAAACAAAAGTGTGATTAATTGCGATAACATTTTTTAATCGATTGGCATCCCTATATAAAGCCATTACCTCTGATTCTTTAGGTTTGACATAATTTGACGGGAAGACTCCGGTCTTCCCGCCCACAGTGCCAGTCCACCAATCTCCTTCTTTCTTAGTGACTGTGATGACATCACCTTGCTGGAAGGTCAGGTCACCCTGCTCACTGCTTTCATATGTGTACATGGCCACATACTCTGTGACAGACAAAATCACACATAGACTTTCAGGCACAAAATGATTAAAAAGAAACAGGTTATCCATTGAGTTGTAGGAGGTATTCTGACCTTCTCCGAGATCTGTGGGTTTGTTTGGAGAGGGGCTGGGTCTCTTAACACTAGGAGGGCTGTCCGACGAGCCAGACTCAATACTGAAACAGAACAACAGAATTCATATACTAAACATTACAGTTGGAAGACCTAACCACACATTCACCATCACACCCTTTGGAATAAAAACAAACAGGTACTTCACAATGGAGTCTAGATTAAGTAAATATAATTATCAAGAGTGAACTACCCTTTTAATGAAACACCATGACTATTAATTATATTCCATTTCTCCAAGGCTTCATGTTTATTAAAGAACATTACTTTTTGTTTATTGTGTTCATTATGTTATGCTTGAAAAGTAATCAATTATATATATTACAAATATAATATTATAAAAAAATCTATGCTATTTTGCATAGGCACATTGACTGAAAACTGAAATAAACATTTTAATCGGCACATTTTTTTTAAATTTAGGCATCAATATTGGCTGATGAACTAAAAAAAAAAATCAATAACCAATATAGCAATGATATAATCACATGGATACACACCTCATCGATTTCCGGACAGGCCCGGAGATGAGTTTGACGTAAGATTTTGGGAACCAGCCTCTCTGCCCTTGTACCTCTCCAAACCACCACATATCCTGCTGCTCCAATACGGTGATCACATCATTTTTGTTAAAGTTCAGGTGATTGTCTTTCTTGGCTCTCCATGGGTACAAAGCCTGTGCCTGCAGACCCTCCACCTTCTCACCCTAGAAATAAGGGAGCGAGTTTTCATAAGGAAACCAATAAAAAGATCAGCAGTAATCCAATAAGATCCCAGTACCTAACCATAACTACCATCTTAAAGTGCCCTTATTATGTTTTTTTTAGATATTACCTTTCACGTAGTGTGAAAAATAGCTGTTTGTGAATTTAAAAGACCTGATAAGTTTTAAAAGCACAAAATGCACAATAAATGGAGTCATTGTCTCCAATAAAAAAGTTATTGTCTCCATTTGACCAATCAGAGTAGGCACTCTATGAAAGGAGGGGTTTAGAGAAGCTGAATCGATTAATTACATTTCAAAAGAATTGTATATTATGTATATTACGAGAAATGAAAGTGTTTTGAACTTGAATGCATATAAACCTATTACAGGAGACCTAAATAAAATTATTAACCTTTAACATAGCAAAATAGGGGCACTTTAACAAATTGTGAATGCTATGACTCTTTTCATATGCAGCAACAATGTAATAGTCTGAAAGAAAGATGCCTTATATTCTTGAAAATATTGTGTATGATAGAGCAATTTTGCATCCATTCAGATATTCTACTTACAAGTTGATAAATTGTAAGAAATCTGCTCTAAATTGTGGTATTTAGTGGTATTGAAGACAGAATCTCATATGCGTACCTGGCCGAGCACAGGTGAGGGTGAGGAACCGGAAAGCGTGGCAGGGGTGAAAGCAGAACGCTGTCTGATCTGCCCCCCACTGGGCACTGACAGGGACGGCTGAGTGGGCTGAGTTGGCCATGCATCCCATCCATCGCTGTCCTGCTTCTCCACAGCAGAATTAGATGGCCATCTAAAGTCACATGTGCACAGAATAAAAATGGATTCAGATAAACCTCAGGCATATTTAAATGACAAAATTCTGCCTAAACTGAGAAATGTATCTGTAAATGTCTTTTCATGGACAAACTACTTACGTAGTGCTGAAATCTGCCCAGTTACTGGATGCTGAGGAAGAGGAGGAGTTGGGACATGGAGGGGCAGGGGCGGAGGTGGGTGGGGCTGTTGATGCAGGCTCTGTGGAGACTGGTGGCTGTATGGGTGTGGCTGTGGTCGATGAAGAAGCGGATGACATATGGGAACCCAATTTAGGGGTGGAACTAGAAGCAGCGCTAGCCCTCAAACTAAGAGGAACTTCAGATTCTGGAATCTTCTCTGCATAATTGGCAGGGAACCAGCCGGTCTTCCCTTTAATCTCTCCTCCTAACCATCCAGGTTCACCTGTCTGAGACTCATCCACCTGACAAGAGAAAGCAAATGAGAGACATAGAATCAGGATGTGAAAGGACACAAAACAATAATCTGAAATAACTGAGTGATGAAGATTCACAGGGAACCACAGCATCTTCATTGTGATATGCATCAGTGATCTGAATACAAACACAAGAATCAAAATACACAGTGAACAGTGGATGTAATAAAATAAAGAACTCATTTTGATTGAATTTAGTTAATGGAATGGCTTTTCTGAGTGAGCTAATGCCAAACACAGCAAAGCCTCAGAAATCTTGCAAAAGACTCAACAACAGACACACATATTATGATCTCTGTACAGGGTGTGTTTTAACCCAGTGACAGTCAGTTCATTAAGGACAAAGACAAACTAGAAACAAATAAAAGTGCATGAGGCGCAGAAAACCTCGACTTACCCACTCTCCCTTCACCTTCAGGCAGAGTGAGCAAAGGGAGGACAGAGGCAGGGTCAGAGGTCAGTAAATGTGCACACTAACTGCACACATGTATTCTCTCTCACACATGAAACAGAAACAAATCGCACAAGCAAGCACACATCAGAACATAAACACACACTCTCTAGGACTGAAACAAATATCAAATTTCCCAAATAACTAGAATGTTATTGATAAATGTTAAAGGGTTAGTTCACCCAAAAATGAAAATTCTGTCATTAATGACTCACCCTAATGTCGTTCCAAACCCGTAAGACCTCCGTTCATCTCCGGAACACAGTTTAAGATATTTAAGATTTAGTCAGAGAGCCTTCTGTCCTTCCATTGAAAGTGAATGCCCACTCTACAGTCTGTGTCCAGAAAGGTAACAAGAAAGGTATGAAAAACATCATCAAAGTAGTCCATGTGACATCAGTGGGTTAGTTAGACTCTTTTGAAGCATCGACAATACATTTTGGTCCAAAAATAACAAAAACAACGACTTTATCCAGCATTGTCTTCTCTTCCGTGTTAGTTTGAATCCCGCTGCTGACGTAAGACGCTGCTGATGTGTTATCTGGCTTCCATGTAGTCTGAGGGAGACGCGCTTTGCGTGGACTCGTGAACGCGGATTGAAACAAATACGGAAGAGAAGACAATGCTGAATAAAGTCGTTGGTTTTGTTATTTTTGGACCAAAATGTATTGTCAATGCTTCAAAAGAGTCTAACTAACCCACTGATGTCACATGGACTACTTTGATGATTTTTTTCATACCTTTCTTGTTACCTTTCTGGACACAGACTGTAGAGTGGGCATTCACTTTCAATGGAAGGACAAAAGGCTCTCGGACTAAATCTAAAATATCTTAAACTGTGTTCCGGAGATGAACGGAGGTCTTACGGCTTTGGAACGACATTAGGGTGAGTCATTAATGACAGAATTTTCATTTTTGGGTGAACTAACCCTTTAATGTTATTCAGAATACTCTGAATGTTATGTAAATGCTATTCACAATACTGTAAATATGTTAATTATCTGTAAATTTTTATACTGACTAAGCTTATCTGTGTCTTTATACCTTTTTATATTTGTTATTCTTAAATGTTATATCTTATATTTATACTGTATATGTGTACCGGAAGCTTAAATACCAAGGCAAATTCATTGTGTGCGCACGAAGCACACTTGGCAATAAAGCTCTTTCTGATATAGAGTTTTATATTCTCAATTACTCTAAAATAACAGAAGGCTATAATATAATGTAATAAGTAATATCATATAATGTTTTGTTTAACTTTTGCTTTAAATCATCTATATACACTAACATTTATGTTATAAACTAACATTTTAAAGTTTTGAAAGAAGTCTCTTATGTTCACCAATCATAAGAGTGAACATTTTAACATTTTGATCTTATGTAATCAAAATACAGTAAATTCAGTAATATTGTGAAAGATTATCAACATTATTACTTCATCTTTCATTCAGAATTTATTCTAATATGATGATTTGATGCTCAAGAAACATTTCTTATCATTATCATTGTTGGAATTATGCTGTTATGCTGGTTATTATTTTTGTGGAAAAACGTGATCATATTTTTTTGAACAGAAATCTTTCATAACTGTCACTTTTGATCAATTTAATGGCCATTGCTGCTCATTTTTTAAATAACCAAGTCTTACTGAACCCAACTTTTGAAAAGTAGTGTATATCTATAATTATTATTAATTTAATAATAATAATAATAATAAATATTTTTTTAAAGAATAGTTAATGAGTAGAATAATCATTAGTTGAAACCCTAATACACATTTCGGTAAAAGTGTGAATACACTTCCTAACAGTTGGCTTACCATCACTATGTCTCCAGGATGGATGGTGATCTCATCGTGGCTGCGGGCCTCAAAGGGATACAGTGCTCTATAGTAGACCACCTTTACCTTCTCCTGACTAAAACCAGACACTGGGATCTTATCTATAACACAAACACATGAGTTAAGCCGATTTATACCATTTAGGGTCAGCCTAACAAATCTCAATATTGATAAATAAACAAAAAGCAGTAGCAAAAGTTAATGTCTGGTTCAACAATCTTCTTTTCTCTCACCTGCCATAGACCAGGGGGAGTGAGCCTGTAGTTTTCCCGGTTGCGGGTGCTGTGTAAAGAGTTTGGAGAGGTTATCCGGTATTTCGGCTCTGCTGTGGTTTTCCTCTTCACTCACTCGGCTCATCCAGGCCTGAGGCATAGGAGGAGTGGGAGCTTTACCCAGTCCATCGTCCCTCCAGGCTGGAGACACACCATCATCTGCCCCTGACAACCTGGAGGAAAGTAAGAGACAAAATAAATGCCAGTTAAAAAAATGTAAAAGGACGTTTTCCCGCAAAGAATAACCATGGAAAAACATCAAATACCTAGACTCTTGTAATTCTGTGGACTTCCTGTCATGTGACGGCTGGGTGATGTCAGCCTCCAGCTCCTTTTGTTTCTGCCTCTGTTGTTTGTTATGAATTTCTCTCAGCTCCTGCAATGCATGATGGGATATTGGAGGACAGGTAAGGGGGAATATAGGGGGCAACGGGGCTCTGTTTGCAGTCTCTCACATTCAGACACACTTGACACGTTCACAGCTGCGCCCTGCAAGTGCTGTCTGGACAATCAGTCTCAGTCACGCCGACTCAGATTTCTGACTATATTTGTGATTGAGAAGTATTGAAGATGTTAAAAGTTTCTACAGACTATTCCAAACTATTTAATACTCTCTGCTATCTCAAAACTTTTCAAATATTTAAAAAAGAAAACGTAAAAAAAAACAATAGCATATACACTTTGTGCGCTTGACTGTATGATTTGTGTCAATGTTTATAAAAGGAAAATTACCCAATAAAGTAACAACTGACTGATAAACATTTATATTTAAATATTGTATGCATAAATCGTACACTTGCATGGTACATGGTGCAAACTGAATAGCGATTGTGTTCATGATGGCAGGCTGCAATGCCTGCTTGATTTCTTCACATGAACCACTGAAGTCACAAGAGAGGAAACATGGAAATCTCAAGAAAAGCGGACTGTGTTTCAGCAGCCCATTGGAAACACTGCTGCTTATGTAATGCCATACCATTCCAACAATAAGCAAGCTCTTTAGGAAACACCATCAGGACCCAGCAGAGGAGTCAGATGTTATTTTGTTTCTTAAAAAAAGGATTAAAATGACAGATCTGTTGATAGCATATTCTCACAGTATGCTTTTATGCTCTGGGATCTCTTATTGAAGCTACATTTCTGTTCAAGGTTTAATGTCACAGAAGCACAATTTACATAAATTAGAGCAATCATGGAAAGATCACTGCAAGCGGTTTGGTAATAGAAAGACTCTAGGAAGACAGAGAGAGTTAGCCATTAGAGTGTAACACACACATATACACACCAAAGCAGTGTCAAAGGATGTGAGTGTTTAGATTTCATGAACCAGACGTGCAATTTCTAATGCATTTGTAAATTCACACACGTAAGGCCTGCTTGTGACACTGTTCAATGACACAGTTTTTCTAGTTAATACCTGGGCAAGTATATACAGTATATAGCATATTCTCACCAAAGCTAGTGTAACTAATTGATACGAAACAAAACTACAACAAAAAACGTACAAATGTAAAAAAAAAAAAATGTTTATGTAAATTAAACAATTCTGGACAATTATGTTCTCTATTATGTCATTTCTGTAATAGCTGCTAAGCTTTCAAGAGATGTATCCCAAAAAATGTAGAAGTCCAGGTTAATGCATTATGTTGCTTTTGGAATTAAATGACGCACATGGCTTGGAAAAAAAGCAGCACGATCAAACTTAGCCGTTAATTACGCTGATCTAAGACCAGCCTCAGATCAGCGTGCAAAAAGGAATAGCTTTCTACCGACACGTGAAGGTTTAGAATAGCTACAACGCTGCCTTTGATGGGCTTCTCAAAGGGAGCTGGAGGAGGTGCAGTGAGACACACGAGCAGGGGACATGGTGTAGGGTGAAATCAAAGGGTCAGGGGGGAGAGGGAGGGATGACCTGGAAGTAGAAGTGTATATGCTTCAAACAGGCCAGCAGTGCTGCGAGACAGTCCAACAGCACCTCGTCCACAGAGCTCCCTGACTGCAAGAGACACAGAGCCACCCATACGGTGACGGGTCAAAGGTCACACCACCATCATCATTGTCATCATCATCATTGATTGCACTCAGTACTAATGTGTACTCAGCTCTACCCAATGCAGAGCCTCTTAAAGTTAATAATAATTTTGAGTATAGAGCGGGAAACAAACGGACTAGACACGACATCTGAACCAAAGCGGAGCAGCGAAGCTCTGTTAATTAGTGCGAGCTACAGGCTTGAAAAAAAAAAATCAATCTCCAAAATTTCAGGAATATTATTGATCAGGGCTCGACAATAAAGATGGACCTGTGTCACAGGGTCAATACAAGAGACTTAACGCTTAAAAGGCACAATATGTAAGATTTTTGAATTAAAATATGTTTTGTTGTTTTATATTTTAATATTTTGTTGAATTGTGTACTTGCATTATCCCAAATGTTACTAAGATTGTTTAAATCCAGAAAAAAAGCCATTTTAACCAGGACACAGACCGTGTCTGTGCGTCACCTCGCTTTATTTTGTAGAAACCATGGAAACAACAAAAAAAGAGTTTTATTAAACAGGTGAGCAACTGTTTGGATACATTCATCGACAGAAAACTAATCATTATTATACAGCTCAACACAGTTAGTCTTATCGTTTAAATCTGGTTTTCTTGATTTACCGCAAATACCATGTTTTACCATGCCTAATCTCGATCTAGCTTACTGGCCTTTGAAGCTTGTGTGACAGTCAGCTTTCTGCATGCACACAGTTACTATTGCGCCTAATTATTTTTTTTAACATTATCCAAGCTTTATTTTCACACTTATGCATGTTTATTACACTAAAGTGTCAATGATTGTATGTAGTACTGGACTTCTTGCAATTAATTGCTGTTAAATGGCTAATTATGCAAGATAGCAAAAAAATCAGCATTTTGTTGATTTTGCATTGTTGAATTCCATCATCAAAGAATTGCAAAAAACTTGAAAGGACTGGTTTTCCAATGGTGCATTACAAGCCTCAAAAAAGAAACATTTCAGACCATAATATATTGTTTCCTGCGTTTTTTATATTTTGTAAATACATTTATGCCTTTTTTAAAGTATCTTTAAAAGGATCTATTTAAATCCAGTGATAATTTTATTTATTAATTGTATATACTAATTATTATTATTGGTTGTTTTGTATTAATTTAAGTCTTTTAGTCATCCATAATGAAAATGCGAGTGGGGCAAAAATCTGAGCCGATAAAATATCCTTATAGTTGAGCCCCGTTGATGGCTTAGTAAAGGGAAGTAGTCAAGACAAGACACAACTGGAAGTGTGCTACTCTAACTCCCCTTCATCAAGGGCAACAGAGAGCACAGTGCTGTGAGTAGAGGGTAATAGTTTGGTGGTGGTAGTTTTCAGGGAGGTTAACAGCATTTTCAGGTTGTCTACCTGTCGCCCCCTCTGCTCTTCAATTAGTAGCTCCGACTGCAGGTTCTCCATCTTGGCAGCGTGGGTCTGATAGAACAGCCCCAAGGACTGTACCACCACGAAGGATAAAGCGGAACAAGCCAGAACAAAGAGGGCCAGCAAAGCCGTATAAACACGGTGGATGGGGAAGGAGTTGAGAGGGAGTCGGCCAGGATGAATGGAGGATGGGGAAGACGAGGGATGGAGTGAGCAGCAGGCAGATACAGTGAGGAACAAGAGGAACAAGAGATTGTGTGACGCTGTGAAAATACTTTCTCTCTCACACTCTCTCTTTCACTCAATCTGACTGAAGGCACATTAAGGGTGCTCTGTTGGTTTTATCAAAACATTGTATGTATGTTTGGGCTGGAAGGTCAATAACATCTCAAAATGCACTCTTTCTTACTTCCTCTTTCATTCACACAGACATACACAAGGCCCAAAAATAACATTTTGCCTCTCCAGTCAAAGGTGAGTGACTAAAAAATAAAAATAAACCCTACTGGCCATGAAACAGCTGGTTTGCATTTTTATTAAATATACAGTATATGCACAACCGTTCAAAAGTTTGGGGTCAGTAAGATTTAAAAAAGAAATTAAACATCTTTAGCCTGCAAGGATGCATTAAATTTCAAACGTGACAGTAAAGACATTTATAATGTTGCAGAAGATTTCTATTTTATCTATTATATTCTTTTGAACTTTCTATTCATCAAAGAATCCTGTAAAAATGTTAAGCAGCAAAACCATTTTCAACACTGATAATAATATGAAATATTTCTTGAGCAGCAAATCAGCATATTAGAATGATTAAAATATAAAGATTTTAAATTGTAATTATATTTGACAATATAACTGTTTCTACTGTAGGTTTGATTAAATAAATGCAGCCTTGCCGAGCATAAGGGACTGTGGGCCCTATTTTAAAATCTGAGTGCATAGCGCAGGTGCACATAGGGTGTGTCTGAATCCACTTTTGCTAGTTTAACGATGGAAAAAAACGGTTGGTGTGCCAGGCGCATGGTCCATAAGGGTTGTACCTAGTCTCTTAAAGAGTCATGGGTGTGTTTTTGGCATGACATGCAATAAGACAAATAGGAGCCTCATCTCTCATTCCCTTTAAAAGCCAGGTGCACCTGCATCATGGCGGATTCGCCATTTACATGGTGTAATTTGCGAGTGGAAAAACTCAACACTTCTCCAGAGAGGAATTCTTTTCTATTTTTAATATTTAATAATGTTTGTGTGCCTCTGCGCATCCCTGCGTGTGTGTAATAAGCAGAGTGTACGCACGTTATGCACTCGCCTATAGGCTCATATTACTAACGTGCCCTTTAAATAACAAATAAAATACTGTGCCATTGACTTCAGACTAGGTTTTTGTTGGTCAGTGGCGCAGTCGTTTTAAGTTGCCTTAAATAGCAACGTGCCAACAATGCACCTGAACACCTCTCGTTTTCAGACTAGCATGCCCATGGGTGAACAGATGGGTGCGAGTGCATTTGCCTTTTAAACAACGTGACGCTGGATGTGAAAAAGATAACTGCGTCGGGCTGAAACTAGCAAAAAATACTTGCGTTGCACCTGGCGTCACATTGCGCCGGGTGTATGATAGGGCGCTGAATGTTTCAAAGACATTTAAACATTATCATCACCTTATACCCCAAACTTAAGTTACTCAATTTTATTCATTCACCAAAGACAATTTTTACTTGGATTTTGCACTCTGTACACACACAATGCAAAACATAAAAGTACTCAACCTTCTAGGAGTGTCTGTATGTGTGTGTGTGTATAGGTATTTCAGGGCTTCAGTACCTTCAGCTGTGTGTTGAAGGCATCTATCTCCAATAGTTTGGAGCGTGTCTCCTTCTCCACAGCGTCCAGCTGTTCTCTCAGCTGCTGTTTAGTGGATTCCTTCATTTCAATGGCCCTCTGAAGACTGGACAGAGAGTCTCCTACAAAGCAGAAATAATCAGACAACTATTAAAAGAGCATTTCTGAGATTTTAACATCCTCATGAACCATTCTGCATTATTCTTTACTCTTTTACACTGATGTAAATGAAAGAAGGCTTTAACCATCAATACGATCACCAAAAAAAGTTCAATGTGCAAAATGAATAGTAATACTGTTCAAAAAATGCCTAATTCACCAATCTGATAATGTAGTTATGACTGATCATGACTGTTTTCATGCCTCTGTGACCTATAATGCAGTGCCAGATGTGACCAGTCAGCCACTACTTTGACAGATTACAGGGAGTATAGTTCAATGTTTTCTTAAATGTTGCAAAAGCTTTATGTGGGCGTGCTTAGGGCGAGAACTTTGAACACACCTTGATTTGATTGTCCTGAATTTCAAGCAGTTAGCAAAACAAATGTTGGGCTGATCCTCAACATTAATCTCAGCAATTTTGCAGACTTTGACAAACTTTGAAATAATAACGGAAGAAGTTGCCAACATCAAACAGATAAGTTTAATTTTCGCTGAATCAGTGAACTCCAATAACATAAATTTGTTTTATATAACAGTGCCAAAAGAAACACAGGTCACACATTTGGGTCCAAACAGTGCATCTGTGCCATCAGCACAAAAACCACACCAAGTACTAGTTAACACTTTAACTAGCTAACCACTCAGGGCGAGAACATACCAGTTTAACTGTTTAATTCATCATGCTTTTGTCACTTTGGACCATCTCTACTTTATAAGCACACAACGGCACTAGCATTTGTCTGCTGTGGATTTATTTTGAAGAGACGCAATTATAAAGCACTTTACTCAGAGAAAGACATACTAGCAAGTGTGACAGAAGCAGAAAATATGTTAAGTATGCTTAAGTTAGGCTGAATTAGATTTGTGCGCAAGTTTACAGTCTGGAATACACTTTCATTCCAATCAAATTCTGACATGAATCAGACTCGGATAGCACCAAAATGTCCAGTCTAGTGTTCTGGGTTTTTAAAGCAGTGTTGAGGAAAGTGTTCTTACTGTGCAGACTGTTTTGCTGAACCTGCTTCAGCTGGTCATTCAGACATTGTTTATCAGGAATCAACCGACTCAACCACTGCTGAGACTCCTGATGGATACAAAAGAGAAGGAAAAAACAATTCACAAAACTCTGATTTCTTTGAAACACTTATGTACAGAGCAAGTTAAAACTGATATATTATTGTGTATATGTATGGCATTAAAAAAAGAAAGAAAAAATATCTATAATGTCAAGCTCTTGTCTGCTTATGAGGGGTTTTAATTCCCGCTTCTCTTCCACACACTCACCCAAACTGGAGTGGAGAGACTTTTTCAAATAGTGTGAATGCTGAAAGGACGCTGATTGTGCTTTTGTATGAAGCCAAAGAAGAGAGAGATGAGGAAAGAGAAAAGGGAAGAAGTGCACACCTGCAGCTGCTGTTGCAGGCTGGTGATCTCTGCAATGCGGAGCTCCCGTGTCTTATTGGTGCTCTCGATCTCGTGCCTCTGAGCCGAGAGGCGGAAACGAATGTCCTGCAGTTTACCATCCAGCTGAGACTTCTTATCATTCTAGATATGAGCCAAAAAGAACAACAGAAGTCAATCTTTTAAAATCAGTGATGCGCATATGAGGCCACTCAAATAAATTACCACTCTGTTTGGTGCTGCTAATGTTGCAGCAGTTACAAATTTACAATTAGTCAGACAATAAACATTGAAGAGTAGAGAAGTGCATGTACCAGAGCCTCAAGTTCAAACTCGAGTGTTTTCTTGCGTGCTTTGAGCAGGACGATGTTCTCCTGTTCTCGGTTTCTCTGGGTGAGCAGCTCCTGTCTGCGCGTTCTCTCCCACTCTAACTGCCGCTGACGCTCTAGCTCCCGCTTAGCAGCCTTCGCAAACAAAACACAGTCAAAGGGTTACAGAGGCAATCGATTGTATTTAAAGGAACACGCCACTATTTTAAAAAATAGGCTAATTTTCCAACTACCCTAGAGTTAAACAGTTTAGGTTTACCGTTTTCAAATCCATTCAGCCGATCTTCGGGTCTGGCGGTATCTATTCTTTTAGCATACCTTAGCATAATTCTCTGAATTTGATTAGACCGTTAGCATCTCGCTCAAAAAAAATTACCAAAGAGTTTCAAAATTTTTCCAATCGTGTACTAAATTGGAAAATGAGCCTATTTTTTTAAATAGCGGCGTGTTACTTGAACATTTTGAGCTCACCTCTCTTCTCTCGATCTCCTTGCGCCTCTCCTCCTCCCTCTGTCGCTCCAGCTCTCTCTGTCTCTCCAGTTGTTTGTCCAGCTCCTGCTGTCTGCGTCTCTCCTGCTCTAGTCGTTCTCTTTCCTTCCTTTCTTGCTCCTCTCTCTCCAGCGCTGCTAGTCGCTCCTGCTCTTTCCTCTGCTGCTCCAGCAATGCCTGCCGACGCTTCTCCAGCTCCAGGTTCCCACGCTCAAAGTTCTCTCGTTTCTTATCCTCGAATGTGACTGAGGGGAGGAATGCATATAAATTTTAAGATGTTTATGCACACCATCTAAATGTTTCAAAAGACATGTACCAATCTTTGACCCCCATTTTACACCTAGCATTAACATGTAAATAGTGTTAGGATTGGGATCAGCGAAACCAATTTCAGAGGTGGTCATGATAGGTTCTGAAAACATTCACTGAAAATTAATACATGCCAATGCAGTTTTGTTAATCATAAACAACTATGCAAGTAATATGTAAAAGTTTGCACTACACATAAAAGATTAACTCTCACTTTGACAGGTTGGGTTGTAAATTTTCCGTCATGCTCTACTTTTAGTATGTCTTCTGATCTGGTCAAATAAAAGAACAATATCTCATGAATTATTCCACTGGACTATACTTGGAATTTCTATTTTTTCTCTCTAGATCCTCAATCACATTTATCTCATGGTGCCTTTATTTTGAGGGAGAAGCTTTAACACTTCTTTCAGCAAATTTCTTCACTTCTATTGCCTATTAGCATCACTTACAGTGGTAACGTTTGTAAAGTAGGTAAAAGTAAACCAGAAAACTGATATTTTATTAGCCAAAATGAGGGAAAGCACTCTAAATGATCTGTCAATATTTTTAAAGTCTTTAAATGGTGGAACATTTACAATTAACGCAACCTCTGTGGCGTTTTCCTTTTTGTCTCGGTAAGTGGTATCAGATCTCACAAAACATTGCATTGGTAGGTGTAAATGCAATTTAAAGTGCTAAATCCAGTTAGAGAGAATCCAGATACAAAATGCATCAGTCCAAGATGCCAAAAAGGGGGGTGGGACCATGTCATCTGAGACCACAAATAGTTTATCAGTGAGCGAGATGAGTTTCCTTTAGGAAACCGGTCAGTTTTACTCTTGTCCCCTGACCTGGAAGTTTTTTATCTGCTTCTTTCTCCTCCTCCTCAGGCTCCTCCTGGGATCGTAGGTCTATCGAGTGTATACTGGTCACAGACACACCACTACCAGAACGCATTCTCCTACATAAACAGAAAAAAAAGAAAAAAAAAGAAATCAAGTGCATATACATTTAGAACATTCTTGTGCAACCTGACCTCTAAATGTAACAATTTACAATGTTATTAGACTTCTTAACAATTAACTTTCAATTAAACTAGCAGCTATTTTTCAAGTTGAAGTTGATAATTGATAAATGCACTACTTTGAAAAAGAAGTGGAGTGAAAATGTGAAAGGGTAGTTTTGTGTTGTCAGTTGAGTCTCTCACCTGAATGTTGGAGGTATGAGGTCAGGGGGCAGTAAAGGGGGGAGGGGCAGACCAGACATGGCCATGTCAATCAAGTGCATGGCCAGAATAAACTCTTCTGCAGTCAACTTTCCGTCCTGATCTATATCTGACAGATTCCTGTACAGAGAAACGAGTAGATGTTATATAGAGTCAAAACAACAATTTATCTTTCCTGTCCACATGTGACCAGGTCACCAGAGACGGATGTTAACATCAAGTGTAAACAGGGCCCATGGCGATACAAAGATCCCAAGAACAGAAATCAGATGCATTCATTACAATAACCAGACACCAATCCTTATGTTTACACTGATCCCCATCTCAGAACTCGGAACTTTGTTTGAGTTTTAAATGCGAAACGGAGACACAATATGAAAAATGTGTTGGATCCGCACCAGATGGTGGCCAGCTGAGCCTGTGGTAGACTGGACTGCATTAGAATAGTTCTGGCTTGTGGACCTGAGGCAGAAAAGAAAGAGAGTGGAAACAGAAGTGAAAGAGAGAGTTGAGTATGTTGATTCAGCAGCCTCTGTTTCCTCTAAGCTGATCTAAGTAATCACTTGTGACTCATCACTAAAACATTGAGCTCTGCAAATACACTGAATTAAAAACTAGACAATTACATTTTCTAAAGAAAATATGGATAAAACAGAAGACAGAATAATAGAATTCAAATAAAAGCAAATGTAAAAATACAAAACTATAATGGCATTGTTAATATACAGCAATGTAGTGTATAAACTAGATATTTAAATAAGATGTGAGCAAGGCTACCAAGAGCCTAATCTTAGTCTTTAGATGTCAAAGCTATCGAGATGCCAAACCCCCTCAGGGAAGAAGAAAGTTGTCGTGTTTACAGCTGTGACAATGAGCGCTAATCAGGAGAAACTAAATGCTGGATTTTTAAAAGTATGTGAAGAATGTGAAATTCACAGCATAGACTCTTTAAAATATGTCCAAGAGTTTTACACACCAGTCTTATATGTTGATGATTATATGAAAATTATGTTACATTTTTACTAGTGGTGGGCCGTTATCGGCGTTAACGTGAGACTTTTATCGGGCGATAAAAAAAATATCGCTCTTAATCTATTCTCAAAGTTGGGTCTATACTACGCAAGCTCTGATGACTTTCACCGTGATATGTTACCACAGATATATAGCTACTTAGCCGAATTGCACTGTAGGGAGCGAGAACGAGTCTTCGAGAACTAGTCTACTCAAGACTACCCAGAACCAAACAACTAAATGTTTCATTGTCTGACGCTTGTCATGTGTCTTTCTTTGTGTGACCGTACCTGTGAGATAGCCACTCATCATTTTGTCATGGCTGTTGAAAAGTTGGCGGTACTTGAGCCGAGAGGACTGAGGCACGGCCCAGTCAGTGGGCGGAGGAGCTGCTGGAGCGCTAGAGAAACAATGTGTTTGTTAACATCTATGGAATGTCTGTTAATACAATGTACATATGTGCGTGTGTACCTGGGTGCCTCTACAGACTGGCCCTTCTGTAGCTTGATACTGGAACGATTGAATGAAGAGGTTTTGTTGATTGCGGCAGCTAAGGTAAAGAAACAAACACCCATGAATCATCCTGCCAAAGTAAATAAACTGCATAAGCTAGTCTGGGTAGTGTGAGTGTGTATTTACATTACCTGGATGTGTGAATCCACTAATGGGTAGCATCATAGCGGGTGCTCCGTTGGCTAGGGATGGAAGGGGTGGCGTCACCGATGCTACCAGTGGAGGAGACACGCCTGGCACTCCTGGAGGCAGAGGGGGCAGGGGCATGGGCGGCACTGCTGGCAGGCCTGGCATTGCACCCATACTGGGCATCCCTGCAGATGGCAATCAAAGACATATTGACTATTGACATTTTTTATAGAATTACATAATGGGAATATGCTAAAAATGAATTAAAATGACATATGTTAATTATGTTGATGTACTGCTAATTTAAAATTACTTATAACATTCAATAAGCGACTATAATTCTCTGAGGTGCTGAACCAGAATCTAAGACATAGTCCTGAATAAGGTCCTAATTTTTAAAGTCAGATACATAAAAAGGGTCTAATTGATTGGTCTAATTTGAATTAGAAAAAGTAAGACTAATTGCCCCTTGGTTAACTGCTAGTTGGTCAAACTAGTTCTTAAGACACAGTCTTAGTGGCTAAGTTTATGCAACTAGCCCCAGTTTAGGGAATGTTTAGCTGACCCTGATCAAACTCACTTGTCGGTAGCTATCTAGTAACCCTGAAGTCCTTGATTATCTTGTTCAGGTTTGAAGCTAAACTCTGCAGGAAAGTGGAGCTTTAGGGCCAGAGTTGCCCACCCCTGATCTACAACCCCATATCAGAAAAAGTTGGGACAGTATGGAAAACGCAAAAAACAAAACAAGAAGTGATTTCTAAATTTTTTTTTGACTTGTATTTCATTGCAGACAATATGAACAAAAAATACTTCATGTTTTGTCTGGTCAACTTCATGTCATTTGTAAATATGCATCCTTTCCTGTCATTCAGACCTGCAATACATTTAAAAAAAGTTGGGACAGTAAAGCATTTACCACTTTGTAATGTTGCCATTCCTTTTCACAACACTTAAAAGACGTTTAGGGACTGAAGACACCAATTGATGAAGTGTTTCAGGTGTAATTTTGTCCCATTCTTCCTGCAAACAAGTCTTAAGGTGGGCAACAGTACGGGGTCTTTGTTGTCCCACACATTCTCTATTGGAGACAGGACGGGACTGCAGGCAGGACAGTCAAGTACCCGTACCCTCTTCCTCCGCAGCCAGGACTTTGTAATGTGTGCAGAATGTGGTTTTGCATTGTCTTGTTGAAATATGCATGGACGTCCCTGGAAAAGATGTCTTCTTGAAGGCAGCATATTATGCTCCAAAATCTCTATGTAATTTTCAGCATTAATGGTGTTACCTTTGCCAAGGGCACTGACACAACCCCATACCATGACAGACCCTGGCTTTTGGACTTGTTGCTGGTAACAGTCTGGATGATCCTTTTCTTCATTGGTCCGGAGCACACAGCGTACATTCCTCCCAAAAAATACCTGAAATACTGATTCATCTGACCACAGTACGTTTCCACTGTGTGATGGTCCATCCCAGATGCCTCCGAGCCCAGAGAAGTCGACGGGGCTTCTGGACACTGTTAACATAGGGCTTCCTTTTGGCACAGTACAGTTTTAACTGGCATTTGTGGATGTAACTACGTATTGTGGAACTTGACAAAGGTTTGCCAAAGTAGTCCTGAGCCCATGTGGTGATATCGCTTATAGATGAATGACGATTCTTGATGCAGTGCCGCCTAAGGGATCGGAGATCACGGTTGTTCAGCTTAGGCTTGCGCCCTTGTCCTTTACGCAATGAAATTCCTCCAGATTCCTTGAATCTTTTAATTATGTTATGCACTGTTGAATGTGAAATATCCAAATCTCTTCCTATCTTTCTTTGAGGAACATTGTTTTTAAACATTTCAATAATTTTCTCACGTATTTGTTGGCAAACTGGCAACCCTCTGCCTATCTTTGCTCCTAAAGGATTAGACCTTTCTTGGATGCTGCTTTTGTACCAAATCAATTACAATCACCTGTTTCAAATCACATCATTATCTAACCATTTTACCTCATTACTAGCCCTAAATTGCTCCTGTCCCAACTTTTTTTTAAATGTGTTGCAGGTCTGAATGACAGGAAAGGATGCATATTTACAAATGACATGAAGTTGACCAGACAAAACATGAAATATTTTGTGTTCATATTGTTTGCAATGAAATACAAGTCAAAGTAAATTTATCAATCACTACTTTCTTTTTTTATTTGCATTTTCCATACTGTCCCAACTGTTTCTGATTTGGGGTTGTAGCATAGTCTTTTCTAATATAGTCCTGAACCAGTGGTTCACAAAAAATTTGTGTATACATTTATTATTTGTTTTTTCCATCTCATTAACTATTGTTTTTCTTGAAGCACATATAGAATAAGAGTTAACTAAATTAAATTAAATGTAATATATCAACGATTTCACTTTCAGCAGAATTACAGCAGAAACACCAGAGGAAATATCTTATCGGATATAGAGGGCCTTTGAATATTTGTGTTGGGCAATGGGAGGGCCTTCAAGTCAAAAAGGTTGAGAACCACTGGCCTAAATGGTCTTGGACTAAGATTTGATTCGTCCCAATATGTTTTAAGCCATCAAAATGAGAGTTGTTTTACCAAATGGAGGCTGCGGGGGTATGGAGATGGGCTGCTGCTTCATGGAGGGGGGCAATGAAGGAGGGAGGGGGTGACCCTGCAGCTTCAATTTAATCAGCTTCATTGCGATGGAAAATTCAAGCATGTCCATCTTCCCATCGTTGTTCATGTCGGCCAGAGCCCTGCGAAACATTAGGGTGATTTCTGTGTTACATTTTATGATATTTAGCAAAAATGTTTACTGCATTATTTTGCAATAGTGTCATGTATGTTACCCTGGTGTTTTGTTTCTGTGTGACCCTGTGAACCATCTATATCAGTACCAGCCAAAAGTTTTTAAAGTGTCTCTTAAATCTCACCAAGGCTTCATTTATTTGATATCAAATACAGTAAAAACAGTAATACTGTTAAATATTATTACAATTTAAATATCTTTTGAAATACATTTTAAAATGTAATTTATTCCTGTGATGTTAAAGCTGAATTTTCAGCATCATTACTCCAGTCTTCAGTGTCACATGACCTTTCATGATGATTTGCTGCTAAACTAAATTTTTATGCTGCTTAATATTTGAGGAAATTGTGATTTTTTTTCTTCAGAATTCTTTGATGAATTCAAGTTCAAAAGAACAGCATTTATTATAAATATAACTTTTTTGTAATATTGATCAATTTCATAAATGTACTTATTGTCTTATTTTATCAATTTAATGTGCCTTTAGTAAATTATTTGGTAAATTAAAAATTAAAAAAAAATTTTACTTACCCAAAACTCTTGAATGGCAAGAATATCATAATATCTAGCTAAAACGGTTTTCAACGTTGACAATAATAAGAAATCATCTTAGAAGGATTTCTGAAAGATCATGTGACACTGAAGATTAAAATAATGCCTGCTGAAAATTCAGCTTTGCCATCACAGGAATAGATTACGTTTTAAAATACAGTATGTGTATTGGCCATGCTTTATGGACAAGCCACTTACTGTATGATAAAAAAAAGTGGTTTTTAACCGTACCACCTGTATTATTATGGTGGTTATCAGTATGTTTTAAAACACAGATTTAGGTATATTAACCTTATATAATTTAATGAAATATATGGTTATAAGCTATAAAACATACAAGCATGCCAAAATACTGGAAGCACTGTCATAGTAATTTTATAGTGAATTTCAGGCAACAAAAGCTGCTAGTTTTTTTTTTTACTGTAAATTTAATGGGATATTTTTTTTTTTACATTTGAATGCAATTATTGGCCATAGTGGATTGTGAAAGTAGTGATCTGTATTATGAATGTATTATATAGGAAATGTACCATATCTGGGCCAGGATGGGGGGAGGTAGACCTGACTGCAGAAAGAAATTCCTTGCCTGGTCACCTACAGAGAAAGAGGAAGGGAAAATAATGAAATTAGTATGCTTAAATTAACAAATAGTATTATGTATCATGGTATAAACAAACACAATGGAACAGTATGTCAATTTTTATTATTCTAGGTTAATTTTATTATTCTAGTAAAACACTGATAACATAAGTAAGAGTCAACAAACATTTTCAGGGTTTATTGACCGCACTTGAGTGACATTGCCCTATGGGGCGAGTGATCTGCCGGCTACAGCTTGAGTCAGAAAAGTTAGTGCTCATATGTTCTCTAACCCAGTGTTTCTCAACCAGTGGGTCGCGACCCACTAGTGGACGTGGATCATTCTATAGGGGGTCGCGAGACTTTCTCTGTGTTTTCATATTTTTAATTTAAATGCGTTGAATCATTATTGCCGTAACTTTCTATCGCTGTTTCTAAACTGTCCTATCACATGTATCACTGCCGCAAACGGCTCTTATTGGGCAAGGTCCTACTCTCTTTACATGGGCGGTTTACCCCGTTGCTTGGTAACGTGCTCGCGTTTATACTTCGGTGTGATGAGACATCATGTTCGGCCAGATTCGCCTCGAACTCGTGCATCTTCGGTTGCAGAGCGGCGCGCAAAGTTACAAAACTTCAAATGGGGTCTCGCGCTCTCAACGCACACGACCGCCCACTCCGCGTTGACGTTATTTTTGCCGCACGCACCCTCGCACTCGTGCGGACGCGTCGCGACTCGTGTATAAACAAGGCTTTTATACTGTAAGCAGCCACGGGCTGTTAGCTTGAGAAAATCCATCCATTTTTTTAAGAAAACAAGCTTAAGATTTTACATTATGGTTCATTAGTTAACATTAACTAATAATGAACTGCACTTTCAATATTTACAAATCCATTATTAAAATCTTGTTAACATTGGTTAATGCACTGTGAACTAACATGAACAAACCATGAACAGCTGCATTCTGCCTAGGTCTAAATTTTAAGTTATTTATTTCCAGCCTTAGTGGGTCATATAACTGGCATACAAAAAAAAGTGGGTTGCAGTAGGCAAAAGGTTGAGAAACCCTGCTCTAACCTATCAAGCTGACTTCCTGCTCTAATGACAGCCTATACTGATGATAAACTCAGATAACCTATATCTTCCCTGTTACAACCTACCAACCAACACACAGCAGTGTGATGTGAATGTGAGAGGTTGTGCCTCTGCAGTGTTAAAAGCTAAATGATGTAGTGGCTTTGATGACCTTTTCACCTTCCTCTAAACACTTTTCCTCTTGACAACAGGTGTCTTCCTCAGCACACACACACAGAACGCCTTTATACTCTCAGAGCCAAAAACAGACTCAATCTCCGTTCCTGTCTGCCTGTGGGCCACTCACAATTTCAGCCGTCCTTCAGTCAACACAAAGAGGCTCTTTGAGATCCACTGATCAACAGGAAACTCACAAGTACCATCTCTTCAGTAGACATCCAAAGTCCAGCTGGGACAAGCTGGCTTTACTGCTCGAGTCTTGTGATTTTGATTGGCCCTTTGGAGGTTAATTTGACATGTGTCTACATTGTACAAACAAAGATCATTGCATTTCTTTCAATGCAATATATGAAACTTCCAGAATTTTCTTCAGACTGGCAAAATGTTTTTAAAGAGAGTCCAGTGAGAATGACTGCTTTCTATAACAGGAACAAACATGTCAAAGTGTCCACTAGAGACTCCAAAAACAAACAGCATCAGCAAAGATGACAGAGAAATGACCCTTTCTGCAACATGCCACACCCCGATCTGTTTCCTTCTCTGTATTTTTTTATCTCTCGCTGATTCTGTTAACATTAACACACTGTCAACTCACAACTCAAACTTTCACTACATGTTTGCAGGGAATCAGAATGTGAACTTTCACACCTGCTTTGCGCAAACGTTTACACAAGCATTAGATGTTTGCTCTTCTGACTAAATGTAAACGTGGGATGGTTTGTCCGTTTCATCTGAGGACGTCCTGTGACTGACATGAACAGTTCTCAGTCTGTTTTTAATAGTACTTTAAGGGCCGGGACACAACAAGCTGACAGTTGGCTGTTGGCCATTGTCGATGAGCGTTGGTTGGGCGGCATATTTTGCAGTGTGTTCTGCATGTCGGCTTTAGTTCTGGCCGATTGAGCATGCTGAATCGGCGTTGGACCACCAGGAAAAGGGATCAATCTGGTAGGCAGTTCGGCATTGTAAACCAGTGTAGGAGAAGAAAAAACAAGAGGGTGCGGTGCACAAAGGCAGCGCTTGTAAATGTACATCTACATCTTGAACGTTACAATATGCAAATATTTTACGACATATGTAGCCTAATTACTATAAGTGAAACAAACTGATCAGCTTTATTCATGTTCAAAACGGTAAGCTGGCGCTGCTTTATTTACGGTTTGTATTTTTTCCATTCCTAGTTCATTCTCTTTTTTGAATGACAAATACAGACTACTGCCATCTGCTGTTGTGGACCGTTATTATCTCATGCTAGTTGGCCATCGGCAGTAGTTTTTGTGGTAAATTCAAGCACAATTTTTTGCCCAGATGCAGCTGACGTGAGCCGACACCACCATTGGCTTTCATTGCCAGTATTTCTTTGACGTCGGGTTGATGTTAGTCTGATCATGACCATGTAAATAGATATCCACCCATTATGGGCAGAAAACAGGAAGTGGTGTGGTTTTAATAAACAGTCATGAAGAATATCCATGGAATTTTTATTAGCATGGGGGATGTGTTTAAAAAAGGATGATGGGAAAGAGGTGGTTGCTTTTATTTTTCCATTTTCACTTCATTTGCTCCATCTCTCTATGTCTGTGTATCCTACAGAGAAATAATAGGCATAAGAATCTGACTACCATAGGTCTATGACTGACTGCACAGCTGGTGGTCATTTGCGACTGCACAGAACTCAAAGGATTTCTTCACGTATTTCAGAGAAATGAAACTCCAAAGGGTTTTAGCAAACATCAGCACTAATGAGAGTTCCTAACTTTTCTCATTGCAAGAAAACCAGTGGTGATTACCTGTGATGAAGCCAGCAGGTGTGGGGGTCAAACTGTGGAACTGCTGGTCATATTTGGCTCTCTCGTCCACAGATATTACCCATGTATCCGACCCCCCTACAGAGACAGACAAACATCAGCATCATGATTAAACGTGTTCAATCTGCTAACATTTATTAAGCAGAGAGGTCAAAGCTAAACACAAACCAATTCTTACTGATGTTATTGTCTAGCAATTCTAGCAATGCAATGTTGTAAGAACATGAAGGACGCTTGGGAGAGTTAACAGGCCAGTGCTGCATAAGCCTTGCCAATTGAAACATTCAAGCGCAAAACATGAAAGAATGATTGTCAGTTTCCGCTTAAGTGAGCATAAACAGTTGCGAAAACGTGTATCAGTATATTGCATCCGTGCATTAGCTCTTTAAGTGACAGCATCCTAATATATAGGCTATCTGCTGCCGACAATGTCCTTAATGTTAATCAAACAACAAAAGACAAAGAAAAATCCCTCAATGCCCTTGACTGAATACATTTTGTAAATTTAATAAGGATTAATCTATGTTTAATTCATACAGTGAAGACTGTGTTATTTTACATTTGACAACTAAATATGTCTTCAACTGAAAATTGTGAAATGTAAAATATTGGTGTCATAACTGATTGTTTTTGCAAAAAAAAGTTTCATTGCTGGTAAAAAAAAAAAGTAGTTATAGCTGGCAAATTTTCAGTCACCAACCAGGTGTGGCAAAAGTTACTTTTAGGCCCTGACCTTAAACAAAGAGTTTTGAGATTTTGGAAAACATAAAAAAAGAAATAAAATCACTCAATTAAAACAAAAGGACAGACTAAATGAAAACCAATATGAGGAAAACATGTTCGCTCATCTGAACATAGTAATTATATTAGATTAATACTCCTTTCCAATAGATTACTCTCATTATTGATTGCTTTATCTATTAGTTGTTGCAGCTCTTGATAATATCATTAAACAAATTATATAAAAAATGTAAATCATTTGAATGTCTTGAATGATCCCACTGTAAGCCACATTAAAAGATAAATGAAAACAGAAAATGAAAAGCACACATAAAAGCCTGCAAGCCAAAGTGACAACAGTACTGTGAGGGTTTCTCTTCTATTCACAGACTCTTTCAGACATTCACTGACTCACTTTAATTCATTCTCTCTGCCTCTCTTTCTCGCTCAATCACACACTGCACTTTATACACATCCATCCACACTGAAGCACACAAACACACACGTGTCAGTCAGTCAGTCGAGGCATCAACTCACCTCCGAAGGCCGTGGGAAACTGAGCCATGGTTCAGTCCGTCAGCTGCCGTCCAGCCTCAAACTCCTGCAAAACAACAGAAAGAAACTTTGAGCTTTCATTCTTTCGTTTAAGTTTTTTATGGACATATTTCATATACTCTAGTGCTCTAAACATTTACCAGCACTGTGTATGTACACAAGTTTAAATCATGTCGTCTTAAAATGAAATATATGTGCAAATAAGGGCACCGATACAGCCGTACGTCTGATCATGAACACGATGACACGAGGGATTATTCTGATACACCGAAGACAAGTGTAGACCGAAAATTCAAAGATGAATGGGCAAAAAACGAACCATGTCTTCATTCTTTCTGTGTTAATCTGACGTGTGTCATTTGTTCAGAGACTAGTGCTATTACTGGTTGTTGTCTCCCCACAGCATCATTTTGTGGGGCCTTGCAAACCTGTATTAATTCTAGTGTGGAATTTGTCTACAATATTCACTCGTCATGACAGTAAAATAGGGCATAGTAAGTCAATCTACTGCAGTATTTCCTTTCTCAATCAGTAGAAAATGTGGTTAACACCCAGTCATGCATGGAGGAAATAAACTGCGAAACCGGTTTAATTTTGAAAAATACTGTGACGGTCTAGTTTTTTCCACCCAGCACTACGTTCACTCACTCAACCTCTGAGAAACAACATAAGGAAACAAGACTTGTTCATCGTTCTGAAAACACAAAAATCACTCTTGACAGAAACAAAGAGGAAGAGACATTTGAGTGAATCACTTTTGACCCGCAGGAAACTTCCCACAAATAAATTCCCGCTTTTTCACTTAGTACACATTTACCAAAATAATATGTATAAATAATATGAATAAATGTATCAAAAATTTACGTTTTCTGTGTACAAACAACCTTGTCAAGATGACCCCAATTCTTAAAATTACACTTTTTTTAAAGAAACACTACGGGTTTCACAAACGTCATCATTTTCAAAACTTTGCCTCCAAAACGCCACTGTTAAAATTAAGCCAACATATCCAAGAAATGGTTGTTGCTGCAAATTAAGTCATTACAGTCTGTAGTGATCCTCAAGTGGAGCCGCAGTATCATGGTCCAGCCCATACTCCAGCACACAGTCCTGCAACGGGTCGGGTATCGGCATACAAGTGGCTAAACGGATTGTGACATTCCTAAAATTCACGGTTGGGGATGCGGGAGGATAATTAACTCCTTGCGGGCGGGTAGTAGCACAGATTAAAAATATGTGCAATATTTGTATGTCTAAATTACCATTACACATACGCAACAACGATATGCCATTTGACCCATCACGTCACCACCACTGCGACAGTGCACCTTTTGTTGATGCCTCTCGTAGCCCAGCTGGAGTGAGCGTTGCAGAAGTAGCTATAGATTACGTAAAAGTAAAGTTGGTGAGCGGAGTTAAAATTGTTTCATTAGCCCATTCATGACGCTGTTGTGATGTTGAGAGAGGTGCAAGATAAAAAATAAACCATTTTAATTGGAATCACTTTAGCGTGTATGATTTATCGCGGGTGCGGTTCGGGTAACGGGTCTGGGCGGGTGCAGATTCAATTTTGATGTTTTCACGGGTCACGGGTCGGATCTGGTGCTGAACTTTGCGGGTACGGGCGAGGGCGGGTCTCTAAAAATTGACCCGTGCAGGACTCTGCTCCAGTAGACTCAATCACAAGCACTGCTTTCAAACATGAAGTTACACCCTTTTTTATGAATTCAAATAACTAACTAACTAAAACCAAACTTACTGAAAAATAAAACATTTGAACAGGATGAGAACGACTTAGTGACAGAAAGCTATGGGGAAAAAAGTGAAGTGTAACTAGATTATTTAGTTTGCTCACATCCCATTCAATTACATGGAGAGTAAGGGTGTGACTGGTCACTGGTCTCTAGTCTAAATGTTAAAATAGTGGGTGCGTTTTTTATTACTCACTTTTGTGTTTCGCCTCCCTCCAGCATTAAACGCTAGCATGAGAAGCGTGATTGTGACGAATCATCATCAATGAAAAAACAACCACGTCAGCATCACAATGCACCGATATATATTTGTTTGCCACACTTACTGTAAAATTACTGTCATTTACAGTAAGTGTGGCAAACAAATAACCTCAGTAACACACTTGAGAAAGTTAGAGAACTATCTGAAGGCTTGACTGGGACTGGTTATCTCCCAGCTGTGTAAACACGCGCACACACAGACACACAGTCTCCAGCAGAGACACCCAGGGCACCTTGGCCAAAGTATTTTAATCAGTGCCAGACTGCTCTCTCTCTCTCTCCCATTTTTCCTCCACCCTTTTCTTCCTTTCAGTTCCTGCATAATGGAATTCATTGCTCTGCCTCCACAGGGTCCAATCACAGCGCAAACTGAAAGGGTTTTACAAATAAAACAAACAGACATGCAGTCACTGAGAAAAAAAACTCAGTTGTAGCAATACTGTATGTAGTACAATAAATAAAATCAATGAAATCAAAATTGGCCATTGCCATTTTTTAAGGAATATTGCAGTGTTTATTATAAATGATTGATCTGTGCACATCATTTTTTAAATGCATTTTCATTCAGTAATTTTTTTCATGTGCATCTCAACTTACCCTCTTGCTTGCAATCAAAATGACATTACTTATCTGACTCATCCTGCATTTCTTTCTCGTTCAAGCTGTTTCACAACAGTTTTGGAGCCCCAGTTAAAACTAATTCAGAAATAATGCTTAATAATGTGTAATGCTAAAGAGGTGAGATGATGGAAGTTTCAATTATTAGAAATAATAGAATGTACTGGAAATAAAATGTGATAAACAGATATGCACTAACATGGTTACTCAACTGCTGATTTCAATGACGGGCTGGCAGAGAGCAATGCAGAAACTGAAGTTGTATGGAAATCATGATGTTTCATCACTCTGACCACCAGATCACATCGCCCTGCCTTCAAAAACGCTGATGCTGCGTTTTACATCATATACAGTATCTGACATTTGAATGTGAAGCAGTTTCATGTTGAACACAACTAGAGTTTGTACTAAAACGCAGTACTATAAGCAACCTTATGTAGTGTAAACCTTGAGCAAGGTTTTATCATAAGCTGTGTAGTTTGTGCATCAAACTTTGTTTCGATAGAGTGCAATTTCTCTTATTTTACGACTATTTGCGGAAATCCATTATGTCTGAATGCCGTTGGCTCCAGGGTGTGTTTGTACTCTGAAGCAGTGGGGTATTTCTCAAGATGGAGGACTAAGCCCTTCACAGAGCCTTGACTCAATACTGAAAACATCCAGTTCCTCTGATTAAACAGGACACTGGTGACTCACACGCTCTCTCTCACTGGCAGAGCGCAGTGTCAAACACTGCAGTGCTAGTGACACTGTCACACAGTAGAACCGGCCCTTGTCACAGCCCTGCTAATGACCGTAAGTGTGTGTGTGTGTGTGTGTGTGTGTCTTTGAGCATCTGACCTACTTTTTCCTGTCACCCTTTTTCTGATTCAAATGAAGCTTTTCCTCGGGACAATGCTCTCAAACATAGCCAATCGGAATGAAAGCCCAGGAAAGGGAAACGTTCTGCGGAACACACTAAGAAACACAAACAAACCAATGCTTTCAGAAGATCTGCATGTCTCAGAGGAGTTTAGTTTTACTCTTATTTATTCATTCCTGCCTCAATTATCCAAATCTGGCAAACTGAATCAAGACAAGAGAGGGCGGGGTAAAGAGAGGTGATGTCATACAGTAGGAATGACATCACTAGGTGAGATGAATGTGGGTGAGGATTTAATAGATAGAGAGTGCTGCAGTGATGCTGATGTATTTTTGCAGGCAAAAACCCACAAAGATTTTTCCATTGCACAAAATAAACCCTGCGACTAACAAAAGTATATGATCATTGTGATAATCGTATCAAATGTAACAACTTTTATGAATTTAAGCATTAAATACAATCATCATAAGTAAAAAGCTAAAGGTAGATCAGTTCAACAAGTTTTTCAAAGCAAAACCGTGTGTTCTGTGTGACAGAGCTGTTAGAATTTACAGTGAAGTGACGTAACTGCCATTCAAACTGTGCTTTCCCACTTTGGCTGGCACTGAATTAGAGACAGACGAACTCAGCACTTGTCATATATCGGAACTATTTAGTGTTTTCAAACCACATAATGTTTATTTTAGGTTTCAGACATTTAAAATACATATAGGTACTAGCAAAACAATACATTTATAGTTTGTAAATTACACACTGGTGTCTATGGAAGCAGCAATAACAATCCAATTTAAATATAATTATCCAATAACTAGATCTGATAAAGTACGCTTGCTGGTATGTCAGTCAATCAGTCTGATTTATCAGAGATTCGTCTGCTTTCCGAGTGCAAGTGTGCCGTGCTCATTACATCATCTGTGAACATATTTTCGTCAGTCTGGAAGTTTTTCTCTGTGGCAGCGGAGGACAATGCCATTGCTATTTGCAAAACATGTTCAGCAGAAGGAAAAAGTTAACACAACAAATCTTATATCTCACTTGAAGGGCGCGTCTTCGCGGCAAAGCTGTATTAAAGGAATATGAAGCAGCCACGGCAGCAGCTACTAGCACTAAATTGACCTGATTCACATGACAAATAACAAATTTCCTCATGAAATGTGACATTCAGCTCAATATTCATCTCTATGTCAGCGCGCTCCACTCAATCGCTCCCGGCCCAAGTGAATGCACTAATCATGAACCGCTCACGCTCACCGGTAAAACAACGTTCGCTCAAATCCCGCTCCAACATGAAATTTGATTCCCTGTATTGCACTATAGGCTACTTGAAAAAATATATAATTTCATATTTATGTTTAAATATTATATTTTTTATATATAATTCCATCTGTTGATATGAAAAGTTAACAGCATGAGTATAGGACACAATGCACAATATATTGGAAGACATGGTGGATCAGAAAATATTTTGACCACTTCACAAGTTTTGTTTTGTAGAAATACTTTCTTTAAAGTGAATTTCGTTTTGTATAAATTTGATCTTTTTTTTTATTTGTATAAATTATATAAATATACAGAATATACATGCACATTTTTCTTAAATATATACATGTGGGTGCATTCAAATATACATAATAATTATACACAATACACACACATATATTATGTAAACAAATTTTTATATATCGCGATTAATTGTTTGACAGCCTTAACTGTATACATGAATGAAATGCATATTTTAATTGAACTTAGGACTAGGGGTTGTGCTTAAGATATTGTTGATCATTCAGTGTTTCTGTAAAAAATTATAATAGTAATTATTAATAAGATACTACTACTACTACTACTACTAATAACAATAAACAACACACTAAGGATTGATGAGCTAATGGGTTCATGAATATTAATCATGCTGTCTGCGTTTACTCGAACTGATTTGCTGAAACCAAAACAGGGACGGTAATAGATGAGCGCCAGCCAATAAGATTGCCGTTTTCACTTTAGTCCCCCCCACTACCAGAGAAACCGCATATCTTCTGCTTGTTCTTAAAAGCAGAATTTTTCCAAACGAACTTCGTTATTTGGAAGGAAACTACAACAAAGAATATTGTTTACATGTAGCGCGTGGGTTTTGTGTGTAATTTAAGATTGTCTCTCTTTGCGTGTGTGTGTGAGAGAAATAGCGTTCTCAGCAAAGTGATGGCGCTTTCACACTAGAGTTTACGGTACGTCAAATACAGGTACGCTGCGTGTGTTCAGCGAGTAAAAATATATCTATGCTAAACTTATTCTTAGCCTCTAACACACACTCTGGTGAGTAAAATCTAAGCATTTATTAACCAGTGGCTAATGATAGATATTATTAAGTCACCCAGAGTAAAAATTTACTTGAATATGCGAGTGATTTACTCGCATTGTATAGGGTTGGATAGACAAAATCAAGTGCCGTCCTACATTTTTTCTCGTTTGAGAAGCCATTTAGTTATACAACTTCACCCTGCACAGAGACAGTGGAAAAAAACACATGTGCAATTCACACAGATAGACACACAATTCCAGCGGTGGATTCATTAGTCAGGTGACGCGAGCCCCCAGGGCCAAAGGGAGTGCAAGTATTAATAGTGTCAACATCACACTCACACTCTTGTCTGCATTCCTTCCAAGAAGGCTTGGGGTCCTACATGAACAAGTCAGCCAAACGCACCCACACGTTTGCATTCCACACAAAAGCACAACAGTCTTTCCTGGACCGTGTTTGACTGACTGCAAAACATAAGTAGAGAGAGAAACAGTGTATTTAAACTTCTACCCAGAGGTCACTTTCACTACAGAGCCTGAGAAGTCTCTGAATGAATGCAATTTCAACCTTGTCAACATCAATACCTGATACGGTACTAGAAAGCACAGGAACTCGAGAAGAGCAAATCACTGCAGAGCCACTGGTTTCCTTTAAGGGCAGACAGAAAGAGATGTGGGAGTCAATCCTGCTACAGTCTTAGTGTTCAAACGATATTCAGAGATGCTTATGGCTCCACTGACACCTCCAACAGTTCTATAATTCACTACTCAGTAAATCACAGACAATCTGCACTCCACCCATATTTAATGCAGTCCAGACACATGCAGAGGAATCCAAGCTTTCATCATCACTGATAGCAAACCATCCTAACACGCTGCTAGGCTAGCAGAGTTTTGAGAACGCAAATTTATTTCTGATCTTGTCTCATTTGTCCGGTTCCATCTTGAAGCATTTAAGAAAAGCCATAAACACGGACGCAGAAGTGCTCTCTCTGCAGCTGAGGTAGGCAGAACAGCTCAGCTGTAACAGTGAGAACAGATAGTACATCTTCAATGGATTTTACCGGTTTTGTCTGAGCAGAATCTGAGCCTGGATCAGGCGATAAAGAGAGAATCACTCAGGACACTGAATACAACGGCTTCCAGAAGAGGGCCTGTATTGTTGTGCTTCTGCCCAATGTTAAGACAAGGTTACAGTCACTGCTCTGTACAAGACGCCAGACGCGACACACACACACACACACACACACACGCTACACACACAAACGCTACACAGCCAGACTAAAGATTCATGGCTGACCTATAAATATATAAAAATTACTACATAACAAAATATGCTTTAAGATGAGGACAAACATATGTGTATATTGTCAGAGATATGCAGTAAAACAAAGGGCAAGCAAGTGCTTTGTATGGCCAACAATTTTTAAACTAGCCTAGATTTTTATTGTCCAATGCCCATATACAGTCTATGTGCTCTTAATTTTTTTAAATTAGGAGCACATGTGGTCCTTGGGAAAAAAATATACAAAACAAAACTATTGATAAAAGGCAAGGAAACTATAGCACAAAACTCAGCTGCTTGACTTGTTTTGTCGCAAAATCTAAATATAATCTTTGTATAAAGTTGGATATTTTGAGTAGATCCAACTTCATCAGTATAAAGTATACTCTCATAGGGCAATACCTATATATACTATACCTGCTGTATATACTATACAGCATATCTCAGTGGCTTGACTGCTTATATTGTCGTAAAATGTAAACTATATCAACGCCCAGCTCAAATCTGGAAGATATTAAGATATTATAAACATCAACAAGCTCGCAATTTTCAGTAAAGCTGCTCTAAAACAATGTGCATTTGGGAAAAGCGCTATACACATCATTTGGACTCGATTTAAAGCCTCGATAATGCAACTGTAGTAGTTTGGCTTCGCCGAGGATGCACACATTAATCGGACAGTAATCATATAACTGAGATTACAATGTTGTATAACGTGCACATTATTTAATCAAATTATGCATTGCAAGAATCCCAGCACCTGCCATACATACACAAGCTATAAACACAGCACTCAAACACCCAGCAGCAAAGCGAATACACTTACAGACCACCACCATTTATAATTTGTTTAGCAAAAAGCAGGCAGGAATAGCTGAAATTATTCAGGCCTTCTGGAGCAGAGCACTGGGGTGAGCGATTGAGGGTCCCTCTCTCTTCCTGTTAACCTAATTATCTAGACAAAAAGCTGCTTCTGAGCCAACGATCAAACAAAGAGAAACAAATTTCAAAGTGAGTAGCAAAAGGGCAGCGCGCATATCAGCGGTGGACAAAAAAAAAGACCAGACAGAGATGGCCTGTCATCCATCCTGCTGGGAGCGAGCGGTGCACAGTGGATTGCGGATCTCTTTTATCTCGCACCCCAGACTAAATCTTTGCTGTACACCTGTGGGGGATGGGGAATAGAGAATGGCGAATCTATGGATGGAGGAGAGACAGGAAGAGAAAGTGGCCGGATAAACTTGAGGTTGCAAAAAACAGCCTCTAATGACTCATGAACTGAATGGCTAACAATAAGCTCCTCTTGAGCCTGCACTTAAAACTGAGGCTTTCAAATGCTCCATTATCCTCATCTAAACAAGGCTTGTAAGCACCATAGACACGGAGCACGTTTACATGAACATTACTTTCAGATAAAAGGCCATTTTCTGATTGCATTTTCATTGGAATATTCCTGTTTAAATGAAATCGGAACAAACCAGAGGGGCGGCTGGTCACACTACATTTCTGCTCTATTGAATTCAATAGCATACGCATGCAAATGCGGGACATCCGAAACACAAACTTGTGCAAGTTTTGTATTTCACTGTGTTCCAACGGTCAAGTTTGGAGACTGAGCTGCAATATCAAGTGTGTGACCAAGACTGACACGTCACGGAGTGACCGCAAAGCAGAAATAAACTAACATAAACTGCAGGTGTGTCATGTTGCAGTGAAGCAGGTTGTATATTCGGTTACATTTTGGGATTAGTATTTGTTCTGTTTAAAAACATTTTTTTTAAGTCGCCACAGAGCATGATGTTATGTTATGAGCGTTGCAGTATCCGAGGAAATTTCACATCAAAGTCTTGTGTGAACTAATGTATGGCATAAAACATCTGTATTCTATTATCATCTGGAAAAAATGGAAATGCTTTTAGAATTTGGGTCATTTTGAACAGTAGTGAGTATAAATCAACACATTTATTTTAATTCATCTGCAAAATCTTGTTCATAAGGAAGTTTGTTAAATAAACAACTCACTCACTATCTGATATTACCCAGAATGACCTTGATTTCTTAAAACACAAATATAAATTGATATTCAGCGGGTATTTTGAATGTTGAAAAAAAACAACCAAGTTAATGTTTATATACTTGTAAAATCAGAATATGACCAACTTTTGATTATGGTTTGAATATTATTATGCACTCAAACACCTCGTTATAGAAACACCTACTAAATATTCAGATTAATTGATATTTACATCAATATGGGTTAAACTTTTACGCTTGGTTGGACCCCTCAAGCTTTTAAAAAAATGTTTGTAGATCTGATCTTAAATCAGTTTGAGGTCACATTTTTGAGGCATTACTCAGGGCGGCAGGTTTTCTGCTTTAGTCCTGGGATCACAAGGAGTGCCTCTATAAACCAGGATTGATCAGGTTTACGACCATACTGTCCCAGGCCAAAAGGCTCCAGCTGCATTTCTCATAAGATCTTATAAACCTCCCTCCAATCTGACAGTGTTTACATACTACACATGATAGTGGCTTTAAGACAAAGCACCCAAATCCACGACCAGCTTGCACTACAGGATCTGAGCCTTAATCACCCTCCTTTAGACATAATCACGGGATAATAACCTTTGTTTCTCCTGGCTAGCATGCACTCACGTGTGTATTGACTGCATTGGAGACCAGACGGATATCCATGAGTGGGGACGAGACCTGCAGCCATGTGTGGAGATGACCTGTATCCTCCTCATCATACAGCCACACCAGCACATTGGCTAAACTCAATGTTACTACACCCTACATACAGCACACATTACCTCAGCACTCTCAAGGTCCAAACAGCCCACTATATCCATGAGTTTTACCACAGAAATCCTCCGTTTTCGAGCGGCTGTCACTGAAAATATAACACCAGCAGCCGTTAGCCGGTGTGCTAACCACCAATAAATCAGAGCTGAGCTTTAGCTGCAATCTCTGCGTGGAGAGAGAGCTTAAAGAGAGGCCTATTTCTATGAATAAGCGACTAGGGGAGAGTGGTAGTATTGTTACTGGGCTGAAATAACCGTTGAAGTGACCGCTGCCTTGCGCGAGCGACTAAATTCGCACGAAGCGCGCGCTGAAATTCCGTAGATTACTCGCTCGCGCAGCGGACGGACGCAGAGACACACAAACACTCTTACCTCATCATTCAGTTTCCATTATATCTCCAACTCTCCGAGAGGGAATACACTAGAGGAGCATGGGATGACAGGCGAGGGACTCTTCTTTCCTGTTTTGTTAAATGTGCGGGATAAATTCCAGGCTTATATCGCTGCTCCTTCTGGCTCCTCGTTTCCTCCGAGCAGCTTCGCTAGTAGTGAAGTAAAAAGAGGAAAAAAATGAAACCTTGCGGACGTCATTCAGGCATCCGTGTGTGTGCGTTTAGTGCAGACAGAGGGCGCACTGTGGCCCAAACCAATTCCCTCACCAAGAAAGACATCTGTAGTTTTCTATTTTAAATGCATTTCTGTTTAAAGTATTTACAGCCATTTTATGATATATTTTAACCTATAAATATTTACATGCATGAATTTCAATATACGATAGATACTTAGTGGGATGGAAATGGGACAGTCGGACTCGTTTCCAGGCATTACTCTGTCACACAATTGTACATTGTATTAATGTTGTTGAACTCTGCTCCGCGTCTTGCCTAACAACGCCCCTTAGCTGTTATAAATTCACTGTAAACCACGGCTTCTTGGGGTTTACTTCTTTAATTTGTATTTTTTCTTATATTCTGTTATTAAGGTGAATTGCTTCTCGCCTAATTTGCTCTTTAAATCAGTTTGTTCTCGGCTTGTTACGAATCGGTCCGGAACTCGACTCAGGAACCGCTTCGAGTCGTGATCGAATCGTTCAAATCGGTTGGGTGGTTCGATTCAAGATTCATTTCAAAATGACGGTTCGTTGTTGATTTATTGCGTTATTTATTTATTTATTTATTTAATTTATTTATTGAAATAAACCGTTATGTTGATATTATTTAAATTACTCCGTCTCTATTTCAGATTCACTGAGGACATTTATTTTGTTCAGTTATCTCTATCATAATCCCTCATAAACCGTCTTTTCCTTTCTATGTGTTTATATTTCTACTCCCCTACGTCACGCTGAACGAGTCACGTGAAGAGGAAATGAACAAAACAGTACCGCGGTCAACTACATGTTAGTAGGTTTTATAATACTCTTACCTGCAACACAAATTGTATATAGCGTAACATAAGCAGATATTATATCTACAATGTTGATGCTTTAAAATGACATGCGAGACATAAAGGGTTATGCGAAGGAAAACAAGCAGCTAGTAAGCAAGAGTAACGTATTCTGCACAAATGGGATTTTATCATATTTAACTTTGCACAGTCCAAGTGAAAAAATCGTTCTGTATTGCATATTATTTTAATATTACAATAATATTATTAATAAAGTATTTCCGTCAGCTTGTTCTAATTCTATCATTTGTATTGATTGTATTATTATTATTATTCCAGAACAGTTAGAATTGCCATGAAGGGACTTTACTGCAAACCAGGAGGAGACCAGGGTGATGTGAAGTTTGTCTTACAGGAGACGGTGAGCGTGATCCATGCATTTACATACCCAAAGTTTCTTAAACAAATCTAACAAGCAATTTGAAACTGGCTGATGTCCTTTGCATTTTGTCACAGAATGTACCCACTAACATTGGCAACCATCAGGTCAAAGTTCAAGTAAAAAGCTGTGCACTTAGTCCGGTTGATTTTAAGGTAATGTCTGATAACTAAATGTGATTGATGATGTGATTGACGCTTGCAGAACAGCGTCTGGAGAATAATAGCAAATTTCAAATCATGTGTTTCAAGCTTCAAAATGTGTACAAAACATGATGGACATTATTTAAGCAAAATCACCCTCATTTCACAAACTACATAGTCATTTTTATGAATATTTACATCCATCTTAATCTGTTTCAGCTGTGTGAGGACCTCAGGCTTGAGAACGAGCATGTCCCAGTTGGAAGGGAGATCACCGGGGTTGTTCTACAAGGTTTACATGACTTCTTGCGTATTTGACAACATTACCTTTTACTGCTGATTATTAATCAATTAAACTTGACTGATAAATCTGATGAATGCATATCCTTTTTCAGTTGGACCCAAAGTGATGTTTTTCCAGCCAGATGATGAGGTTGTTGGTAAGAACTTTATTAGACTCTTTTTTTTTTATTAGAGTCTGCTTTATAAGTCTATAATCAAATAAACATTTGCATGTCTTCTCAGGCATTCTCCCTCTGGATGCTGAGCAGTCTGGCCTTTGTTCCGTTGTGCTTATTGATGAATATAATTTAGGTATATGGTCGCATTAAAATCCTACCTAGTTCCTTAAAGATACACTGCTTTTCTAACAATGTACTTTTTGTTTTCCATATGCTAACAGTTCAGAAGCCTGAGAAAGTGAGCTGGTTTGAAGCAGCAGCAGTAATTAAAGACGGTCTCAGGGCCTACACTGCTCTCCATACTCTGGCTCGGATGGCTGCGGGTCAGACTGTACTAGTGCTGGATGGGGCTGGTGTAGGTATCTCTGCAGATGTCATGAGGGCAACACTTTCCTGATGCTTCCTATTAGTTTTAGTATAAGTTTGGGATCAGAAGTTTATAAGTTTCTTATGCCCACCAAGGCTGCATTTATTTGATTAAATATAGATAATGTAACATATTATTACCATTTAAAATAACTATCTTTTTATTGTAATATATTTTAAAATAATGATTGATTCCTGTGATGGTAAATTACTCCAGTCTTCAGTGTCACGTGATCCTTCTGAAATCATTCTAATATGCTGATTTGATGCTCAAGAAACATATCTTACTATTATCAATGTTGAATGTTTTTTTGGAAACTGTGATGCATTGTTTGATTAACAGAAAGTCACAAAAAACAGCATTCATTTGAAATATAATTTTTTTGTAACATTATAACCCCGGTTTCACAGCCAAAGGCTTATGCCTTGTCCCAGACTAAAATGCATGTTTGAGCTGTTTTAGCTGAACTTAACTTGCACTGACATACGCTATAATGCTAAAAGTTTTGGGATGTCATTAAAATTCTTAAAGAAATGTATTAAAGAACTTTAATGACATCCCATTCTTAATCCGTAGGGTTTAATATGGAGTTGGCCCACCCTTTGCAGCTATAACGGCTTCAACTCTTCTGGGAAGGCTTTCCACAAGTGTGTTTATGGGAATTTTTGACCATTCTTCTAGAAGTGCATTTGCAAGGTCAGGCACTGATGTTGGACGAAAAGACCTGGCCCGCAGTCTCCGCTCTTATTCACCCCAAAGGTGTTCTATCGGGTTGAGGTCAGGACTCAAGTCAGTCAAGTTCCTCCACACCAAACTCACTCATCCATGCCTTTAGGGACCTTGATTTGTGCATAGGTGGGCAGTCATGTTGGAACAGGAAGGGGCCATCCCCAAACTGTTCCCACAAAGTTGGGAGCATGAAATTGTCCAAAATGTCTTGGTATGCTGAAGCATTAAGAGTTCCTTTCACTGAAAGGGGCCAAGCCACACCCCTGAAAAACAACCCCACACCATAATAATCCCTCCTACACCAAACTTTACTCTTGGCACAATGCAGTCAGGCAACTACCGTTCTCCTGGCAACTGCCAAACCCATACTCGTCCATCGGATTGCCAGATAGAGAAGCGTGATTTGTCACTCCAGAGAACACGTCTCCACTGCTCTAGAGTCCAGTGGCGGTGTGCTTTACACCACTGCATCCGAAACTTTGCTTTGCACTTGGTGATGTAAGGCTTGGATGAGCTGCTCGGCCATGGAAACACATTCCATGAAGCTCTCTACACACTGTTCTTAAGGTCTGTAGCTATTGACTCTGTAGAAAGTTGGTGACTTCTGCGCACTGTGCGCCCTTTTCTCTCAACTCTTTAAGTTAATTTATTTAACTCATTTAAGACTGCTCTTATGAGAATACTCGACAAAACAGGAATTTTGGCATAATTCTGTTATTGTTTATTCAACAGCAAAATAACTCAATTCTGGTGCAAGTCTTTCTGTGTGTTGTGTGTGTGTGTGTCAAATTCATGCATTTGCATGAATAAGAAACGTGGTCATGTAATGCTAGCCAAATTATGAAGAAAGGAAAAAATGTACTGGAAAAAAAAAATCGAAAAACGAATCACATGCATGCATTAACGCGCTAATTTTGAAAGCACTAGTTCTTGCTGAATAAAAGTATTAATTTATTTCAAAAAGTAAAAAAATATTACTGACCCCAAACTTTTGAACGATATGTTGAAACAGGTCAATTTTGTCATATTCTGATATTTTGAAAATGGATTATAGTTGTCATTTTGTGGTCTTCTAATATCAGAATCAGCACAGCAGTTCTTCAACTAATGTTTGTCTAAAATCATTATCATGCACTTCCTGTTTTGTGTGCATGCAGCCCTTTGGAGTTCTGGCCATTCAGCTCGCCCACTATCACGGTGTGAAAGTCCTGGCTACAGCTTTGTCTCCGAACGACCAGAAGTTTTTGGAAGAGCTCCGACCGAGTGTGGGTGAGTACTGAAGTGAAGCATTGTGGAGAGGAATGACAGCCAAGATATTTTCCCAATGAAGTGTCAGTTTAGGATGGCGTCCAAGCTTGACCAAGCGCTTCAGTGGAAGTTTTGATTCTTGGAAAACTTGGCATGAGTTGTTCTGAAATCCCTGATAAACATCAGACAAACTGAAATGTCAGGCTAGAGAGTGAAATGGGGCCAATCTTTTTTTAATCTTTAGTTGTTATCTGTTTATCTGTTCTCTTGTATTTATGTGTCGATGTGTTCTCATTTCGTTAGCATATGAAAACCACCATCACATTTTATGTAAAAGTGAGAAGTCTCAAATCTACCAAAGTCTAATCAAAAGTAGAAATCTATACGTTTTGATTGTTGCTGAGGGCATGTTCTCATATTTCAAAGATGAGATGTAATGCAGGCAGTTCAAAGATTCAAACCCCTTCAATTCCTCTGATGTGATTTCCTCTGTTCCTCTGAAAATCACATTTTATTTGGCCTAGATTTTGTCTTTCTTTAAACTCACTCACATTTATTGTCAAAGCTTTTCTGATAGTGCCTTTCTTATCCTCTCACTTCTGCCTTGAACTTCTTTGCCATTTGACTTTCTCCATATTGTTTCTTCCTGCTGCACTTGCTCAAGGTGTGCAGGAATCACTTTTGGGTAAGTTGCGTATGATAGAAATCTCTTCTATAGGTGCATCTATTCACACTAACATATTCATGACAAATACTTTGACACCATGTACAAATATTTTAAATGCTTCATTTATATTAACGTCTCTTCCTTCAGCTCGAGTGATCAGAGTGTGGGACTCAAAGGAGAACTTGGTGGACTCGTGCCTTGAAGAAACTGGAGGACTTGGAGTGGACATTGTCATTGATTCAGGAGGTTTACCACCACTTTATATGACTTTTCTTACCATTTCAGCATAGTGTTCTCATATCTGGTTTAAATTATATTAATACTGAATTTGTGTCCTACATGCATTTGTGTTGCAAGATGTAATTTATAATTTAAATGCATGGAATATACATACACTTCCTTTTAAAAGTTTGAGGTTGGCAAGGATTTTTTTTTTTTTTAAAGAAGTCTCTTCTGCTCACCAAGGCTGCATATATTTCTTTTTCGGCAAAGCTGAATTTTTACTCTAGTCTTGAGCAGTGTTGGGGGAAATGCATTACAAGTAACTTGAGTTACGTAATAATATTACTTTTTCAAGTAACTAGTAAAGTAACACATTACTTTTCAAATTCACAACAAAATATCTGAGTTACTAGTTCAAAAAAGTTACTTTTTTACATTTATTTTTCTGACAGCTCTCCTGTCCCCATGAAATCGAGAGTAAGTGAAGAGGCGTTGTGTGTGAACATGATATTTATTGCAGTTCTAGACTAAATTTGAGCATTTATTCATCTCACTTGCATACAGATCAAATCAAAATATATAAAATATATTGCAAAATATGCAAACCTCAAATAATTAAATGTTAAATAAAACAAATATTTCTATGCATTTAATCTACTTTTATTGACCAATTTTCTGCTGCCCTTTAATGATTCAGTTAAACCATGAGCAAAAATTACTAGATTTCTTTTTTATTGGTAAAACTTTTTTTCTAGCGTCCTATTCTTCCATTATCCAGAATGGCAGCGCAGCACAGCAGAGCGTGTGAATTTGTATTTTTACCTCTCTAACTTACCTCTAATTTTCAATTTTGGTGTGAAGAGGTCTTTACATTTGCACAAAAAATAGAACCTTTTTGTTATAAAAAACAAAAACAAAAAAACAAGCACAGCCGAGGTGAGAAAAAGTAACGCAACGCATTACTTTTCTTAAAAAGTAACTAAGTAACTCAATAAGTTACTTTTTAAGAGAGTAATGCAATATTGTAATGCATTACTTTTCAAAGTAACTTTCCCCAACACTGGTCTTGAGTGTCAAATTGAAAAAGTGTTAAATTGAAAACTTAAAATAATTTTTTCTGCTTGATATTGTTGTGGAAACAGTGATGCACTTTACAGGATACTTTATTAATAAAAGTTCAAAACAACAGCATTTATTTGAAATAGAAATCTTGGTAATACTTTAGGGTCCAATTCTCAGTATTAACTAGTTGCTTATTAGTATGCTTATTACTAGGATATTGACCGTTTATTAGTACTTATAAAGCACATATTAATGCCTTGTTCTGCACAACCATATTCTACATCCCTTAATCCATACCCAAACTTAACAACTACCTTACTAACTATAAATCTGCAGTAATTAGGAGTTTATTAGGGCAAAAGTTGTAGTTAGTTAACTGTGAGAAATAAATATCTAGAATTTTAAATCTCACATGACCCCCAAACCTTTGAACGGTAATGTACATTTTCAATTTATAGTGTATGATATTGAGCCTTTCTTGAACAGTGAGACTCTATGAGGAGGAGGCAGAAGCTCAAAGGCATCGCCCACATAAACATGACCTACTTACCCTTCTTTCAGTTGGAGGTCATTGGGTCACCACAGAAAAACACTTACAGGTTAGTAGCTTCCTGTTCTCTTTAATATACCTTAACATCTTCATTTTATACATCAGATATTGATTGACTAGAAGCATTGATTTGTACATTTAGATGCACTTAATAAAATCATTATTATCCTCTTTTCCAAGCTGGATCCTCCTGACAGCCACATTCTCTTCCTGAAGGCAGCATCTCTCTCGTTCCTTAATGACGAGGTGTGGACAACATCCCGTGCCCGGCAGGGCCGATACCTTCGTATCTTTTACTACAAACTTAATTAATCTGTAACTGAACACTACCTCCTGATTACAAAGCATTCAGGCCTCAGTTTTGTTTGCATGGCTGCATTTACACTCAGGTCTTGATGCCCAATTCTAATTTTTTTTAAAGACCAGCTTACATATTAATTTAAAAGGGACCCATATCTGATATTTGCATTTACACTTCACACTTGGCAAAACAACCCATACCCAGAAAAGCTTAGGCCGAAAAGGAAAGTAAAAACGGGGTGATTTGCAATTAACACATGAAATGAAAATACAAGCTTTCTGCACCATCTTTAAAGGTCAGCAAAACATTAGGTTGAGCCTTCGTCCTCCATTGTGCCATTTAAAAAAAAAAAGTCATGTGATCACAGTTGGTTGACGTCAATCGCCACCGTACATTCAATGATGTATGACTCGCATTGACAGATATATCTGATCTGTCCGCTTACATGGCAGACGCAAATGCCTGCATCCGATTCATATCAGATTATTTCTACATATGAATGAGGCCTGAAACCGATCTGAGAATCTGCTTTTTTTTACCTTCTTACATGTTCGTGGGTCACATTCGATCTTTGCCACTCGTGAGGGAAAAAAATCAGAACTGGTTACTTGAACCATGTAATGTAAATGTGGCATACAGGTCCTTCTAAAAAAATTAGCGATAAAATATTGTGATAAAAGTTCATTATTTTCCATAATGTAATGATAAAATTAAACTTTCAGATATTTTAGATTCATTGCATACCAACTGAAATATTTCAGGTCTTTTATTGTTTTAATACTGATGATTTTGGCATACAGCTCATGAAAACCCAAAATTCCTATCTCAAAAAATTAGCATATAATGCAAAGGTTCTCTAAACGAGCTATTAACCTAATCATCTGAATCAACTTATTAACTCTAAACACCTGCAAAAGATTCCTGAGGCTTTTAAAAACTCCCAGCCTGGTTCATTACTCAAAACCGCAATCATGGGTAAGACTGCCGACCTGACTGCTGTCCAGAAGGCCATCATTGACAACCTCAAGCGAGAGGGTAAGACACAGAAAGACATTTCTGAACGAATAGGCTGTTCCCAGAGTGCTGTATCAAGGCACCTCAGTGGGAAGTCTGTGGGAAGGAAAAAGTGTGGCAAAAAACGCTGGACAACGAGAAGAGGTGACCGGACCCTGAGGAAGATTGTGGAGAAGGACCGATTCCAGACCTTGGGGACCTGCGGAAGCAGTGGACTGAGTCTGGAGTAGAAACATCCAGAGCCACCGTGCACAGGCGTGTGCAGGAAATGGGCTACATGTCATTCGGAAATCAAGGTGCCAGAGTCTGGAGGAAGACTGGGGAGAAGGAAATGCCAAAATGCCTGAAGTCCAGTGTCAAGTACCCCCAGTCAGTGATGGTCTGGGGTGCCATGTCAGCTGCTGGTGTTGGTCCACTGTGTTTTATCAAGGGCAGGGTTAATGCAGCTAGCTATCAGGAGATTTTGGAGCACTTCATGCTTCCATCTGCTGAAAAGCTTTATGGAGATGAAGATTTCGTTTTTCAGCACGACCTGGCACCTGCTCACAGTGCCAAAACCACTGGTAAATGGTTTACTGACCATGGTATTACTGTGCTCAATTGGCCTGCCAACTCTCCTGACCTGAACCCCATAGAGAATCTGTGGGATATTGTGAAGAGAAAGTTGAGAGACGCAAGACCCAACACTCTGGATGAGCTTAAGGCCGCTATCGAAGCATCCTGGGCCTCCATAACACCTCAGCAGTGCCACAGGCTGATTGCCTCCATGCCACGCCGCATTGAAGCAGTCATTTCTGCAAAAGGATTTTCCCGACCAAGTATTGAGTGCATAACTGAACAGAATTATTTGAAGGTTGACTTTTTTTCTATTAAAAACACTTTTCTTTTATTGGTTGGATGAAATATGCGAATTTTTTGAGATAGGAATTTGGGGTTTTCATGAGCTGTATGCCAAAATCATCAGTATTAAAACAATAAAAGACCTGAAATATTTCAGTTGGTGTGCAATGAATCTAAAATATATGAAAGTTTAATTTGCATCATTACATTATGGAAAATAATGAACTTTTATCACAATATGCTAATTTTTTGAGAAGGACCTGTATGTTCAAGAGATCCAGCTCATTCTATAATGTAGTTTATGCATTTAGCAAATTGTTTTATTTAAAGTGACTTGCCATGAAGCCTTAATAAAGACTCCATTAAAATGTCTGATAGGCAGATCTTTATTCTTAAAACAAACCACTAATGTTTTACTCTCCAGTGGAATGAAGAAAAGAGATCTGACTAGATTGTATCAGAGACATTTTTCTGAAATCGCTATATGTTGCAATGAGGTCATTGGGTTCCTCAGTGTGCATATGGCGTGTCCATGCCAATTTGATATATTTGAGACCTAAGGGTTTTCTCCCAGTGTCCTCAGGCTACTGGAAGGATCTATTCAACAACATACAGGACACGTGGTTTTCTTGTCTGTAATTAGGTTATTTGCCTTTAGTCTGCTCTCTCAGATATCTTGAAAGACGTGATGGATAAACTCAGCACAGGGACTTTCAGGTAAGAATGAGGAATAAACAAGTGTGTGAAAAGAGTTATGAGTCTGTACTGGAGGAGCAATTATGAACTTAAAACTGAATGTATGTGGGCTGTGTCTGTAAGACAGAGGGGAAAGTGTGAAATCAGCTTTGTCGTTGTGAATGGTGTTGAAGTTGACTGTTGTCTCTGTGCAGGCCACAGTTGGAGGACCCTGTGCCTTTATATGAAGCCACAGTCTCCATGGAGATGGTGCAGAGAAAGAAAATAAGGAAGAGAATAGTTGTCAAGCTTTGAACGACTAAAAAAATATGTTTGCCATATTTCTGTAAATTGTAGTCATTGTTGTTATAAATCTCATATTGTCAGTTGCACTTTCACTGGATTGTAAACACATTAAACTTCTTTAAGTGGAAATCAAGCTCATTTCACCAAAACAATAGATGTATCACAAAGCAAAAACTATATATAATAAACCTTGAAATTGGTATTGACATGGAATTTGCTTAGGAACTTTGACCTAGTTATGACAAACTTTAGATGTGATTCTCCCCTTCTCAAGCATTCCCAATGGATTATTAACGCCACCATCTGATCCCATTTCTCTTGCCCATTAATATGGGCAGCTTTGTGTGGAGAAGGACAGATAATGCTGACCTAGAATCCGGCATCATTGTTCAGAGGTATGCATTTGATTATCAGTGGTCTCCTACCAGAACTCAGCATGCAGCTCATTTACTTTCAATGGACGATTGGGGTTTGTTAAGATCTCATTGTCCTAAATGTCCCCTTGTCTTCCTGTCCACCATTATTATCAAAACGGTCACACAGGAAAAAGTAAAAAATGTAAATTCTGTCATCTACTCGTGTTGTTCCAAACCTTTATGACTTTATTCCAGGGAGATTTTACTAATATGTTCATATGTTGATGCTGTTCAAGTGAATGGGGGGAAAGTGAGCATTGTTCTGAACATTTGGATGCATGAACATTCTTAATGGGCACCTATTATGCCCCTTTTTACAAGATGCAATATAAGTCTCAGGTGTCCCCAGAGTGTGCCTGTGAAGTTTCAGATCAAAATTCCTAACAGATAATTTAATATACCATTTTGAAAATGGCAATTATGGGGTTGAAGAAAAATGAGCTGTTCTGTGCGTGGCGAGGAGATAAACATGGTGGACTGTGTGAACAGCTCAGCTCTCTGAGGGAGGGGTCTGTGCTAGTATGTCAGTGTCCATCAACATGTGTGGGCGGGGCCTGACGTCACACTGTAGGAATCTGGAAACGGCTTGTTCCGAGCCACTGCTTATGATTTATGGGGATTAAAAAAAGGATTGGGTGGATTTTTACCATTATAGGGTTGTTGTGTACACACTGCCAACACACATTTATGTTCAAACACCTTATAAAAGTGAATTTTGCACAATAGGTGCTGTTTAATGTTTCCTTTTGAGAAAAAAGGAAGACAAACAGGTTAACATCATGAGTGTTTCTGGGTGAACTATTATTTCAAGTATATTGGAGTCCATATTTCCTATAGTATTGGAAGTGATCGGGTTAAGGGCTATAGTACAATGGTTAACCGTATATGTTGGCTCTATACTCAGTCTTGGCTTGTGTTTAAATCTGGGAAGTGACAGTAAGAGGCTTGTGTTCCGAATGCCCTACTGTTACCACAGTGACTATTGTCTCAGGAGGTTTTGAAGAGCCACTTGTGTGTGTTCCAGAATCCTTTGCTCCTCTTGTCTCAGGCTCTCCACCACACACAGTTGTTCAAGGCGAGACAGGTTTGCACCCTGTTTAAGCTGTGATAGCTGTACAATTAGAAAGACTTGGACAGTAAGTGGTTTCATATCTTTAATTAGACACAGGCAGCATTAAGAATGAGTAGATTTTAATTAGACTCACCCTCTCTCGAGCTTTGACATTGCCATCAGTGAGGTTATTGCAAAGCTTTAGGGCAGACTGAATGCACCACTCTTCCCTATCCTGGCTCACTGCTGCCCCCAAGAGGACACTCTTCCAACTAGTACTGCAGACAACAGCATTAAGTCAGTTTTGAATGTATTCAAATAATTGTCATGAAATAAAATATATGCAAGTAAAAGCAATAACAGTGACGAGACTGTGACATGTGTTTTGCATCATCACACAGTCAAAATATCCACTCATGCAAATAATGTATTTAGGATGATAACTTCTCACTATTGCTCAGGTTTCAATGACAGCAGTCTCAGTGCAGTCATCAGTCGCCAGGAAGGGCCATCCATCCCAAACGTCAAGTTTCTGTCAAAGAATGAGAGCATGTGGAACTTGATTTGCTGTAGCCTACTATAAGAACTGACCACTGAAATGTCCCCAATATCATGAGTTCGAAATTAACACTCCAAAAACTGTAATATTATTAATTAATATGGCTATACATCAAACTTTAAGAACAATAATGATACCTTTTTATGCTGTAATATATTGAATATTAAATCAAACACATCTACAAGAAAACACATTGCACATCTTCTTCAACTTTATCTATCTTGTCTGAAGCCGGGCTCGGAATACAGGAGTTTTAGGCCAATTTATGCCTGATTTTCCCCTCCCGAGAATCGGAGAAAAAATCTTGTCGAGGACATCGATCGGTTTTCGGCGCAGATTATCTGGTGGTGTGAGGCTTTCACAGATCGAAATCTTGCACCTCCCGATATACTCTCACACAAATCGTGGCTGCCCCGATCATGTCAAACATGTTTGATATACAGGGAGTGCAGAATTATTAGGCAAGTTGTATTTTTGAGGATTAATATTATTATTGAACAACAACCATGTTCTCAATGAACACAAACTCATTAATATCAAAGCTGAATATTTTTGTAGTTTATTAGGAAGTAGTTTTTAGTTATTTAACTATTTTAGGGGGATATCTGTGTGTGCAGGTGACTATTACTGTGCATAATTATTAGGCAACTTAACAAAAAACAAATTTATACCCATTTCAATTATTTATTTTTACCAGTGAAACCAATATAACATCTCAACATTCACAAATATACATTTCTGACATTCAAAAACCAAACAAAAACAAATCAGTGACCAATATAGCCACCTTTCTTTCCAAGGACACTCAAAAGCCTGCCATCCATGGATTCTGTCAGTGTTTTGATCTGTTCACCATCAACATTGTGTGCAGCAGCAACCACAGCCTCCCAGACACTGTTCAGAGAGGTGTACTGTTTTCCCTCCTTGTAAATCGCACATTTGATGATGGACCACAGGTTCTCAATGGGGTTCAGGTGAATCAGATCAGGTGAACAAGGAGGCCATATCATCACAAGGAGGCCATATCATTAGATTTTCTTCTTTTATACCCTTTCTTGCCAGCCACGCTGTGGAGTACTTGGACGCGTGCGATGGAGCATTGTCCTGCATGAAAATCATGTTTTTCTTGAAGGATGCAGACTTCTTCCTGTACCACTGCTTGAAGAAGGTGTCTTCCAGAAACTGGCAGTAGGACTGGGAGTTGAGCTTGACTCCATCCTCAACCCGAAAAGGCCCCACAAGCTCATCTTTGATGATACCAGCCCAAACCAGTACTCCACCTCCACCATGCTGGCGTCTGAGTCGGACTGGAGCTCTCTGCCCTTTACCAATCCAGCCACGGGCCCATCCATCTGGCCCATCAAGACTCACTCTCATTTCATCAGTCCATAAAACCTTAGAAAAATCAGTCTTGAGATATTTCTTGGCCCAGTCTTGACGTTTCAGCTTGTGTGTCTTGTTCAGTGGTGGTCGACTTTCTGCCTTTCTTACCTTGGCCATGTCTCTGAGTATTGCACACCTTGTGCTTTTGGGCACTCCAGTGATGTTGCAGCTCTGAAATATGGCCAAACTGAGGGCAAGTGGCATCTTGGCAGCTGCACGCTTGACTTTTCTCAGTTCACGGGCAGTTATTTTGCGCCTTGGTTTTTCCACACGCTTCTTGCGACCCTGTTGACTATTTTGAATGAAACGCTTAATTGTTCGATGATCGCGCTTCAGAAGCTTGGCTATTTTAAGACTGCTGCATCCCTCTGCAATATATCTCACTATTTTTGACTTTTCTGAGCCTGTCAAGTCCTTCTTTTGACCCATTTTGCCAAAGGAAAGGAAGTTGCCTAATAATTATGCACACCTGATATAGGGTGTTGATGTCATTAGACCACACCCCTTCTCATTACAGAGATGCACATCACCTAATATGCTTAATTGGTAGTAGGCTTTCCAGCCTATACAGCTTGGAGTAAGACAACATGCATAATGAGGATGATGTGGTCAAAATACTCATTTGCCTAATAATTCTGCACTCCCTGTATAGGATTTTAAATCGTGATGATTACATAAGTTCTTTTACAATAGCCAATGAGAGAAGTGATTGAGAGCACTTTCGAAATCGCGACAAAGAAACAAGCTGCTGTGTGTGAGCGCTTTGAACAGCGGAGATGGCGGAATGGCATGTGTAGTGTTTACAACACGTCTCTTTGTATAACGTGTCTTTCGTTATACAATGAAACATTAAATGTAAACATTACCAGTTGAGTAATGCTACATACATATTTACATCCGCTTCCACATGAGATTATTATATGAGGTGCTCGTCCTGGCATGATAATCTCTTAATAATATTGTGTAGTGTGATGCGCACAAATGCTGAAATCTGAAGTTTGAGATTTGAGAGAAAAAAAATCTGTGAAGATTCTCCTTATGTGAGTGATGCCACCAGATTTCATAATCGGTTAGGATTTAAAAACTCCTCTAGTCTGAGCCCAGCTTAAGTATATTGTTTTCTCCAGAACTACTCATTATTAAATATTCCTTGCAAGCAAGCAAGATAAAAAAATGGCATAGGTTAGTTGTCACAATAAGTGAGAAAGGTTGATGCAAATCATGTTAAATCTCAAACCTCCGGGTGAACCACCCATTATAAAAATAACACAGAACAAAGGAAAGTCTGTTGCCGAAAAGAAAACGTAACAGAGCTTGTAATAAAACCAGAATCAACATTGACTTGGCTTTTCAGAGATAGCGAGAACAGATTTGAACTGCTATAAAAGCGATGAGGAAATGGCGTATTTATTACTTGATTGGTGAGCAAGATATTTTATTGAACAGATAAATTGCCATTTGTAGCTCTCTAACAGCATTCTTTGTAAAGCATTATCTATTGTTAAGGGTTATTTCATTATGATTGTTGTAGCTCTGTGAATTCATTTTCAAGGCAGTACCATGTCTGTGGGTAAAGCTACTAGGGATGCTCATTTCGGTGAATTTTTCCGACCGACAACCGATGCTCATTAATCGATTATTAACCGTTAACTGATAAGATTATAATATTGAATGGACATCAAATAAAAATACAATTGGTGAGTGTCTGTGATCCGTTAAAATAACTTTTTTCACTGGTTTATTTTACTGAGCAAACAGCAGCCAACACAACAGATCCACAACAACAGAACCTGGATTCACAAATTATCACGTTCACGCACCAGCAGCTTTTCTGACAACAGAGAAAAACTGAATAAAATCATATAAATAAAAAGCATAAAATAAATATGCCTACACTATTTTATTTTTTATTAAATAATTACCAAATTAAGAGAACAAAACGAAAATACCCTGAATCCGTTTGAAGCTTTGAAGACCGGAATAGTTTTTCCCATCATATCAAAAAAGCAGGCCTACCTCAATCCACAGCTTGACTGGTTTTTATTTTTTTAAAAGTAACATGTCTAAATGATGTGGGTTAGTCTGGAGCACAGCCTGTTGACAGTTAGACCCACGGCAGAAAGCCTCGTTTATACTGTCTCTGCAGTGCGAGCCTTCGCTGACTGCGCGCGCCTTTGTCTGAGGAAGTGTTTACTCGACACGCTCGACCGTTGTGCTGTTCTTTGAAACGACAGAGGGCAACGCTGAGTAATTGTTCAATAAACCATCAATACGTGGCAAAGTTTACTTTAGTAAACTTGACCAAAACCACACGACAAAAAGCATTAAGGACTCAGATGGCACTGGTGCCCTGGGAATACAGAGATAACGCCTCGCCAGAGCGGCCAGCCTTAGGAAGTGCCTTTCATTTGCTTTCCACCAGTCTCGAGCTTTTAGCCTACTGCTGCTGTATTTTAATACTGTGTAGCATATTTTGCAAGTAACTTCGTCGCCCTTTCTGCCGAAATTACATGCAGTTTTGTTTTTTAACCGTTAACCAATCGTTTTCATTAACCAATGCGACTAAAATGTCATTTTTTTCCTGATGCGATGTCGTTCCAAAAATCATGGCGACGGATGTTGGTAGGTTTATGTATATCACAGCCACCGCTCTAGCCATTATTTTTAATCGAAGGAAATGTAGAAGTGTTATCCAAGCATTAATTAAGTCACGTATACTTGGGAGCGGCCAATGAGGTTTCTTCATGAAGTGTTTCTGCCACATATCTGTTGTGCTGCTTAATATTTATGGGTATCATTGTTTTCACAAAACTCACATATGAATGGTATTGACATAATACATCTGTTACTCACCTTAAAAAATCATTGTCCTTTAGGTAGAGTAGTTTTTGTGTTAGCTGTTTGTCTCTTTCATCTAGACACACTTTTAGAGTTCCTACAATAACAACAAATTGTGATCGATACAGTTCCAGAAAATGTAATTTTTCAGTATGCATGTTGCTTACCTAAATCAACATATACTACGCTGTGGGGGTTACCAGGGGCAACAAAGCCATATTCCAAAAGCAGTCTGTGATTATCATGAGGGCCGTAATTGATGAAGGCTTGCTGGAACTTCTTACAGCCTTGGACACTTTTAATCTCATAGCAGCGAGTTTCTTTGTTGAAGCCAGCTTCAACCTGCACAACAGGGAAAGTGTGTTTTCTTTACTTATAACCATGCAACAGTTTTAAACTGATAATAATAAGAAATCTTTTTTGTGCAGCGAATCATCATATTACAATGATTTCTGAAGGATCATGTGGAAATGAAGACTGGAATAATGATGCTGAAAATTCAGCTTTACCATCACAGGAATAAATTACATTTGATTCAAATAGAAAAAAGTCATTTTAAAAGTACTTTGATCAATTAAATGCAGCCTTGATGAGCAAAAGAGACTTATTTCAAATCAAAACATAAAAACACACTGACCCCAAACTTTTGAACAGTAGTGTATTTCTGTTAGATGATCTTACTTGGACGTTAGGACAGTGGTTCAGCAGGTCAAGATACGGTGCAAGTGCATAGACATCCTTCTCCCCGGAGAGATAGTTGCTCCGATCATGCTCCATGTACACGGTACGAGTATTAACACTACACCAAGCCCACCGCAGTGCATCCTGGGTAAACAACTCCTCTGTGTCCTGGCTGAAGAGTGGCTGGAGGGAGCGGAAAAACATCAGTGAAGAGCAGCAGAGATCCTGAAACTGTTCTTTCTGCTCCGTAGCTTTTTTCTGGAGACTCCTAGGCAAAAGGCCAATGATGTGTTCAGAGAAGTACACAGGGCACGTGTAGGTCTTTGGGAGGATATTAATGTAGGGACTCCAGTCTGATGCATCTCCATGATGTCTCTCAGCAATGAGGAAACAACAAAGAGCCAGAAGAGGAGATATGGGAGGATGCCATCTACGGTTAGAAAGCAAGAGGGAAACCAAATTAAATTTAGAACATCTTAAAAGCACAACAGTCTCAGAAAATCATAAGAAGGAATTTTTAAATGCATAATAGACCATTTTTTTTCTTTTGGTTTTGGGGTGAAATGACAATCAGTCCAAAAATACCTTTTTATGTAGTCACCCATGTAACTCTTCAGGACTATGCTGGATGTCAGTAAGCATTTCTCAGGTAAGGAAATCATTATGTCTTTGGCCTGAAAAGGTGACATATATATTTTCATTGTGGTTTCAGATATTCAAATCCAATTAATAACATTTATTATTATTAGCAGTTCTTTTCTGCTTAATATTTTGTGGAAACCTGTACATCTTTGATCAGTAAATTCATTTATTTCAAACAGAAATCTTTTGTAACATTATACATGTATTTAATTGTATGCATTCCCGGTTAATACATTTATTAATTTCTTTTTAAAAGCCTTTGAATGGTAGTACATTACAGTTTTATTTAAATGAAGCAGCATAAATTATTATTAAACACCAAATTATCATATTATAATGTTTTGACACTGAATACTGGAGTAAATGCTGCTGAAAACGCCATCACAGGAATAAAAAACATTATAAAACACATTACAATAGAAATTACCTTGATAGTTTGAGTTGCCATAAGCCCCCTTCCAGAGTCTGAGGAACAAAAATATGAAGTTAATAACATAATGACTGTAACAAGTGTGAAAACTATCTACAATTGTTACTTGCCATGAAAGTTGACAGGGATGAGAGACTGTGAGGTGAATCCTCTTTCTTTCAGCCATCTCCTCAAAATAATAAACTGTGCTTCGTGAGTGAGAGTAACTACAGGAGCAAAATAAATACAAAACATATTCAAACATTATACACTGTACTACAAAGTTACAATAGCAGCACACAAACAGAATACCTTTGGAGACATGCGACTCGTGTTTTCCCCTTCTTTTTTCCCTCGCTCTTCTCCCAGCACGGCACCCATTCATCTTAAAGTTTCCACATAACAGCGCTACCTGAAGTACGGGTGTAATGTCATTCTAAACCGCATTTAAAAACAAAATACACATCCACATGGTCAAAAACACAGCCGCATCACGTGCTTAGGTCTTCATTACGTCATTGTCTTAGTTTGAACCAATCGGAGTATGGATAGAAAATAATGTAAAATATTTACGTTTTTTAAAAAAAGGTTTGAAGCTCAATATCATCGCTCTATCAGCAAGTAAAACTTGATGCACATGACATAGATATCGAACTGCGATGCATTATGCAAGCGTATTCCTCCACGCATGCGCAGTGAGTAGCGACGCACATTAAAAACTGACAAAAACAAAACTGGACGAACTAGAAGAGGTACGTGTTTTGTTGTAACCATGAATACATTTTCTAAAGGCATTTAATTTCGTTATTTTATTAATTAATGTGCTGTTTCTGTTTTGCCACATGATATGCTCTTATTTGAAGTTTATTTCCCATTGCAGACACATTGCAGCAATGAGCAACAGCAAAGTAGCTTTGGTCACTGGTGCAAATAAAGGCATCGGGTTCGCAATCGTGCGGGCAATGTGCAAAGAGTACGCCGGGGACGTGTATCTGACATCCCGGGATGTCGGTCGAGGAACGCAGCGGTGGACACTCTGAAGAAGGAGGGGCTGACACCGCTTTTCTATCAGCTGGACATCAATGACCCCAACAGCATCCGCACCGCACGGGACTTCTTTAAAGAGAAGTACGGGGGCCTGGACGTGCTCATCAACAACGCTGGGATCGCATTCAAAAGTAACTAAAGGAGCTTTGTTCTTACAAACCCTCTGATGTTCCTCACTTATAGCTAAGCGTCACACTTGTGATTCTCGGCTGTCAAAACAGACCAAAGACAAATGCGAGAAAAATAAATAAATAAAAATGGTGAGATAAAAAGTACCTATTTTTATTTATTTTTTTTAAAGTCAGTTTTCTCGTTTATACTTTACAATTGCAAGTTTTATACCATTCCAATTAATTAAAACACTTCAAAATGTAAAATGTTTTAGTTTTAAATGACCGAAGACCACTAGAGGGTTAACATTTTGTCCTAATTTTGTCATTTGTGTAGAGAAAACAATGTTTGATGATTTCTCTTATGGCAGTGGCAGACACAACACCCTTTGGGATTCAAGCAGATGTGACACTGAAGACCAATTTCTTTGCTACTAGAGACATGTGCAACGTGTTCTTACCCATTATCAAACCAGGAGGTAAGTTAAATTATGCCCTGCAGAACCTGCTTGTCTGGTGGTTTTTCTCTTCTCCTGTTTTCCCATCAAATGCTCTTATTTGCTTCTAGGTCGGATGGTGAATGTCTCCAGCGGGATGGGCTCTGTGGCTTTAAGCCGCTGCAGTCCAGAACTCCAGGCCCGTTTCCGAAGCGATGACATCACAGAGGAAGAACTGGTTGGGCTGATGGAGCAATTCGTCCGTGACGCTCAGGGAGGGGTCCATTCAGAACGAGGCTGGCCCAGCACTGCGTATGGGGTCTCCAAAACCGGCCTCACCACCCTGACTCGAATCCTAGCCCGAAATCTGATGAAAGAAAGGCCGGGAGATGAGATCCGATGCAATGCCTGCTGTCCGGGATGGGTCAGGACTGACATGGCTGGACCAAATGCAACCAAATCTCCAGATGAGGGCGCCATCACTCCAGTGTACCTGGCATTGCTGCCTGCAGGGGCCAAAGAGCCCCACGGGCAGTTTGTTTCTGAGAAGAAAGTGCAGCCCTGGTGAAAGCAAGAAAGAGAGAACAGGTTGTGTTTGTTTGTGTTGAAAAGCTGGAGTCAAGTTCAGACACATTCAGACTAACCCTTTCAGACAGTCTAGTTCTAGAAAGTTTTGGAGACAACCTTTGACAAGACTTCAGTTCAGGAACTCAAAAAAAGCTACTATGTGCATTGTGTAATTTCTTATTATTGTAAATACAACACAACAAGCTTTAACATTTGATCTAAGCTCTACGGAATAGATCAAATGAATCAAATTAATACCCAAAAACATTTCAAGTACAATTTTATAATACATGGCTGCAACCACATGAAAGTACATCATTATCTGGAACCTACTGTTTTGTTAAACAGACCAAAATGTTGTGCTCAAAGATCCATATTGCAGGATTTATGTGGTTTTAAGATTAAGATCAGTAGTTTAGAATTCCATCTTGTGTATGTGTTCAATATTTAATGATGCAAAATGCACAAATACAATGTTAACTACATCAGTTAATCCTAAATTAAAAATACATTTTACTCAGTGGATCGTAACTTGTCATCTTGTTAGGTTTAAATGGATGAATATTGTACATGAATGAATCTGGTAAACAAAAAATAAAATTCCATGATCTTTCTCACCCAGTTGTATTGCTTCCTTTTAAAATACAACTCAAAAAAAAAAAAAAAAAAAAGAGAACAATTTTGTACTTTCTAAGGTACAAGTGGCCGTCACAGCTGTGTTACCCTTAAGGGTATATTTTTGTACCTCTAAGTCAGGGGTAGGCAAGTTCAGTCCTAGAGAGTTGATGTCCTGCAGAGTTTAGCTCCAACCTACTAAGCCACCACAGTATAAAACGCATTGCTCCCAGCATGCATTGCAGCATTAAGTATGTCAACATGGTTGAGATTCATATGCTGATTCTTGATATCTGTGTACTTCTCAACTTTTTCCCATTAGAACGTTTTTAAAAATCAGAATTCAGAATGTCTGATCTGTGGCAAGAAAGTATTGTTGGTGAATATTATTTATTAAAATTTTTAGTCGATGAATTTTGTCAAACATTTTTCTTCATGACAACTTTTGATTTGAACAGTTTATATGTTTTGTTAATACTATAACAAAAACCATAAACTCACATAAAAAGCCAAGGGTCAAACTGCCCAACTAAATGAAACACTGATCACCATAATGATCACCACACATAATCACCAATGGTGATTTTCAATAAAACATCAACATCTAAACCTCTGTTAATTCTCAATAAGAACTTCTATAGATCTCTTTCAGGGTTGGAGCCAAACTCTGCAGGACAGTGGCTCTCTAGGACCGAACTTGCCTTCCCCTGCTCTAAGGAAAACAATGGTATAATTGTCCCTTATGGACCAATTGTGTACCTTTAAAGGTACAGTTATACGTTTTGTTTCCCAAGGAACAAAACGTTCCCCAAGGAACAAAAAGTCAATTCCATGCACTTTTTTTTGAGAGTGCAAGGAATGGAAAAAAAGGAACTGTTCTAGAAGAGAATATCCAACATCTTCGCTATGTAGATTACAGCTATACATTGGCATTTAAAGCACCTGCTGAAATAATAGTCGCGTTTCCAAGACGTAAATAAAGATGTGTCTGGTTACACATTCATGCCAGCATTTATTGCTCACAACAATATGTGAAGAACTCCTTTAGAAGTCTCGGCGGACGCATAGCTGGAGTGTGCACTATATCTGGACACAGACAGCAAAACGCACAGACGCTCCTTGGTTGGTTAACAAAACCTCTGCAGATTTCTTCCTGCAAATATGGCCACCCGAAAACGTGGCATTCCTCTGAGCACAGTAAGTAACATAAATTAATCAATTTTCTTGTAGATTATTATAATCAACTGTGTTTTTCAAAAAGGTGAAAGAATGCAGTAATTTTTACCTTTTTTGTTTTAATAAGAATACGTATTTTTATTGTTAAAAATGTAAACCTTTTTAAATTATAATTAATTATAGCCAACTTTCTACCTAAAAATCTAATTCTATGACAATATCCATAATAATAAAAATATTTAAAAAAATTAAATAGCTAATGCAAGATGTATGTTAATTTGCAAAATGTTGCTTAAATCCAATACTTTAGCATTCCATGCTTCTTTTTCCTTATCTATTTTACCCTATGTAGATCAGTCCCAAATTTCTTCATGCTAATTCCACAAGCCACATCTGGCTATTCAGTGCTATAGCTGAGCTAATTGGTGAGTTCTCTTCTCTAAATCATTCTTTTGTCGACTTATTTGATAAAACAGAGACAACATGTTGAAATGTTGGGTTTGCTATCCTCATTATGGTAGTGGCATATTGAACAGTTCATCAGTGTTGCCAACTATTTTCAATGGAAAAGTCTGCTCAAATGTCACTAGTTAAATTCTCCCCTTACCCGTGCTCTCTACTGTAACTTATAATTAATACATAGCCAAATGTTCTATAAATCTGTTTTCATTTACATATTTTCTGTCAGACATGGGAACGAGTATGATACATGATAGCTACTACAGGGCTGTGTCCGAAATAAATAGGGCAATACTCCTTCAAGTGAACTAATTGGGAATACTGAATGAGGGTACGATTTTGAAATTCGAACACAACCTAGGAGTCCAAAAAGTCACAAGATTTGTCGCTAGTAGCTTTTTAGTGAGGGAAAAATCGGCAAAGGTGTGTGATAAGAAGACTGTAGTCTAGCGCAATTGGCAACACTGTATTAGATGTTCCAGTTTTGGTTGAATATTATTTTGTGAAAAGTGAATTGTGTTGCAGATAATGCTTATGACCCAGATGTTCGTGCCAGACAGATCTGGATAGATTGGACACGCATCAGAGGACTAGACTGCCTCTCTTTTATGGATAATGAGGAGGGTTTGACCAGAGCCAGACTGCATAAGATGCTCAGGTACAAAGCACTACAGCAAGCCTGTCCAATCACTTAAGACCTCCTAAGTCCACCCAAAAAAATTCTTTAATTTAGTATTTGTTCATGTCTTTACATTGTTTTTTAGAGCATGAGAAACAAATGGGGAAATTTTTGTTTTTGTTTAAAGATGATTCTGAACTATGTTATGAAAGATATAATATAATTAATTTATATACCATTTTACTTTATGCAATCCAATATGTGGGTATGTCCATACATGAGTTTTCCCTTTCAATGCAATGTATCTATACACTGGATCTAATTTGCATATTAATGCGTTCCTGGAGCATGTAATGAAAAAAGATGTGTAATAATGGGAGTAATAGTTGGCAACATTTTCATAATAATATCTAATATTTTATAGGAATATTAATAGGTAATTTCTTTGCCTATACTTGTGTCTCCTAAGATGCCTGATAAAGATAATTTAAGTCCTGGTGTCCAGTACAATGCCCTGTTTTGTAACAGAAAGTCATATTTTGATTAGAAACCCCATTACATTTTCCTGAGATGTTGATTTATAACAAACAATTAGAAAATATTATCATATTTCCTGAATGGCTAATTTAGTAATTTTTAAAGACCAAGGAGAAGTTGTTGTCCTGGTGAAACAAATGGTATCTCTGAAAAGCCCTGAATGTGCTCTTTACAGGACACCCAGACTTTAAACTGTGCCATGTATGGTTTCAGAGAAATTCACTAAAATATAATGTCCCCGTATGTGGACAGTGGCACCCAGGAGGTTGAGCTAATTTATTATTCATTTTAAGTACAGCAAGTGAAAAGTGTGTGAAATGGACTTGTAATTACTGGTTGCTAAAATTGCAAGAGAATCAAGAACTCTAGTCACTTAATTCAAGGGATTCACAGTGGTCTTATGTCATTAGCACTAAAAGCCTATAACATTAAACCAACACTGAGCACTAGGGCCCACTGCCAGAACAATTAAGAACACCTAATTGGCTTCTTGTAATTACTATACTTATCATAGAGTTGTGAATGAATGCAGCTGTAAACTTTTGATCAGGTGATCTATTAAGTAATGATTAGATGTGTGATAGTACAATTTCTTTATGTTTTTGAAAGAAGTCTCTTACGCTCACCAAGGCTGTATTTATTTGATCGATCAAAAATACATAAACACTAGTAATTTTGTGAAATGTTATTACAATTTAAAGTAACTTTTCTATTTTAATATATTTTAAAATGTAATTTATTCCTGTAATGACAAATCTGAATTTGCAGCAGCATTGCTGTCACTAATATGGTGATTTGGTGCTGTTGAAAGCAGTGGTCACTTTTACTTTTTTCTAAGTAAGACATGTTCCTGGAACAACATTCCTGTCCGAAAATGTAGTCCTAACCCTATCCCTACCCATAACATCTCTCTAAAATCAGAGGAACATGATAGATGAATAACACTGATGTAGAAGCACCTAACCCTGGTTGTAAGCCTAAACTTGACAAACACTAAATCTTTCCCTCAAATCTGATTGGTTGATTGGAATGTTGTATGATGATGATACATGTTGTACTTGGTGAAATCCCATTCACCAAGCTGAGGAAAACATGAAATCTTTTTTCCTGAAAAACTATTTATTTAAAAAAAATTAATGTTTGTAATAATAATTCATTTGAACATATTTTCCTGATGTTTTTAAGCTTTGGTTTCAGCGAGAAGAAAGCAGCGAAATTTCACATTCCAGTTGGTGTTTACGGCAATGGGTTTAAATCCGGGTCCATGCGTCTGGGAAAAGATGCCATTGTTTTCACGAAGACCAGAGACACCATGAGTGTGGGACTCCTGTCCCAGTCTTACCTCGAGGCCATCGGAGCTCAGCGAGTATTGGTGCCTATGATCACGTTTAGACGCGATGGACGCAACCAGTAGGCAACTCTTCTTCAGCTTTGTTTTCAATTTTATTACAGATTGCAAATGTTACATTTTTCTTTTAATTTTTTATTTCAATTTGTGGTTACACTTTATTTCGATGGTCCACTTCAGACATTCGACTAACTATAAGTAGCTTTGAAACTACATGTTAACTAACTCTCATTAGAGTATTAGTAGACTGTTTGCTTTAACGAACACTCCACCGTTTTTAGAAATAGGGCTTATTCAACATCTTAACTACATTTAGATATGTGGGCAAATTCATTTTTGTCTCATTGCATGCATTGTTTTAGTTTGGCTGGGTCGCCGCTAGCTTAGCTTAGCATAATGAATGGAATCCTATGTTGCCAGCTAGCTTGTCCCAAGTAAAGGTGATAAAAAACAAATGGGCTGCGTATTCACAACGAATACAAATATCAATGCAGAATAAGACTAGGCAATTTCCTAGGCAGATATTAACTTGGGACTATATTATTGGAAGCACAGGCGAAGCCCTGCTTCCCCATTTTACCCAACACATGAAATCCCCAAACTGTATTTCATGTGTTGCGTGATATCTCTGCGCCCAAATATCAGGGCTTCCCCATAATATAGTCCCATCTGTCTAGGAAATTGCCTAGTCTTGATCTGCATCGCTATTTGTATTCGTTGTCAATACGCAGGCCACAAGAAGTAATTCCGTGGAGTTTAAAAAAAATTTTTTTATAACTTTTACTCGGGACATGCTAGCTGGCAACATAGGATTCTATTCATTAAGCTAAGCTAAGTTAGCGGCGACCCTGCCAAACTAAAACAATGCAAAAATGCATTTGCCCACATATCTAAATGTAGGAAAGATGTTGAATAAGCACTATTTCTAAAAACGGTGGAGTGTTCATTTAATATCTGCTAACTCTTAATTTTGATGCTCCCCAACAGATCTACTGACTATAATTAACTTTGCAGCTACATGTCAACTTATTACCAAATAAACCTAACCTAACAGTCTTTTAATACAGAGTTGCTCATTGTAGTTGAAAAGCTACTTATAGTTAGTATAAGAATGTCTAAGGTGGACCTTAGTGTAACCCAATTTGTATGATATATGCATTTTTTCCTAAGCTTTGACATACACTGAACTCTTGATCTCACCAGGGTGGAGGATGGAGCCAGTCTGAGAGCGATCCTCACACACTCTCTCTTCAGCTCAGAGAGAGAGAGCTGTTCGCAGAGCTCTGCGCCATCAGCGCTGCTGGAGTGACAGGAACACACCTCATCATCTGGAACCTTCGCACGTAAGCTCCGCCTCTCTTACTGGCATGCATAAAGGGATGGGTGAGTAAATACATTGATTGGGTGATGATCTGATGTAGGCCTACACTATCTTTCAAAAGTTTGCAGTTAATACGAGTTTATTCATCAAGGACACATTAAATAGACCAGAAAGTGACATGTGAAGTCTAATTATGGTAACCCATATTCGGAATTTGTCCTCTGCATTTAACCCATCCAAGTTAGTAGGCAAGTAACAGTGCCTTTATTACTTCGCTAGTGAGAAATGTCATGTAGCTTTTAAGTTGCTAAACTATTTTACTGATAAAATCTTCAGAGCAGTGCTGACAACACATTTGAGCGAGTGTGTGTCTGTACTGTAGCCTATGTTTGAGTGGGAGAGCAGAGAGAGCAGGAGAAAGTAATTTTGTGGGGGAAAAACTTGGAAATAATATGTCTGTTTTTTTGTCAATTGTTTGCTATATTTCTTTGATTGGTCAGTATCGCTGTGGGTTTTGGTGACATGGAACTGTAATGGGGTCAAGATCTGCCTGGAGCTACTTTTGCCGTGCATTCCCCTGAAAATAATTGCACACCTTAGAACGTTCTCCAACCAATCAGATTCAAGCATTCAACAGCCCCGTAATATAAATTGCAATAATATTTCACGATATTACTGTCTTTACTGTATTTTTTTATCAAATAAATGCAGCCTTGGTGAGCATAGGAGACTACTTTCAAAAACATTTTTTAAAAATCTTACCGACCTCAAACTTTTGAACACTATTATACAAGTGTATAAACTGTGTGTTTTTCAGGACCACAAATGGCGACACTGAATTTGACTTTGACACAGATAAATATGACATTCTGATCAGGGCCACCATCAGTGGCCCATTATCGTTTAAATGTTTCTACGAATAGAGGAAATACAGTTGCAAGGAAAAGTATGTAAACCGCTTGCAGAATCTATGAAACTGTGAATAATTTTAACATCATACAAAATGTGTTTTTTTTATTTAGTACTGTTCTGAATAAGATATTTTACATAATTTTTTTTATATAGTCCACAAGACAAAAAAATTAATAAAAAATGCTGAATTGATAAAAATTACCTGTTCAAAAGTTTATGAAACAATTGATTCTCAAAACTGTATGTCATTACCTGGATGATTCACAAAGGTTGTTTTGTTTTTTTTGTCTTGTGATGAGTCCCTTGTTTGTCCTGAGCAGTTAAACTGCCAAACGCTCTCCAGAAAAATCCTCCAGGTCCTGCACATTCTTCAGTTTTCCAGCATCTTTTGCATATTTGAACCCTCTCCAGCAGTGACTGTATGATTTTGAGATCCATCTTTTCCCACTGAGGACAATTGAGGGACTCAAACACAACTATTAAAAAAGGTTCAAACATTCACAGATGCCCCACAAGGAAACATGATGCAGTAAGAGCCGGGGGTGAAAACTTTTGTACAGGATGAAGATGTCCAAATTTTTCTTATTTTGTTTAAATATAAATTTGATTAATTTAGTATTGCCCTTCAGGAGCAACAGACAATACTTACATGTTTCCCGGAAGACAAATTAAGTACAATTTACCTTGATCTTCAAATTCAATAAGTTTTCACCCCCCTCATATTGCATTGTGTTTCCTTCTGGAGCATCAGTGAATGTTTGAATCTTTTTAAATAGTTGTGTTTGAGTCCCTTAATCGTCCTCAGTGTGAAATCTCAGTGTAGATCTCAAAATCATACAGTCACTGCTGGAGAGGGTTCAAATATGCAAAAGATGCTGGAAAACTGGAAATGTGATTTTTCTGAAGAACGGTGGGCAGTTTAACTGCACAGGACAAAACAAGGGACTCATGAACAACCATCACAAAACAAAAACACAGCCGTGGATCATCAAGGTAATCACACACAGGATTGAGAATCAATGATTCATAAACTTTTGAATGGGTCATTTGAATAAATTCAGCTATTTTTTTGTCTTGTGGACTTTATGTAAAAAAAATACATACGTACAATATCTTATTCAGAACATCACTACATGCATTTTGTATGATCTCTATTATTTACAGTAGCTAAAATGATTCACATTTTCAGATTCTGCAAGCGGTTCACATACTTAGTCTTGCAACTGTATGTCAATTGAAAGGGAGGGGTGAAATTTTAGACAGTTCAGATTGATTCTTTTGTTTTTGTAATGTAGGCATACTGCAGCATCTTATACCTGAAGCCTCGCATGCAAATCATTATAGGAGGGCAACGAGTGAAGAGCCAGCTGATATCCAAGAGTCAGGCTCATATCGCACAGGACAACTACAGGCCGTCATTCCTTGTATCCTTACAAAATATATTGTTTTTTGGAGTGCACATATATATAACATCATCAACGTCTCAGCATTTCTCAACTCAATGCTCAGACTAAGCGTATACGGATCACTTTCTGATACAACACCAAAAGCAAAGAGCATTATGGGATTATGATGTACCATAAGTACAGGCTAATAAAGCCTTATGTGAAAGTGAGCTGCCAATGTAAGGTAACCAGAAATTATTGCATGTTTGATCTGCTTTCTTTACCCATCAATTCAATATTAAAAGCAGTGGTTTTCTTTTATAACAGGCCGAAAGAAAAGGTGTGGGTGTTATTGGTGTTATAGAGTGCAATTTCCTTCAGCCCACTCACAACAAACAAGACTTTGATGACACCGATAAATACAGGTGCGCTGAACAACCACTGTTTATCACTCTACCGGCATTTACCCCAAATGATCTCTTGGGCTACTTTGATGGAAAGGCACTATTTTATACAGGAAGACCATGCACAACCTCTGCATAAAGCTGGAGGAGTATTGGAATGAAATCCGCTACAAACGAAAGAAAGAGGATCCAAAGTGCACAGTACCAGTAGAGGATGTGTTGTGAGTACTGCCATCAATAACCTGTCAGTAACCAAAAAACACAGGGTTTAAAGGACATTTCTAGCAAATTTAAAGGAACAGTTCACCCAAATATAAAACCTCTGTCATTATTTACTAATCCCTATAACTTTCCTCTGTGGAACATAATAGCAGGGTTGTTATTGTTAACTAAAACTATTAAAACTGAAATAAAGTTAAAAATAAAAAATAATAATATTAATTTTATATATATATATATATATATATATATATATATATATATATATATATATATATATATATATATATATATATACTGTATATATAAAAGCTAATTAAAATACAATGTAAATAATACTAAAATAACATTGCACAAAAGGATACACTTTGAAAAATTTTTAGTCTTTACAGCTTTTAAGATGCAAAATCACCATAAAAGTGGGCTATATGACTCATGCTTTAAATTCCAAATCTTCTAAAGTCATCCTATTACTTTTGGAGAGAAACAAGCCTAAATTTAAGTCATTATTCACTGAAAATTGTGATATCAACGTTAATTAGCCTATACTTGGCTCATTCAAGTGATTTGAAGTAATTAAATGGGTGGTTATTTATGATATATTTATTTATTTTTACTTTAGTTAGTGTGTAATGTTGCTGTTTGAGCGTAAACAACATCTGCAAAGTTACGATGCTCAAAGTTCAGAGCAAAGGGAGATATTTTCTTTTATAGAAATTGCTTTTTAAGGACTACCACAAACGGCTGGTAGGGACTACAACAAGCTTATTCACAGGTTCGTGACATCACTAACCCTAACATTGACATAAACCCCGCCCCTGGGAACACACAACAAAGGGGATGAGGCCATTTTGAGAGGAGGAAGAGTTGTAGTCGAGGACATTTGGGAGACTGCTCAAGCTGTCGCATCCATCTTTTCACATTTATTGCAATACAGTATATAACACAAATGCAATAGCATGTCATAAAAGCAAGATGACAACATAGGTAATAACTGTAATTCAACTAAACTATACCTGTTCTATCTTCATGCAGCATATATTCTTTGGCTCTGTAGGCATCTTATAACAGTTCCCACACAAGCGATCTATAAATGATCATGACAGAATATGCTAATCCATGACTTAACTCCACATCAGCTACATCAATTCATCAACTAACACAAAGAGTCTGCTTGAGGAGAGTGTTCCAGAGGTAAGAACATTTGCAAGATAATCAAGCAGCAAATGCTACTACGGCCCTGTCCCAAATGGCACCCTAAACCCTCATGGTCTTCCTGAGTCCGCACTTTCACAACGTAATGTCGCTTTGACTGACGGGAAGAAGTCCGCTGTGTAACCCGCACCAGTGCGGGCTCAGCAGAAGTGCGCATTGAGAGCGTATATCGAGCCCTTGCGACCCTTCTAAGACCTAAAATGACAAATGGGACACCCTGAGGTTTAGTGGACTTAAAAGCTGATTTATACTTCTGCATTGGACCTGCGCCATAGCCTCTACGCCGTTGCTACATTTTTGGAGAGGTGCGCGTCAGGGTATGTCGTAGTCTACGCCTGCTACACACAGCCTACAACGTACCTACGGGGTACACTCGACACAGAAGTATAAATTGGACTTAATGGACACGCGCACCAGGGACGTCGTTAGGCCTATTTTAGGGGGGCTGAAGCTACCCCAAAATGTTCCTAAGCCCCCCTAAATGATAATAAGAACAACATAATTTGATTTATCAATAACCGTATCCTCATTCATATTTAGACGCAACAATATCCAGGTACAAAAAATAGCCGAGAAGTCGGAAGTGTAAATGAAGATGAAATGTCCTTAGTTTTCGTCTTTGTCAATGTATTTCATAGAGCAAATAACGTTCAGCTGCATTTCCTTTCCCTGCGTCTCTCACTCACGAGTCTCTCTCACATACACGCGCCCACACACACACACATGTTTTGTTTCCATGTTTTATGGGGACATTCCATAGGCGTAATGCATTTTATACTGTACAAACCGTATTTTCTATCCCCCTACACTGCCCCTGCCCTTAAACCTACCCATCACAGGAAACATGCTGCATTTTTACTTTTTCAAAAAACATCACTTAGTGTGATTTATAAGATGTTTTCCTCATGGGGACCAAAAAAATGTCCCCACAAGGACAAAAATTTGGATATTGCCATCTTTGTGGGGACATTTTGTCCCCATACCGTAGGGATTACCAGTCCACACACACACACACACACACACACACACACACACACACACACACACACACACACACACACACACACACACAGCCCTCCTCCTGCACACCGCCCGCCGTCTCCATGAGAACGAGTGTTTGACGTTCGACGTAGAAAGCAAGTTCGCGAAAGGTTGGTATCTCGTGAACACCTTCACACACAATCACACATTAAAAAGTGGTATAAAAATATTTTTAATTCTGAATATTGTTTTGTCAGTGTGTTAATGTCGACCCGAGAAGCGATGGCTACTTTAGAAAGTTAATTAGTCGCAAATTTGAGGTAAAATGCACTTGGGTTGTCGATGTAACTTTTCTTTAACAGAGTAGAAATGGAAGGAGAGGATATGTCTGTCACGTTTTACTTGTTAACATCTTGGTTTCTTGACTGGTTGTTGACATACTTGTAGGTCTAGATGTGAGTGCAAAGATTTTGCAAACACAAGTTACAAATAGGGGGCTAAGCCCCCCCTGTCTTCCAATCCTAGTGACGTCCCTGACGCGCACGCAGCGGCCATTGTAAGTCCACAAGACCGAAAGTGCACATGTGTGCCATTTGGGACAGGGCCTATTTCAACTTGGATTATCTCATTAGGGACGTTTGTGAAAGTGTTATTTAATTTTTCCTTTAATTTCCTGTTTTTATCTTTAATTGTGAGAACGGAAAGGGATAAAAAATGGCAAACGTACAATTAGATGTACATCTACAATTAGATTAGTTGCTAGGTGGCACTGTATCAGTTCCCTCCACTTGTAATTGATTTGTTGATTCATAAATGTAGTGTGCGTGTGCCCCTATTATGCTTTTTCAGATATTACCTTTCATGTAGTGTGTAATATAAATGTTTGTGAATGTAAAAAGGTCTGAACATTTTCAAAGATCAAAGCTTATAATAAATGCAGTTATTGTCTCCCGTAATCAGTAAAAAAAATCATCAGTAGGCTCATTCCAGTCTTATTTCTTGGTCGAATGTTTGTAACAAATTTGCATAATGCCAGCCTATGGTCTTTATTGGCTACTTACGAACGTTTACTTTGACCCGCTCGGAAACACTGTAGTTGTAACTGAGGTCTGGAAGAGTTTAGTTTGTATTGTCGACATGCCGAGAAGACGCCGTGAAAGCAAATCCACTTTGCATGCACTTCCAAAGGATTAGGACTCGTGCTTGAATTGATACGATAAAACCGACACCATCGTTACTGTTCAGATCATCTGTGTACAAGTGCTGAGGAATTCTCCAGAGCTGAAATTCAGATATAGTTATAGCCTTTTTTTTCCTTTTTTTCCCCCCAGCAGTATACAATCACAACAGACTGGACCAACTGACCAATCAGAACAGATTAGGCTCTCTTAATAGTTTAGGGTGAACGAATCCTTTATCGAACTGTTTCAGACACTGTAAGAAAGAGGTGATGCTGAAAACGTGTTTTGTTTTTTACTTTAAGGGCTCGAAATTACTTTAGCACTGGTGCTCCCACTTTAGCACTGTGTGTGTGTGTGTGTCGGTCATTCAATTGTTAGAATACAAAAGTTGCTTGCCTGGAAAAAATAGGAGAAATATATTTTATTCTGAAGCAATATTCTCACCAGTGTGATGATATATGATATTAATATAAATTAAAAACCGTCAGTAGGTGGCGACAAGTGACCGTCTTAATGATTGAGTCATTGAGTCATTCATCCAAACGATTCAGTCAAACGGTTGATTCGTTCAAGAAGGAGGCAGTTGTTTGTGAATGGATCATTGAATCTTTGACTCAACTGATTCGTTCTAAACACTGAATCATGATGTGTTGCTGAGACGCGCTGTGGTTCTGCTGTGATCTTTGGAACTATTTTCGCTGCTGAAACAGAACAAAAACCAGTGTTGTGTCTAAAGTGTAAGTGACTTGATTTTAACAGTTTATTGAACTGTTGTATGAAATCAATGCCATATTTTCAATCTTTGTTTGTGCTGCTGTGCTGATTTGTTTTAATGTCCCATCAAGAGGCTTCGCGAGCCTCAAAGGCAACCTTGTCACAGTCAGTAACATTATAGTAACTTTACTAACATTATTATCCACCATCAATCACCACTAAAAGAAATGAAATCAGAAGCATTGTCGCGTTTAGATGATTCCTTAGTGGTTTGTGTGTGTGTGTGTGTGTGTGTGTGTGTGTGTGTGTGTGTGTGTGTGTGTGTTTGTTTTAAATTAAGCTACTTGTCCCGTCGGCAAGTCAAATTCTCTTTCACGCGCCCTTTCAAAAAAACAAAACAAAACAAAAGACCTTTCTCTCTTCAGCTCTTTACGTTCTGTGCGCTAGTCGTGTCACGTGACAACGGAAAGGGATGCTTGACGGACAATATTAACCAACCTAAAGTCTGCTTTAAAGTTAAGCATGTAAAAAGTAAGGTTTAATCCGAAATCGCCCCTATTTAAGGGTATGGGGTGATTTCGAATTCAGCCAAAGATTTCTTGGTTGTGATAGAGCGGTGGACCGGTCACTGACTATGAACTCACAGCAGGCACATACAGTGCAGTAACTAGTGAACTTTTTGAAGAAAAATGAAAACGAGTTGCGCCTCAACTATTATTTGCACACAAAAATGGTCCCAAATATTTTATGACATCGAAAAGATTAAATCTCGGGCGCATATGCAACCAAAATGGTTGCAATTTGTAGCCTTATGTAAGCCTATTTTAGGAGACATCCAAAATAAAAATAGGAATCTTTAATATGGCGTAACAGGGTCACTTTAAAGTTCAGCAAAAACGAAATTGGGGCTTTATAATCTATGGCTGAAATTTCAGCTGGTTTACCCAGTTTAACTATTGAATTCAGGGTAGATATTATGATACTCTAAATATTTTGAAAGTGTTAAAGCAATCAAATAAAAAAATCATGTGAACCCGATGCTAATGCAAACTGATTATTCATCAAAAAGCAATATTTCAGAATCTTGTCTTCTCTTTTAGAGCTCACAGACGAAGGACCGACTAGGAGCGTTAACTACCAGTCAGGCACCCAGACATCCACCAGCCTCTGTTTTGTCTGGTAAAGATGCTAGTATGCCACATAAAAGCCATACTAAAATATCTTTGACATGCCTCATTAGAGCCCCCTTACACTTTGGCTTTTCATTACAATCAGCTTGTTTTCAGCTGAAAAATACAAACTTGTAATAGTGTTTTCTGCAATGGTGTTATCTGTATGAACAAACCACATTAATAAACTTGAGTGTTATATATCTTTTTACTGTATTTACTGTAACATATCAAGTTACATTTTAAGATGATTTATAAAACAATGTACACTACCATTCAGCATTTGTGTAATTTATTTCTGTGATTGCAGAAAGCTAAGTTTTCAGCAGCTATTACTCCAGTCGTCAGTGTCACACGATTCATCAAAATGATCCTAAAATAAATTTAACATGTTGCCTTTATAGGTACAGACTCAATTGTCCTTTCTAAAATGGCACACCTAACTTGCCTTAAAGGAATAGTCCTCATTTGCTCACCATGTTATGTAATGTTATTCTAAACCTGTATGACTTTCTGTCCTTTGCGGAACACAAAAAAAAGATTTCTTGAAGAAAGTTTCTTGTTTTTAACCTGGCCAGGACTGTCCTTAGCTGAGAGGTCCCCTTTGCCCCTCATTAACCTGACCGCTGTCTCCAACTCTCTAAGAAGATAGGAATAATACAACTGGTGATAGTTCATACATATTTCAGTTGCACTTTATTTTACCGTACATGCACCTATGTGTACCAACAGTGTCCTTAACAAAGTAGTTGGCAATATAAGGTAACTACATGAGCTAAAGTAATATTTCACCCAAAAATAAAAAAATGTGTCATTTACTCACCAAAATGTGTTTCCAGTCGTAGTTTATGCGCACGTTTTCTCAGTGGATAAAAAATGTGTCGCGCATTAGAATTTATGTGCATCTTGCCATTTACATCCAGCAGTTTTTTATGCAATATCCCAAAATGGGATAAAAATAGGTGGATGGAAACATAGCTTTTGGCTACTGTCAACTGTCTGGTTACCAACATTCTTCAAAATATCACCTTTTGTGTTCAACAGAAGAAAGAAACTCATACAGGTTTGGAACAACTTGACGGTGAGCAAATGATGATCAGATTTTTCTTTTTGGGTGAACTATACTTTTAAGGTTAGGTGTAGGTGTAGGTACAGGGTTAATACCTAGGTACTACCGAGTTATTGTAATTACTATACGAAGTATATAGTATGTACATGTGGAACAGGACTGTAAAATAAAGTGCTACCCATATTTCTATAGGAAACATGTATCATTTAACTTTTTTTAATGTATTTACAGAGCAAAACAGACATTTTTTACCATAGAAAAAAAGACAGCATTCTCTCTTGTCCCCCCTCTCACCGCACCTCAAGAGCTCTCCTCGCAGACTCACTGCAGGCCTGCTTTGAATAAGGAGAGAAAGATTCTCGCTCAATCTGACACACTCGTGACCAAAGCTGAGAGCGGAATGACGAAGGGATTTGAGTCGCATCTGGGGCCCGCTGATGCAGAAGAGACATGTGAACAAGATGCATTATCTGGGACAGGGAGGGGATACAGCTCAGCTGCGGAGGAGATAATCAAATTGCCCCTGAAAAATGAGAAGAAAGTTGTGGTGCATCATGAAGGTCATGTTGATGATGAAGAAGAAGAGGAGGAAGAGGAATGGAACTTGACAGAGGTGCAACAGTGGCAGGATGAGCTAATGGAACTGATGCATGAGACAGCGGAGGAGAGAGACGTGTGCCGACAGGAACTGGAGGTGCTTGGAGAGCACAGCGCTACCCTGGAGGACGAAAGGAACCAGCGCATCAGCAGGGTAAGAGGCAGAGCGGATTGTTTTGAGATGTGGGATGGTTGTTAGAAAGATGTTTCTTGCTGCTGGTAACACTTTACAATACGTCTCATTTGTTATCATTAGTTAATGAATTAGTTAACATGAACTACCTACACTGCAAAAAAAAAAATCCACCTGCCTAATTTTTTAAAAGTATAATCAAATTGGCTGTACAAGTCATTTCAACTTAAATTATATTGTATAACTTGTATAAAAGTTGAAATTGCTTAAAATAATTTCATGAGGTAATGCATTGACTATGATCAAATCATTTTATGCAATGAGCAATATATTATTACAGCATTCATTAACTTTTAATTATGTTAGTTAAAATACATATATAAAATACAATTGTTCATTGTTTATTCATGTTAGTTCACAGTGCATTAATAACAATAACATATACTTTTTATCTAAAAAAAGGTATTAGTAAATGTTAAAATTAACTAATTAAATGCTGTAGAAGTATTGTTCGTTGGTAACCCATGGTAACTAATGCATTAACTAAACTAACCAACTGAAACCGTCTTAAGTGTTACCTAAGTGGGTATATAACTATAATATTAGCTATTTTTATTAATTTAAAAAGGTTAGAAATTAGTAAAATAGATAAATATCATGGAGACTTATTTCAGTATTATCTATGTAGTATTTAGGAATATTTTGAATTTGCTTTTATATTTATATATTCAGTTTTCAATGTTTTAGCAATTTGTAATTTGGATAGGGCTGGATGAAATGACCAAAATCACGATATTTCACTTCATTTTATTTCAATAAATTTTTTGTTTTAAATAAAGTTTTTATGATATCAATTATCATTTACATTTCATAAATCTCATCAAACTAAGACTAACTCAACTAAGTACATACTGTAAGTGTATATATATATATATATATATATATATATATATATATATATATATATATATATATATATATATATATATATATATATATATATAAAATATACTATCATCCTCACTGAAGACAGATAAACAGTCAATGATAAAATAGGAACAAAAAAAAAACAACAATTACAAGCAATCTGACAAAATAACAATATAACAACGACACAAAATTGACCTACCTGAAAAACTTAATGCACTACATAGGCCTATAAATACTACCTAAATTGTATAAAGTATCAAATGTACATAAACACAGACATAAGCAGGTTTATTAGGCTGATGTCACTTTAAGTCAGAATGCACTGATCAAATATTGCTTACTGATATACATGCACTTCCTTTCCCAACTGTTTATGTTCACTTAAGACATAAACGACTAAGTTTCCAAGGATACTCGCAAAGAAAACCTTTGGCCTTTTGATGCTAAATATATATGTGTATATATATATATATATATATATATATATATATATATATATATATATATATATATATATATATATATATATATATATATATATATATATATATATATATATCCCAAGGCTTAAAAACTCATCTAAATGATAAGCTTTTGTGACAGCACAGCTGTCACGTGAGCTTAAAGGGGTACTTTAGCACTGGGATGAATCTGTATTTAAACTCGGTCATTAATGTATTAATGTAGTAGAAATGAGAAATTATTTATGAATTTGGTGCCTTCTAGACTGAGAAAACACAGAAAATGTATTTTTGTCTCATGGGGATGAAAGACAACAATTCCCAGAATGCACTGCTTCATTGCCCTACTCTAGGCGCGGCTAGTTGGCTACTGGATTACTGGATCACTTGCCCACCGTGTTCATTTTCAGAAAATCAGTTCAGTTAGAGACACTACAATTAAAAACTGAACATGTCAGTTCGATATAATGCGAGAGAGCCGATTGAGCGTCACGGCACAAACGCAGCAGGATCGGATTACATTCATCACATGAACTGAGGTAAGCGCGGGATTCGCGGCTGCATTCTGCGCGCGTGATCAGTCTGGCACGTGTTCAGTTCATGTCTTTGGAAGCTTAACTGTCATAGGAAGTTCATTTTAAAAGTTAAAACACTCACTTTGGTCTCCACCGCTCCGTTTACAGGAATCTCCGCAGCTCTGCGAGCCGAGTGCTGTGAGTGCTGTGAGTGTGATGTTGAAAACGTGGAAACAGCGCCCTCTGCTGGTTGTAGTCTTCAGCCTCTGGCCAAAAACTCCTCCGATGACGCAAAATGACGATATTTGCTTCATCGGAGGAATTTTTCCAGAAATAAAATACATAATTCTCTCGTCTCAGGGTCATATGAGGGGGGAAAGTACGATAATTTGAATATACTCCTGGGTTTCTACTGATACAAAGCTTAATGCTAATCGCTGAAGTAACCCTTTAACTGCGATAGAGGCAAAGTCCGATAGATAGTCCAAAATCTCTACCGGATGACAAGTTTCTAGCGATTAATCGTGTCTATCTGTTTGTCACGAGCCCTAATTTTGGCCATTAAGCAACCACCCATAAAATCCTAGCAACTTCATTTAGCATAGCAACACCCTAGCAACCACTCACAACAGCCTAGCATTGTGGCAATGACTTTTGCACAGGCCAGCACTGCTCCTATTGTCTTCTGGAACTACCAAAGTTTATTTATGCATGTTTTTTCTAAATGTATTGAATTTTCTATGTGCTGTGTCTAGCTGGAGAGCGTAGAGGAGGAGAAGACCAGCCTTTCTGCCCTGTGTGATCAGCTGAAGTGTCAACTGTCAGAGCTCAGGGAACAGAGCAAGGAAGAGAAAGATGACAGCTCCAAACTGAGGACACTGCGTCTAAACCTGAGCCGTCTGCTGGTGTCTTTCATTCCTTCTCTTCATCTTGAGCATGTGGACTACAGCAGTGATGTCATAGATACGATTCTCATCCAGGTTCTAGAGCACGTCACATAAAACAGCTTTTCTGATTTTCACAATGTCTTGTCAGATTTGGTTCTTTTGGAAATGGAAATGACTAAACATTTGTATATACACCTAGAATTTCTTGAGTTGATGTAAAACTTTATTGTATTGTTGTAACTGAGTGAAATGTACAATTTCTCATATAATATTATACTACTATATATATATATATATATATATATATATATATATATATATATATATATATATATATATATATATATATATATACAGGTCCTTCACAAAAAATTAGCATATTGTGATAAAAGTTAATTATTTTCCATAATGTAATGATAAAAATTAAACTTTCATATATTTTAGATTCATTGCATACCAACTGAAATATTTCAGGTCTTTTACTGTTTTAATACTGATGATTTTGGCATACAGCTCATGAAAACCCAAAATTCCTATCTCAAAAAATTTGCATATTTCATCTGACTTGACACTGGACTTCAGGCATTTTGGCATTTCCTTCTCCCCAGTTTTCCTCCAGACTCTGGCACCTTGGTTTCAGAATGACATGCAAAATTTGAGCGACAGTCCAGTGCTGCTTCTCTGTAGCCCAGGTCAGGCGCTTCTGCTGCTGTTTCTGGTTCAAAAGTGGCTTGACCTGGGGAATGCGGCACCTGTAGCCCATTTCCTGCACACGCCTGTGCACGGTGGCTCTGGATGTTTCTACTCCAGACTCAGTCCACTGCTTCCGCAGGTCACCCAAGGTCTGGAATCGGTCCTTCTCCACAATCTTCCTCAGGGTCCGGTCACCTCTTCTCGTTGTGCAGCATTTTTTGCCACACTTTTTCCTTCCCACAGACTTTCCACTGAGGTGCCTTGATGCAGCACTCTGGGAACAGCCTATTCGTTCAGAAATGTCTTTCTGTGTCTTACCCTCTCGCTTGAGGGTGTCAATGATGGCCTTCTGGACAGCAGTCAGGTCAGCAGTCTTACCCATGATTGCGGTTTTGAGTAATGAACCAGGCTGGGAGTTTTTAAAAGCCTCAGGAATCGTTTGCAGGTGTTTAGAGTTAATTAGTTGATTCAGATGATTAGGTTAATAGCTCGTTTAGAGAACCTTTTCATGATATGCTAATTTTTTGAGATAGGAATTTGGGGTTTTCATTTTTTTAATCTAGATTAATATCACTGTGATCTTGAAATTAATCTACATTAAAATGGCTCATTTGAATTCTGCCGAAGGCATTCAGAATATGTGTGCTACCCAAATAATGACTGGTGCTTTCACACTTGGTTCGATTGCTTGGACCGTATTTGGGTCCGAAACCGAGGTGCGTTTGCGTCATCAAAGCAGCAGCTGTTTACCCGTTACTTGGTAACGACGTCGAGCGAGAAGGTGGCAAAATGAATAGCGTTGTTTATCTAACTTTTATATTTTTGTTTTTGAACCGTTGATTTAGTTACCAAAGCTTCAGTAGGTATATATATATATTAATTACATAAAAAAAGAAAAAAATTATACTTTGGTAATACTTAATTATGACACAAAAGAAAAATTATCAAGTTGAAATAATGAGATAAATTCAAAAATGACACTAATTCATAATTATGTGTTAAAAGTGGTCATTTCTAAGTCATTTCTGCTGTTTATCTCATAATTAATATGTCCTAATTATGACTTTTTGATTCATAATTTGACCGTTATCTCATAATTGTAACTTTGTATGTCATAATTATGATTTACCAAAGCATGTTTTTTTTCTTATGTGGTGGAAATGGGCTTCCAGATCACTAGAATAAAATTGTTTGGGATAAATCACAGGACAGCTATTGTCAAAAGAGCCTTTCTGACAGAGGCTTCAGCTGTTTGTTTGTTTGTCTGTTTGTTTTTACTAGCACTAGCTGGACTAGCCTAAAAAAGTAACTAATACAAATGTAAAGGAATTTTGTCTTGTATTATTAAACTAAATAAATTATGCTAATTTATGCATTGGACATTTCTGTCTTTCCCCAACCAAGTACATAGGAGCTGGATTTGCATGCCTTGAAAATAGTGCAACCAAGAGGGCCGCTGAGTGAACCAACCTGCTCCAATAAAGACTTAATATGCTCACATTCAGGTGAGAATGTTAATTTCTCATAGATTTAATCAAGTTATTTTCCACTATGGCCTCTAAATGTTTTTTTGCTCTGCACGCGCACACACACACACACACACACACACACACACACACACACACACACACACACACACACACACACACACACACACACACACACACACACACACACACACACACACTTGTCTTCCTTTTATTTTTCATTTCTTGTTTTTGACCTTAACACATACTCCTTTACCTTTTAAACTGTCACTCTTACTATTAATCAAATCTACTTTTAAAGACATCATCCAATAAATACATAATAAGGGCACTCTGTGAACTCAGCAGTGACCTGTCAACTTACATCCATTTACGCTGAAAATAAAACCAATAGATGTGTCCTAATCATTAAAAGGCCTAATTTATTTTGACCTTAACAGTCTGCCAGAGAGAATCTGACTTAAAACATAAATTAATACCCCTATAAATTAATGGCCTTCTCAATCAGTCCGAATTGTTTTGAAAATAATTTTGAAGAAAGAAATGAATACGTCTATTTAGCAAGAACGCATTTGGAGGATCATGTGACACTGAAGACTCGAGTAATGATCCTGAATCACAGGAATAAATTACATTTAAAAATATATTAAAATAGAAAACCGTTGGTTTAAATGGTAATAACATTTCACAATATCGTCATTTTTACTGTATGCAGCCTTGGTGAAATTTTTTGAAAAACACAAAAAATCTTACCAACCTCAAACTTTTGAATGGTACTATTTACAGATCATGTTAATACAACACACTAACCAAGCAAGATCGCCACAGCAGATGTCAATTCTTCAGACTCTTTACCTACCAGCTGATGCAAAGGGCGAATTTCACGCAACACCTGTCAGTGTTATAAATGGAGGACTCGTGGGAAGCTTACGTGACTGTCTTATTACAACCAGGCTCATTAAATGCCTAAGGTTACCAAAATATTACACTAGCCCTGCCAGGGCATAACAAGAGTCTAATGTAATGTCTTGGAGAGCAGTGGCATGTCTGTGTCATAGCCTGGTAATACTGTGATTTTAATAGACTAGTTCACCCAAAAGTCGTCATTAAATCACCCTCATATTGTTCCTAACTTGTATGAATTTCCTCCTCCTGTAGACACTTTTATACTAGCCACTATTTATAAATATAATGAAAGTGAATAGGGTAGTGGACTGTTAAGCTCCAAAATGATGAAGAAGAACCATCAAAGTTGGTCATTTAACTAGTCCATACAGAATGAAAATGCACTATTGTATATTCTGAAGCCAAACAACAAAATTCACCAAAAATCTTGCCATACACTTTTGAACATTAAGGTTTCAAAAGGGGGTTTTGCAGCAATGCCATACAAGAACCATTTTGGTTTATCAAAGAATGTTTCAGTGCACACCACACATTTGAATCATCTAAATAACCTTTTTTTTTCACCATAAAAATGTGGAATGGAAAGGTTCTGTGGATGTTAAAGGTTCTTCATGGAACCATCAATCCTTTTCTGCCAAAATCCTTTTCTTCTGGATACTGGGATGATGAGGTCCAGGCCTGTGCCAGATTTGCTGTTGTGATATTTAATAGCTTCTTCCAGGATCCTTCTCTGGTTGAACCATCAAAATCTAACTGGTAAGAGATAAGAGATTTAGCTGAAGTTATGAAAAGCATGGAAAAAAAAGGTTCAAGGTTCTTCAATTACCAAAGGTTCAGCAAACAGCCCTCCAAATAGAACCTAATTGAAACCTTTTAATAGCCATGCTATGATCATCTGGACTGTTTTGACATTTATTAACATTTTTCACTTTACTTTTTTATTTCAGGCAGGATGTTGGTGGAGGTCAATATGAAATAGACTTGGAGATTGAGAAATAAAAAGCCACCCAAACCAAATCCTGAAGTCACCAGGTCCAGAGGTCAGCCGTTATTCTTTACTTACAAAATTAGAAAGATCCATTTCTTACACGTTTACTATTTCGTAATGTGGCCCACACGCTGAGCCAGATCCGGGTCTCAAAATGTATTTTAATGGAGTCACATTAGTGGATTTATTCAAGATTATTGCTTATCAGACAGCTCAAATTCACTCTTCACATCAATCCATCTCAACTTGTACTAGGCCTGTGAGAGTTGACCTGTGAGTCAATATTCCACGGTCAACTGTTAGTGGTATTATAACAAAATGGAAGCAATTTGGAACAACAGCAACTCAGCCACAAAGTGGTAGGCCATGTAAAACCACAGAGCGGGGTCAGCGCATGCTGAGGTGCACAGTGCACAGAAATCGACAATGTTCTGCAGAGTCAAGAGCTACAGACCTCCAAACTTTGTGTGGCCTTCAGTTCCATGGCCGAGCAGCTCATCCAAGCCTTACGCCACCAAGTGTAATGCAAAGCATCGGATGCAGTGGTGTAAAGCACGCCGCCACTGGACTCTAGAGCAGTGGAGACGTGTTCTCTGGAGTGACAAATCAGGCTTCTCTGTCTGGCAATCCGATGGACGAGTCTGGGTTTGGCGGGTGCCAGGAGAACGGTACTTGCCTGTCTGCATTGTGCAAAGTGTAAAGTTTGGTGTGGGGTTGTTTTTCAGAGGTTGGGCTTGGCCTCATATTTCCAGTGAAAGGAACTCTTAATGCTTCAGCATACCAAGACATTTTGAACCATTTCATGCACCCAACTTTTTGGGAACAGTTTGGGGATGGCCCCTTCCTGTTCCACATGACTGTGTATCAGTGCACAAAGCAAGGCCCATAAAGATATGGATGAGCAAGTTTGGTGTAGAAGAACTTGACTGGCCTGCACAGACTCCTTACCTCAACCCGATAGAGCACCTTTGGGTTGAATTAGAGCGGAGACTATGAGCCAGGCCTTCTCATCCAACATCAATGCCTGACCTCGCAAATGCACTTCTAGAAGAATGGTAAAAAATTCCCATAAACACACTCCTAAAACTTGTGGAAAGCCTTCCCAGAAGAGTTGAAGCTGTTATAGCTGCAAAGGGTGGGCCAACTCCATATTAAACCCTACGGATTAAGAATGGGATGTCATTAAAGTTCATGTGCATGTAAAGGCAGGCGTCCCAACACTTTTGGCAGTATCGTGTATACAAGGGTGGTGTTGTGAATGCATTGACAGTTTTTGGTGATTTCTTGTTATCATCTCTTTTCTGGAAATGTTACTTAAATTTATCCAAGATAATTTAGCACAGTTTACCTATTTTCATATAATAATTAATACAGGTGTGCCCTTTAAAAAGATAGGAAGTAAATTGGTCCCTGAGGAAGCAAGATGGCATTGACTCCATACCTGATAATATGCTGTTTTGCTTGTGCTTTTGTTAGTTAAAAATAGAGACTCAAATACTTTCCATCCATCAACAGTTGCAAGCAGTTGCGTTTGTTACGTCTTTTGCATCTTAACTGCAGGTGTTTGATGTAACTATTATTTTTAAATGGAGAAAATATTAATATACTGTAAAAAAATGTAAGTCGTAATTAAAGATTAATGAAGTTCTACTTCAAAATTTCAGGTTATTTTTTGTGTGTAGTAATGTAAAATATTTTTGACATTTACTAGCAGGTTTTGAATGTATAGCAATAAGAGTAATTGTGTCAGTAAATTTGGACGTTAATCTTGATGTCATTAATTTCCCTAAATGTCCACAAGGGGACGCTCAGTCTTCAGTACAACTTTTAAACACAGCTTTATATCCTATATATGACACATAAAACACAACCAATATGTATGTTGTGTCTGGAAATAAAAGAAACGTTCCATTATTTACACTATGCTTGCTATTATTAAAACCAAAGCAACAAAAAAGCAGCAGAACAAGAATCATTGTGTATCAGTGTTTCAGTACAGATGATAGTGAGAACTGATGATAGGACAGCATCCATTCTTTCCAAAGCTGAGCATCCTTTTACTCCTCCTGTAGATGCCATAAAGTGATTACACTTCTGTAGCCTTTATATAATGTTTAAATAACACATATGTAGCGTTTGGGAATGTTCTTGTGCCTTTCTTGCTCCCCTTAAGCAGTAGCAGCATCACTAGGGAGTGAGAACATGATAGAATTCCTGGCTGTACGGTCACATCACAGCTCTAAAGTCTTAATGAGGACACAATGGGCCACATCCTTGCCTTCTATCTCATATCTGTCTCTAATAGAAACGGCATAGTCGAGAGTCGAGGGGTATATAGAGAGAGCAACTGAGAGGTTGGAAGGGAGCTGACAGAAAATATGGTCAGACATTAGAGAAGAATAGGGTGAAATAGGGAGGCTGGGGCTAGTTGTCACACATTTTACTGCAGTGAATATCTCTTAAAGTCTTGGCTTAAAAAAAGCTCTTCATATTTCCACCATTTCTGCCCAGTTACATTTTTTTACTGTTAATTTAAGAAATGTTGACGGGTGACAACATTCTCCAATAGCAAGATTTGGTGTCACAGGGGAACCTGCCTTAAACAGCCTATTTTAGACTCTTTTTGTTTTAGAAAGATAGAAAGTCATGCTTTTTTTTCAGCAAAGATGCATTGAATTTATCGAATGTCACCGTAAAGACATTCTATTCATCAAAGAATCTTGGAAAATGGGTTTCCACACAAATATTAAGCAGCGCAACTGTTTTCAACATTTATGATAATAAATGTTTCTTGAGCAGGAATTTAGCATATTAGAATGATCTCTGAAGGATCATGTGACACTGAAGACTGGAGGAATGATGCTGAAAATACATTCAAAAAGAAAAGTTCTAATTAGCAATAACATTTCACAATACTACAGTTTAAACTCTTTAACTCTTTAAACAATATTCAAAAAATTAGTGGTGTACAAGTAGTGTACAAGGTTTAATTTTTGCTGAAAAATGTTCTATTTACATATTGTAGATAAATTATTTTAGTGTGCAATTACGCTGATATAGCTAGCCCCACTATCACATTTCTAACACCCCAAGTCAAGGTGGTGAAAACTAGAAACTTTGTCCTCTGAGGCCGTATTACAGAAAGATCCTAACTGTAAAATCCTATCTTATCTGATCAGTTACCATGGCAATTTGAGTTAGAACTTGCCAGATCTTAACTAAAGATAGGAAGTTTCTCTAATACTGCCCCTGATCTGCAGTAATTATGTGGCAGCAGTTCAGAATGAGAGCCATTATTACTTCATCCAGCCAGAACTCAACTACCTTAATAGATGGAAAATGCATGATGGTAAAAGTTGCTCTTTGATGCAAGATTTCTGTCAAAAGAAGGTCAAGCTGGTCCAATATGAGCACTAAAGGGTCATTACATCATCATCTCTTATCAAGTATACAATGAAATGGAAATACACGATATTGCCAACAGTTTTGGGACACCTGTCTTTACATGCACATGAACTTTAATGACATCCCATTCTTAATCCGTAGGGTTTAATATGGAGGTTGCCGACCCTTTGCAGCTATAACAGCTTCAACTCTTCTGGGAAGGCTTTCCACAAGTTTTAGGAGTGTGTTTATGGTAATTTTTTACCATTCTTCTAGAAGCGCATTTGTGAGGTCAGGCACTGATGTTGGACGAGAAGGCCTGGCTCGCAGTCTCCGCTCTAATTCATCCCAAAGGTGCTCTATCGGGTTGAGGTCAGGACTCTGTGCAGGCCAGTCAAGTTCTTCTACACCAAACTTGCTCGTCCATGTCTTTATGGACCTTGCTTTGTGCACTGGTGCACAGTCATGTTGTAACAGGAAGGGGCCATCCCCAAACTGTTCCCTCAAAGTTGGGAGCATGAAATTGTCCAAAATGTCTTGGTATTCTGAAGCATTAAGAGTTTCTTTCACTGGAACTAATGGGCCAAACAACACCCCTGAAAAACAACCCCACACCATAATCCCCCCTCCACCAAACTTTACTCTTGGCACAATGCAGACAGGCAAGTACCGTTCTCCTGGCAACTGCCAAACCCAGACTCATCCACTGGATTGCCAGATAGAGAAGCCTGATTTGTCACTCCAGAGAACACGTCTCCACTGCTCTAGAGTCCAGTGGCGGTGTGCTTTACACCACTGCGTCTGACGCTTTGCATTACACTTGGTGATGTAAGGCTTGGATGAGCTGCTCGGCCATGGAAACACATTCCATGAAGCTTTCTATTCTTTCACAAATGTTTGTAGAAGCAGTCTGCATGCCTTGGTGCTTGACTTTATACACCTGTGGCCATGGAAGGGATTGGAACACCTGAATTCAATGATTTGGAGGGGTACCGTGTCCCAATACTTTTGGCAATGTAGTGTATATTCATCCTTTTGAAATATCTAAAATATCTTAAACCAGGTTTTAATTATGGAGAAGAGAGGGTGAGTGCAGAGAAACACTAAAGCAAATACAGTTCACATTTTTAATAAATATTTGTTAACATTTTTAAATAGTATACATTTACTTGAGAAGATGTTGAGATCATTGGTATTGGCATTTTGTTTGCTAAATTTAGTTTAGATTTATCCTTAAAACAAGAAAAAGTGCCATATTTTGCATAAAGATACGGTTTAATTTCTTATGCAGTTTTATTTCTCAAGTACATTTATCATTTTTTAAGGGTGTTTTAATATTTGAATGGAAAATAAGACATAATACATATTTCTCTTGTTTTTCTTTTTCTTTTTGCACTGTAAGAATCCGAAGAATATGGAATATTAAAGTCAATTTCTTTTTGATGTACTACCATTCAAAACTTTGGGGTTGGTCATTTTTTGAAAGAAGTCTCTTATGCTCGCCAAGGCTGCATTTATTTGAAGAAAAATACAGTAAAAACAGTAATATTGTGAAACTTTATTAAAATTATTTTTTCTATTTTAATATATTTTAACATTTTATTTATTCCTGTGATGGCAAAGAATTACAGTCTTCAGTGTCACATGATTCTTTAAAAATCATTCTAATATTGATTTGATGCTCAAGAAACATTGCTTATTATTATAACAGTTGTGCTGCTTGATATTTGTGTGAAAACAATGATAAATTTTGAATGAATATAGGGTTTAAAAACAGCATTTATTTGAAATAGAAATATTTTGTACTGTTTCAACTCTCTTTACTTGTCACTTGATCAATTCAGTGCATCCTTAATGTATAAATGTATTAATAAAAAAAAATCACAGACCCCAAACATTTGAATGTTATTGTATTAGAACATCCTTGCCTTGTATTTCCTTGAAGCAGTGCACGTTCCTTCTCAAGGTTCCTCTGATATGGGTAGACATATGTCATGGTGTTGCCCCCCTTGACTTCAGTGCTGGACATGGTGTCCCAGCATCCAGAATGAAACAGCATGTTATCGTAGCGAGCATGAGAACGCCTGGTGATGCATCTGCCGTCCCATGTGTGTTTCTCACCCAGAGCCTTCCAGTGTCTGATGCATTTCTCCTTCAGGCTGTGGAGTTTTGCTGATGGCATGTTCGCGATCATCCCAGCCAGCATGAGGTCTCGCAGCGACGTCTGGACACTGTCCAAATGTGCAGTGGCCTGTAATGCAGTGGAATGTGATTGGATACAATTGCCTCGATTGTCTGAATGACAGCTAGAAACTGCCTCATTTTGAGCTTATTCTGTCTAGTAAATCAGATTTGCCATGAACTGGCCCGTTTGGTTACATTTATAACACATTAACTTTAAGATTAACATGATGTGAGTTTTTCATGGGTGTTAGTATGTCATGAAACATACTCAGTACACATTTTTTGTAACTGTAAAAGTCTTCACTGTCACTTTTAAACAATTCTCAGCATCCAATTGCTGAATAAAAGTATTAATTAAAACTCACTGACCCCAAACTTTTGAACAATAGTAGAGCTGAACGATTAAGAGCTTGACTTAAGTATGTGTGTAGGAAGGAAGCTCACTTTGAACTGACTCAAGATCAGTTTCAAAGCATTTGTTCGGTGTAAAATCATTTTGGAGTGTAGTGGTACAGATGTTGGTACACCGAGTCTCTACAGGATAGACGTATGGCTCAAAACCAAACAAAAAAACTGTTTGCTTTTTATAAACATCATTGCTTTGACTGCAGTGCCGTTTACGGCAGCTGAGATTGTTGAAATCGTAAACACAGTCATTATAAACCTCCAAGGTGTTTTTTAATAGCCTGGTCCTTTATGATAATCTACAGTGTATTTTTTCCACATACCAAGCTATAAATCCACCACCATTCATTGATGTTGGGAATACTATAATAGGGGTGATAGGATTTTTCATTTTTGACTGTTGTTTTAATACACCCACATAGGGGTAGTTTTCACACATTTACAGCTATTTATTAACTAACGACTGTTAGAAAATATGTGTAATGTGAATTTTTTTTAACATGGCATGCAAAGGAAGGTAAAAGTGAGACTGAGACCCTCCCCCAGTGGCCTGGAATAGTTCAGCTCAATCACAGGCAGCTCAATTCTCAATGGAAGCTCGTCCAGTGGCTCCGCCCCCTCCTGTCCTCCACACAACCAGCACGTTTACATATTAACTCTTTGCGTGCACGCTGCAAAAATTATTTCTAAGTATTTTTGTCTTGTTTTCCACACAATAGGTACAAAAGCTGTCACTAGGGTGTTAACCTTTTAAAGATACATCTTTGTACCAAGAGTGCATTTATCACCTTAAATGTACATACTGCTATCAAAAGTGTACCTATTATTATCTAAATGGTACATACTAGAACCTTTATAAAGGGTACCGTCCCAGTGACAGCTTCAGATATTTGTTCTTGCTTTAATCTTAATCTTTGATACATTTTTCAAAAAACAAGACTTAATATTTTAAGTAATTTTGCTTTTCGAGTAAATGTTTCTTGATAACTGTCACTGTCCCACAGGTTGGACGTTTGCCTTTATATATTTAAAACAATAATATCTTAGTTTAAACCTGAAGTAATATTGACAAACTATCATTTGTAAGCTCTTGAACTCTTTTACAAATTAGAGAGGAACAGTAATTTTTTTATTTGCAACAAGAATATGTTCAGACCTTGGTTAGAAACCTCACTCTTTCCTGCCAAGAATTCAAAAAATAACATTCATTCTTTTTTTTGAGAAAAAAGGTCTAAAAATGTTTTAAATACGAAGGAAAAACTTTATCGTTCTGCATGTTTTTTTTTTTTTTCAAACTGCATACTACTTCTGAATACGATGTCTACTTACATATATGTTCAGATTAAATATTAATATATACTTAAATATATGGTTCAGATCACTCAAAGCATATATGAAAGAGTCCTTATTTAAGGTGCTCTTGCGCCATGTCATAATTACGGTAGAGGTTCTGAACTGTAAAAAGCCTTTATGTTCTTGTAGAACTTGTGATTACAACATGTAAACTTATAATTTTCTGAGAGCTACGACTACGAGAGTGGCAGCTGTTCCACCTGACCTCTACAGATTTAAGGTGTGTTTGACTAGAAGCTGTGCTGTGCAGACCGATAAGAGTGTGAGATCAAGGTACAGCAGGAGCGATTCGAGAGCACACAGAGCTTTATTTACAGTAATTATGGCGTGGTGGTAACGCAGCAAAGGTCAGAATTTGAAACACAACTTGTTCAAAGTTTTGGCTTTGAATTTCTTGCAGTTTTAGAGTCCAACATGTTTTGTAAAAATATATATTGTTTATTCAAATATAAAAAAAAATTGTGCTGTCAAAACGATTAATCGTGATTAATCGAATCTAACATAAATGTTTTAGTTTACATTATATATATATTATATACATTTGTGTGTGCATCTATGTACATATATATGTGTATATATATATATATATATATATATATATATATATATATATATATATATATATATATATATATATATATATATATATATATTATGCAAACTAAAACTTTTATGTTTGATGCGATTAATCACGATTAATAGATCTGACAGTACTATATAAAATATATATTTTAATGGTCTATGTTTTCACAAACAATGTCACTTTCATCATTTTTTTTTTCACGTCTACAATAATCTGCCAAATATCTTCTTTAAAAAGTGACCAAACTTAAAGGGTTAGTTCATCCAAAAAGGAAAATTCTTTCATAATTTACTTGGAACAAACCCTTTGAGTATTCAAGATTTAACAATTTAAGCTGGACATGTCATTGTAGGGTCTATGTCCCCAAAATGGGACTAAAAGTATATTTGTAAAACAAGACAAAAAGTTTCTTTGCAGTGCAGCTCACAGTCTGTGTCCTGAACCAAAGGCTGTTTAGTAACAAAACAAGTGTTTTGATCTCATTCCACAGACCTCAATGAAATGGTCATTTTTGGATTAATTCCTGATAGTCTTTTGGGACATGCAGTAAAAGTAGAGGTGCTTTTCCCTCACAAGATGAAGAATCCAGAGGAAGAATAATGAGATCACATGACCATGCAAATACTTATTATATCTCAGTAGCCCCCTTTTGTAATGTAAATATGATTTAATGAATTTGTTTTCGTTGAACCTTTAATATAATGGCTCGGTGGTAAAAAGTCTGGTTAAGCTGTGAGGAAGGCTGTTGGTGTCTTTGTGTCCATCTGCTTACAATTGCTTTTGATTGACACATCTGTCTACTTCCCAGCTATTACCCCTCCTCTTCCATGCTTATTTTCCTTCCCTCATTTCTCTTCACTCTTTCACGTCCTCTACTATAGTGATTCCTAACCTGGGATAAGTGTACCCAGGGGATATTTAAGGAGATTCCAGCGGGTACACTTTTCATTTTGCTTTGTTAAAGGGATAGTTCACCAAAAATGAAAATCCTGTACACATTTACTCACCCTCATCATGTAGTTTCCAAACCTGTGTGACCTTTTCTTCTGCAGAACACAAAATATAAGATATTTTGAAGACAATTGAACAACACGGAGCCCACTGAAAAACACTGAGACTTTTCTTATAATATCTTTAAGTACAGGTTTGGAACGACATGAGGGTGAGCAAATGATGACAGAGTTTTCAGTTCCTTTGTAAGGAATGATTTGGTGTATGAAATTTACACAAATATTATGTGGCGGACACTTGCAGCATTATATGTGCTATTGTTCATTGTGTGAATCATTGTAATAATGGCCTATTTAGTGTGTTTTATTTTTATTAAATGGTATGGATGCAGTCTGTCCTGGTTTATTTATTCAGTGAGAAAAAGTGTCTAAAAAGGGTGGTTAGAGAAAAGCAAGCAATATTTGGCTGGTCATGTGATCTCAATATGGCGGCCCTCATGAGGCGACCCTCTTACGTATTACATATTCAAAAATACTATTTTCTTGTTTGTAAAACTTTTTAATGAGAAAATGATTGAAGATAAGCATTATTAATGATAATGCTAAATGATATTCGGTAGACTTAAGCTCTGTTTCGCGCACAAGCCTTTCAAAGTATACTCCCTTGGCTGTGAGTATGTAAATATTCAAGTGCTAAAGTCACATGCGCTGTTGTATGTGGACTGTCTATGCGGTCATAAAAATTGGGCTGCGTGCGGACATCCGCGGACCCTCCTTATGTCAAAAATTATGTCACGTGGACGGTGTGCGGACACGGACGGCGGAAGTTTGGGATTTACTGAGCTGGGCGTTCAGCACTGCTCTAGTGTATCTCACTTTGTGGCTATCTGAAAACAAGCAACTTTCGAAATGTTTGTTTTGAGTCAGAGCAAGATGAGTGCTCCACATTGAGACATGATTTTAATGGCCCACAACTTGAGAACTCTTACCCCTCAGTTTGGGGTCTGGGATTCATTGTTCCTTAATCCTCCTCCTCCCCCCGCCTTCACATCACCCTTTTTTCCTTCCTTCCTTCTCTCTCTCTCTCTCTCTCTCTCTCTCCCTACTTCTGCGGCCCCCTGACCCTCCATTTCTCTCTTTCTCTCCCTACTGCTATAGAAGCCAGATGAGAGCACGAATACCATCCCACCCTACCCCCCTTCCCTTCTCACTTTTCTTGTCCCCTCTTGTGTTTTTTTTCACTCCCTGAGAGCTACACGAGTAACAGAGATGGAGAGAAAAAGCGAAAGGAAGAAAGAGAAAGCTCCTGTATACCATAAACCCCCCCCCTAACAAGCCATATTCACATGTCAGACTGATGAACATATTTTCTCCTATTCCAGATTAAAGGAGTTCACTTTAAAATGAAAATTACCCGATGATTGACTCATATGATTGTATATGTATATGATTTTCTTCTTTCCGACGAACACAATCTGAATTATATTAATAAATATCCTGATGTATCCAAGCTTTATAATGGCAGTGAAAAGTGCATCCATCCATCATAAACGTACTCCACACGGCTCCGGGGGTTAATAAAAGCCTTCTGAAATGAAGTGATGTTTTTATGTAAGAAAAATATCCATATTTAAAACTTTATGAAGACAAATATCTTGCCAGACCGCTTTCCGTACATATTTAACTTATGAAAAAGCATAACTGGAATGACGAATGACGTTGGATGTAGCGTAAGCGTTTTGTACTTCGAGAGGCTTTACACTTTCTTTGTAAGTTGAATATGGAAGGCGGTCAGGCGGCAGCTAGATATTTTGCTTTATAAAGTTTTAAATATATTTTTCTCACACAAGCGCATGGCTTTGCTTCAGAAGACCTTTATTAACCCCCCGGAGCCTTGTAGAGTACGTTTATGATGGATGGATGCACTTTTTTGAGCTTCAAACTCATGAGCCCCATTCACTGCCATTATAAAGCTTGGAAGCATCAGGATATTTAGTAATATAACTCAGATTTTGTTTGTCTGAAAGGAAAGTCATATACAATAAGCCATCATGGGATAATTTTCATTTTTTGGGAAATTTTAAGGAAACAAACAAACAAACAAACAAAAAAGGTTTTAAGTTCTCAGTCGTGTATGTGAAACTCCCTAAGCAGAATTTCATTTTGTGCAAGCAGTCTCGAAATCAAGCAAACTAAGTCAATGATCATTAATCAATGATCTCTCTCTCTCTCTCTCTCTCTCTCTCTCTCTCTCTCTCTCTCTCTCTCTCTCTCTCTCTCTCTCTCTCTCTCTCTCTCTCTCTCTCTCTCGCTCTCTCTTTAGCAGCAGTGTAGGGGGTCTGATTCATTTAACGAGTTGACTGGTTCGAACGAGTCCTTTTAATTAAACAGATTAGGAAACTGATTAATTTGAGTTTCTCAGTCATGCATGTGGTCGTTCTATGCAACATTTCATTATTTTGTTCACACAGCCTTGAAATCAAGCAAACTGAGGCAATGATTATTCGTGCTTTACTAGACTGTCTCTTTAATATTGTTATAGGAGGTCTGATTCATGATGAGCTGGTTTAATGAGCATGGTTAAAATGCTAATTTGAATCGATACTCGGTTGAGCATTTTTCTTGCGAAACACATTGTTACACTTAAAAATGAAAAGGTTTACACTTTATTTTAAGGTGGCGTAGTTACATTGTACTTACTCATAACAAAGAAAAAAGTACTGAGTAATATTAATGAACTACATGTAATTACTAAAGAGTTACGGTTAGGGTTTGGCATATTTTTTAACTTTTATTACTATAGTAAGTACATGAAGTAACGTGTACCTACGTGTTATCATTAAACGTTCTTTATTGGTATTGATGGTTCCATGACTTTACATTCCAACCTTTAACATTCTTGGAAACTTTCCATTCCACAAAAGTTTCTTTATACTGGAAAAAGCTTCTTCAGATTGTCAAAATGTTTTTCACACTAATAGATGGTTCTTTAAAGAACCGTTTATGATGGTTCTTCTATGGCATTACTGTAAAAAAAATCCTTTTGGAACCTTTATTTTGAGCTGTTTAGCACTATTTTTCCAGTTCATTTTTTCAAAGGTATACTCTAAATACTTTTTTGTGTTTAATTTCAGTTCATTTGCATTGATTTAGTGCTCTTTTTTTGTTTGCTCCCCAACTTTAGTTTTTTAAAATCATACAAAACAGCTACGGTATTAAATATAATATACGCATTTGTGGCATTACATACAAAAATGAACATTTAGATGTATTTAATTAATCGCATATGTTACCGGTCTAACTTTTAACAGTCATAACATTTGATGCTGTCAGCCAAATTGATATACGTACTGCTTTTTTAAATAATATAGTCTGATCATTTTATTAACTGTTTAATATATATAACCCCCGCCCTTTATAGCGCTCCATTTTTTTTTTTTTGCAAGTAGCTTGTGTAGTTTCTTTCCCAAAAAATATAACTTGTAGTTGTAGTTTGCCAAGACAGTTTCAAAGTAACTTCCCCAATGCTGAAGCTCACACCTCGAGATAGTATAGAGAGAATGATGTTGTTGGACTCAACAGCGTCCGGTAAGAGAGGGCTTGAGTCTCAGCGAGAGAAACGAGTTGTTAACACACGAGTGTGTGAGTGTGTGTGTGTGCAGTGATGGGGGATGGCTGCCTTGTTTGTAGCTTGTCAGCAATTGCCTGAGACAAGCTTCCCCTGCATGTGTGAAAGCTGCTTGGCTTGAATGCCTGGACCGTACCAAATGGCGTCAAAAGCGAAGGGGGGGACCAGGGCGAGAAAAAACGATCAGACTGGAGACAATAGGCCCCTGAAGTGTTCCCCCCAAGTTGCTTTGATGTTGTCCTAGTGTCTAGATGCTGAAGGGGACCAGGGACTGCAGGGAAGAGCAGCCCTTTGTGTGGATGTGTGTGCACTTTTTGGGCCAGCACGGACAAAAGGGAGGGGTACAAAAGCCTGGAGAGAAATAAGAGAAGAAACAAATGATGAAAACCCAAATGATCCTGAACGTGTTTTTGAATGGCTGCTGTGTGTGAGAGGGCACACAGAAAGGGAGAAGAGCGAGAGAAATAGGAGGAGACGCTCGCTCGTACACGGGGCTGATAGAGTGACAGAGAAAGAGAGGGGGTGAGTATACTGTATCTTTTGCTTTAGCATCAGATCACTCTTTTTTTATTCGCCTTTCTTACTTTATCGCTCTCTTTTGTTCAAGGGGGGTGGGTGTGCGAAAAATGAGACCCAGAGTTGGAGCCCAAGTTGGGGCTGCAAACAGCGTGCTGCTATTATTGTGGTTATTCCTGGTTTGTGCGTCTACGTGAGCGTGGGTAAAAACGCTTACGCTCTGTTATTCTTAGTCCTTGAAAAGATATATGGATATATGGAAAGAGCAGGGGGTGAAGGGGGAGTGGATGGTTTGGAATGTGTCATTGGATAGTCTGGATGAGTTGCCCTCCACGCCAGAATAAACCTCCTCCGCTCTCCTCTCATTATTGTCTGAATATTTAAGCAGTCCATGTGTGTGTGATAGCTGCAAAGCAACAAGAGCTTTTTTCTTTCTGTATGTCAGGATTGTCACTCTGGGCAGCCAGTGAATTGTGCAATGATTGGAGCCGTGTGTGTGTGTGTTTGGGGGGCGGTTCTATTCTGCCTGGGGGGTTTCTCAGTCTGTGCCCTCCATGGTGGTAGCAGACTGCTTTTACACTACCAGCTGTTCTGAAAACCTGCAGTGATTTTCTCTTTCTTTCTTCCTGTCTCTCACGCTAAAGGTTATACATTCGTCTCCGGTGTGACACGCACATGCAATTGCTTTTTGATGTGTATAAACCAGTTGTTATATATTATTATTAATATTTTATTTTTAAGAGTTATAGGCACTACAGTGTCTTTTATTCCATAGGTTGCACGATATATGTTGCGTTTACTTGCTCGTCAGAAGATTCTATTTATTCCAACACTGCTGAGGTCATAATGAGTATGTCATGTTCAAGAGTTCAAGAAAAACATGGACATATTCATGTTCATTTCGCTTTGGAAAAATGTACAATATGCAGCGAATGGTTACAGATGTACGTAAATGTATATGACAAAAAATTGCATGGTTGCTGTAACTCAGGTGTTCTAGTTGTTATTCCATTTTGAGAGGACCTTCAAGTTTTATATTTACAATAATTTCGATACCATAACACTATTTTTCACAACGTTTCAGTGATTGGGGAAATTATTGAGTAACTAAGATAAGTAATTGATGACAATTGATGACAATATGGTAATTGAGTTTTTTCTTAAATATTTGGATCTTACATTTAATGTATCTTAATTAATGTTAGTTAGTCTATTATCTAACATTAGCGTACAATGAGCACTACAGTATTTATTAATATTTGTTAATGTTACTGTTAGATAACTGTTCATTTTAGTTCATGTTACCTCAGATCCATTAAATAATCAATTAAACAAGTTTTTATTGTAATAATGTATTAATGTATTATTAAATATTGAAATCAGCTTTAACAATGCTTAATAACAATGCTTAATAAATGCTTTAAAAAATATTTGTCATTGTTAGTTCATGTTATCTAAAGTTAACAAATGAAATCTTATTTTAAAGTGTTACGAATGACTCTGATTCTGATTGGATGAGCCACGTTTAAACCCACTGTAAAATTCAGATAAACACATAGTTGTGACTACACATTGTATATTAATGTGCATTCTAGATAAAGTTGCTATTTTTGTTTGGTAAAAATAAACAGATTTAAAACAATTTATTCAAAATGCATGTCTATTGCTGCTGTTTTGTAAAAGCTTTACAAAATCTTTAAACTAAAAGCTTTAAATCTCTTTCTATGGATTCAGTGGACCTTCTATGGATAAATAGCAACAGTTTTATAAATTATGTAATACTGAATAGTTCATTTTAAAATATTTACAGCAACAGAGTTTAATAGATTTTTATGATGTTTGAGATGGAACAGAGGAACATGAACATAGTGTTTTATTTGATGTGAACATAATGGTTATATGTCCCCTGAGTTTAATAGCAATTACACGCAAACTGAAAGTCAAGTGGAATAAAAATTACAGTGGTTTGCGAAAGCTCATTAATCATGTTTTAAAAGCATTACACATGCCAATAGAGAATGTAAATGTATCCTGCAGTTTTGACATGGCAGCTTCACTTTTTCATTTTTTTGTTATGTTTGTTTTGCTGTTGTTGTCAGCCTGCTTGACATGGAGAGGCCGTGACAGAGGGCATGAGAAAGGTAAAGAGCACAGGGTCAAATGTCTCCTTCGTACCTCGCTCTATGATGATTTGAAATGGAGGTGACCGAGATTTCGCCAAGTAGGATCTCTGTCGTTGGCCTGGAACAATATTCCAGTCCAACAAACCATAATCGTAACCATTATACGTCTAAAACCATAGGCCACTAACTTAAAAAAGTCTGATGTGGAATATATCAACTTCACAATAAAGCAGATGAAAATGAGGCAGTGGAGAGCAGAAGTCTGTTCAGTATGACATACGCTGGTTTAATCTGGTCTAGTTAGTCCCCTAGCCTGGCCAAACTGGTGTTCATCTGGTTTAGCTGGTCAGCCATCTGGTGTCCTAGCCTAACCAAGTTTAACAAGCACCTGAACACTCTAAAACAGCTGGGAGACCAGTAAACCCAGCTTCTCAGTATAACTGTGTAACAAAGTTAGTAGTAAAAGCAAAAGCAAAAGTAAAAGTAAAAGCGAACAAACACACACAAACATAACCCAATGTAAATGTCCAGGACTGGTCCTCTTTCGCACCTGTCGGGCTTCTCCTTATTTGCTCCCAAAGCTCCGCCGTGAGATACGAGGCCTGTGTGGTGCGCAGGTGACGCTCCTTATCAATCAAGCCACCAGCCTAGCTCCATTCTCACGGCTCTCGGCCCTGCCCTGCTTGCCACATATACCCCCATTGCCCCTCACAGTACAGGGGGTAACCACAAAACTGCGCTCTACACCACCACCCCTGGAGGCCAGTCACGGCAGCCTGGGGGTAAGGACAGACGAGGCGAGAAAAAAGGAGACGGAAGTGACAGAGATGAGAAAGGAAATACCGATTACGGATACACTGCCACTCGGTCCTCAACCAGCAGAGAGGCTCTCACTCGGGGTGCCATGCGATGGTACTGGGCGCTCCTCGGTGGACAGCTGGATCCTCCTCCGCCTGGTGGACTGTGACGCCTCCTCCGGTTGAGGGCAGCCAGCAGCAAGTCCTCTGTTCCCTGCTCTTCAATCATCATGGCGGACAGCAGCAGGCTCCGGCCTCAGCAAACTCAGACAACAGCCACCCCTCCTCAACTTAGAAGCACGGCTGTGAGATCTCTGTCCCACCTGGTCTTCCATCGCTCCAGCACCACCGCCACAGACAGCCACTGGACCGACCAGCACTGCAATCCCTCTCAGTAGCGAGGGCTCTCCGACAGCATGTGTGGAAACCAGCGAACGTTCAAACACTTTAACCATAAATAAACAAACACAAAATGAAAGGAAAAGCGGCAGCCCCTCACGGATGACTGCCGCACACACATAAACAAAATTCAACGTAAATGTCCAGGCCTGGTCCTCTCTCGTCTTTCACTGTCATTGCACCTGCTTTTATGCTTCCGTAGCTCCTCTGTGAGATACAAGGCCGTTGTGGTGCACAGGTGAAGCTCATTATCAATCACACCATTGTCACGGCTCTCTTCTTGCTGCTTGCCACAGACTGTATTTCTATCCTTCACAACTTAATATTTGTTCGCAACTAATTCAATTTGGCTGAAGTTTAAGCTATGAAACTAATTCGTCTAGTTTAGCTGGTCTGCCATCTGGTCATCCAAACCAAACCAAGTTTAACAAGCACTTCATGAAAACACTCTAAAACCAGCTTGACTATAGGCTGGGAAACCAGCTTAGTCCAGAAAAATAATGTAGTTTTCAGTTTCAGTTGTAGTTCTATCCTTCAAAGCCTAATTTTTGTTTGTGTCAAATTAAATTGGTCTACTCTATAATCCGACATAGTGAGAACCATCCACATGCATTTCCAATAAATACCAGGAGTGTGCCAAAGAGGGAGGTAGATTGCAGGGTTTGGACTGAGAAATTGAAGGAATAAGAGGCCTTGGAGATCTGCTACCGAAGGAGGAGAAGAAGAAATGGAGGGAGGGGTTGGGATTTGATCAGTAGGATGGAGAGATGTGCCTCCAGAGAGAGCACCAAAGGAAATAAATGGATTTATTCTTCACAGTTGTCAAATATCCAATGCATAAATTACGAGTGTGTTAAGGGGACGGCTAATAACTCACAGCAAACATAAAACACATTTAGTTAGATGACAGTTTAGTTAATTCTGGGATGCGCGTCTGCACGGTCATAATTGTTTCATTATTTCATTGGAGACAAGACGCATCTCGGTCAGCAGGGATTTTTCGAGCCGTTAAAAAAGGAGAAAGATTCCCAATCTCTCTTTTGAAAAGCATCTCTCTTTTGAGCGCTCTCGCCTTCCGATGTATCCTCCGCTCTAATATCTTTTTGAATAGGTGGAAATGTGCACGCTAGCCTTGTGTGCCTAGCCGTCGAGATGATTGCAAATTCATTTAGAGGTGCCTATCACACAAAGATGTGGGGATGGAGGGAGAGATGGAGGGGGTGGGGTGCAGAGAGATGATGCCTTGGGTTTTTTAAAGCACATTTGTATTCATGTCATGGAGGAGGAGAGCGCAGAGAACGAGAGAGGAGGCGGCTACCTTAGCGTGACAGACGTTAGGAGGAGGCTAGCCAGATTAGTATGACAGGCGCTAGCAGAATGCCAAATGCCTGGTTCAGGTCGAGTGCTGATGTCACAACCGTCGCTGCTGTAAAGTGGAGCAAATCCGTTCGGAACACTGTGTCAGAACTCTGACGTAAATAATTTAATCGCAGCGGGGCGCTGTCACTGGCTAACTGCGGCATTTGCACTTTGTTTATTGTTTTTGACTTAACATGGTGATAATCGTCAGTTATATAATAAAATATTTTGGTTTATGTAAAATATCTAAAGTTAAATGCTTGAAAACACACTTCAGTACTATTGAGTAGCATCAGTGGGCCACTTTTCCACAACTAGCATGCGGAAATGCATTGTGGGAGCATGTATGTTTATCATAGATGTTGTGGGTGTTCGGAGCATTCGGGTATTTGTGTATGAGCTCAGTATGAAAGATGGCAATGGAGATGTCATTTATTGTGGTTTGGAGGCTCTGGTCACAGCATCCTCATACTTCTAACGAGTATCTCTCTCTTTCTCTCTCTCTCTCAGCTCCCCCCACAGCCTCCTGTAAATCACAGTTTTCGCTACGCTCCACTAGTGACACAGGACATGCTCGCACAGTCCAACGACCGATTACATCAGGCGACTCACACGCGCACATACACAGTGAAACCAAACTACTGATTTAAGGAAGAGAAAGCATCACGTCTCACTCTTTTCCTCCTTGTCTGTCTCTTTAAATGGTTCTCACTCATTTTCTCCTATCTCATTCTTGGTTTCTGTGGCTGTCTGCCTCTATTTTCCTTTCCTGCCTGTCTCACTGTCTTTCTCTTTTGCTCTTTTCCATCCTCCATCGGTCTTACGCTTGCTTTCTTTTCCTCCGTGCCTGGCTCAATCTCTCTCTCTCTCTCTCTCTCTCTCTCTCTCTCTCTCTCTCTCTGTCTCTCTCTCTCTCTCTCTCTCTCTCAATCCCTACTTTTTTGGTTTAATATCCCCTCCATGTCTCACTTTCGTTTCCTCCCTGTCTGTCTCAATTTCTCTCTCTTTCTTTTTTCCTACTATCTCTCACTCTCCTTTCCCGTCCATGTCTCTCTCACTTTTTCATCCTCACTATTTTCTGTCTCTCTCTCCTTTTCTCGCTGTCTGTCTCATTCTTGTTTTCTTTCCCTCTTTTCTCTCTGTCTATCTTCCTGTCTTTTCTTCCCCATCCCACCGTCTTTTCCCTGTCAGTTTCCCTCCTGTCTCTCTCTTCCTCCCATTCTTTTTGCCTCTTTGCTTGTCTTACTCTCATTTTCTCGCCCTGTCTATCTCCCACTCCTTCTCCCTTACGCTTTCCTTCCCTGTCAGTCTCCCTCTTTATCTCCTTGTCTTTCTCCCTCTCTGCCCGTCTCCCTCTCTCTTTTCCTCTCCATCCCTGTCTCTCTGGCTCTGCCGCCCACACTGGGCTCATCATTGATGCGTTTAGCAGCACCGCTGAGCAAGAGACGCAGGCCATCGATTGGCTGCGTAATCGACATGGATTTTTGCCCAAAGTGGTGAAAAATATGCCATGGCTATAGCCAAGCAATTTCTCCAGGCTTCTCCAGCCAGGAAGGAAAAAGACCCCAGCAGCTCTATAATTGATATGGAGATCAATTTCCCTGCTTTGGACTGTACAGTCTTACACTGACCGGCCCAGTCAACCGTGCGGCTTGTGGCTTCTGTCATGATGGAGGGCAGATGAAATGGTGGGAAGAGGATGAGGATAAGGGACCAGTTTTCACTAGCATATATATAATGCCAACTGACCGACATGTGAACGGCTAATGCTGGCAGCAATCTTCGTCTGTCCCTGGGTTTCATACCTCTTTTTTTCCTTCTCTTCCCCTCTCTTTCTCCTTAATAACTTCACCATCTGTCTCTGAGACTGCAGAATCATTCAGGCCCAGTTTCAGGAGAAACAAACCTCGTCCTGAATGTCTGCGTCTTCCCCATTAAGACCAGAGGCCCTCTGCTACAAGCCAGACATGCTGCATTTTGCTGCCATCTTGGCTCAAGTCATGGCCACTCCACCTGGAGCCATTTTGGCTCTGGTTACTGTAGTAAGACCAGAACATCCAAACATAAGCACTCAAATCCAAAGGTCCAGGATATTGCTACTCTGTGCTTTGCATCGATTGGCAGAGAGCTCCCTCATGGGCCAGTGACATCAGGTGATTGGAGGTGGAAAGCTGTCTTGGCTCGTGTCTCGGTGGTTAAACCTATGACCATATTGGAACCTGTTTTGGAAACAACCAATGCTGATTTCGCTGTTGAACAGCACAAAACGCAGAGTGATTGTTCACCCTTTTGATCCTCAATGTGTGTGTATTTGGTAAATGGACTGCATTTATATAGCGCTTTTAATGCATTACCAATAAAGACCCATGGCCATCCAAAGCACTTTACATCTTGCCTCACATTCACTCACTCATTCATTCATACACCGACGGCGGTGTCAGCCATGCAAGGTGCCATCCAGCTCGTCGGGAGCAGCTGGGGTTAGGTGTCTTGCTCATGGACACCTCGACACTTGGTCAGGTAGAACCGGGGATTGAACCACCAACCTACCGGTTTGTAGACAAAATACATGAACCAATGAGCCACTGCCGCCCCTAGTATTTGGGTATTTGTATGTGTGTGTAAGAGCAGACTCATTTAAAAAATGAAAGACAGACTGAGATTTCCTAGAAGGAATAGAAGAGAAAGAAACTCGTTTAAGCATGGTGAGGGGGAGTAAATGCGAGAAAAATAGAGATCACTTAACTTCTAAGCAGATCACCTGCCTGGACCGCAGAGTGAAAAGCGTTGTTGCCATGGTGTCGCTGGTTGCACATTTCCATGGACAGTGTAATCATCAGCGATATGCCAACACCTCCACCTTCCCTACCCCCTGCATTTCTTCCTCCCTCTATTCTTCTCTAAATTTATCGTATTTCCTTCTGTTTCTCTCTACATTCCTTCCTAGATAGACAAAATGAAATTAAAACTCTATTTTTTATCTTCTTAATAAATGTCCCTAGCATTCTTGTGCATAATTCTTTATCTGTCAACTTTATTCAGAGTCATAATCAAGATTATCCACCACCAAAATGCCTTTTGTTTTTTATGTAACCAAGGCTGTGTGGGGAAACATAGTATTAGCCAATAACGTTTGTAGCCTTCTTTTCACTTCATTGGATGAAATCAAATCTCACCCTGCAAAAAAAAAAAAATAGATTTGATTTAGAATTACATCACATTATGAATTGCTAAAGTAAATTAATTTACTTTAAAGTATGAGCAGTAAAGTATGAGAGGCCATGTTATGATATTTACTATCATACGCTTACCATTCAAAAGTTTGGGCTATATTTTTTAAAATGTTTTTGAAGTCTCACAAAAGCTGCATTTATTTGTTCAAAAATACTGTAAAAACAGTAATATTGTGAATTTAATTTTTTGATGAATAGAAAGTTCAAAAGAACAGTGGACACTCTTTTGTTACATTATTGTCTTTCCTGTTACTTTTGATCAATTTAAAGGTACAGTGTGTAATATTTACGAGGATCTATTGACAGAAATGCAATATACAGAACTATGTTTTCAGTGATGTTTAAATACCCTACATAATGAACCGTTATGTTTTTTATTACCTTAGAATGAGCCGTTTCTATCAACATACTCCACGGGTCTCCTAACAGTGAAGTCGCCATTTTGTGCCACCATGTTTCTACAGTAGCCCTAAATGGACAAACTGCTCTACAGAGTGCTAGCTACTCTCTGCTGTCTCAGACGACGACATCTTTGTTCTGTGTTGACCACCGTAGCTTCCCTATGTGCTTCGAAAGGGAGGGGTGAGCGGTAGGCAGTTGCAATTCGCAACCTTACCACTAGATGTACACACTGCACCTTTAATGCATCCAAAAGTAATAAAAAATGTAACTTCTTCCAAAAAAAATCTTACTGACTCCAAACTTTTAAACAGTAGTGTAGTAGACATCAGCCATCTTGAGTGCTGTATTTACCATCCTGCATTTAGCATCGAAAATGTCAATCATTTTCAATCATTATCATTTTATGATAATCTTTAAATCTCTCCCCCTATTCTTATTGGTTTCTCCTCTTCCTCCCCCTCTTTAGCAGGATCCTCAACATCAGAGAGGGGCTCGTCTTCTCAACAGATACTTGATTACAATCATCAGATTGCTTTAGTAGTATCAAACACTCATCGGTACACAATACATTAGAGTAAAAAGAGGGAGAGAGACTTGAATGATAAAAGGCTCCTCTCAAACAGAGGGTTTGTGTTATTGTAACAGAACAGTATCCTTCTATAATCGGCACAGACTCAAGCTCAGGTTGTGGTTTTGTGTTTGGGGCTTGTGTTGACATACTCAAGTGATTATGTCAAGGGCTTTTCTCAGCGCCGATGCCATAAATGAAGGTTTGTAACCTTGCTAACATTGTTTACATTGCTAACATTAGCATTTAGAAGATTTGTAATCTCAGCCTTAGATGTTCCTTGACCATCTGCTTTTATATTACAATGAAAAGAGGCAAGAGATTGAATCCTCAAGATCTAGTATGATTGGCTCTATGAAACCTTCATAAAGGTAAAAATCACGAGTTTGAATTTTTACCAGGTTGCTAGTTTTGTTTTAGACACTTAGCATCAAGTAAACTAGATCCGGCTGAGTCATGTGTGCAAAATAATCAGGAAATGTTATTTTTTGACGCACAGAAATTCTCTTCCTGGCTCAGCGGGCGGTTCTTGGCCAGAACAAGCTGCAAACTGAAGCAGACTTTTGCCAGTAGCCAGAAGCCTGGCTACGTACAACTATCGGGTCTGTGACTGGAAAGGCTTTCTGGGTTTTTTAGTGTCTTAACATTGCATTGGGTGGAAACTACCCAAATAGGAGTATCTATAAACAGTTTAATATTCTTCTCTGTACACCAAAATCCAGCGTTGCACTGTATTGGAGAGTCATTGTGCATTTACAAAGGATCTCAGCCAGTTCAACTTCAAAAAGAAAACATTTGCAGCTTCTTGTAGTTCACTTTAGTAGGATTCAGGGATTTATGGATCTTCCCAGACCAGACGCTGTGAATGAAAAATTGTCAGTTGCATTCAGTTGCTAAAAACTTGAAGTGCAATTTCTTCAGTGAAGCAAAAACACTGATAATTCCTGATAGTGTTTCAAGACTTCATTATGTATCGTCAGATACCTGTATGTAGTTTAATAAATAGAATCAAATTAACACATAACTTGGCAACTAACTGCCATGCTGTACAGAAGAATAAACACTGAGTGGCTGTGAACATTGGGTTCGTTTGTGTTGTTCTGGTTCACTCTGTGTGTCGGTCTTCTATCTTAAAGCGCCATTTTTACTTGCCGTGCTCAGCCACCATGCTTCTCCGGCGGTGACAGAAATCCAATTTCAGCACGTCTCTAGGAAAGAATCCCTCCGGCTGACGAGAACGATCGGAAGAGCTGGAGCGGTGGTCTCCATTCCCCCTCGTCATCATCTTCCTCCTCCTCCTTCCTTCTCCCTCTATTTCAGAGTTCACATTTTTCCATAAAAGTATAGTTGCTGTACTTTTCTTAGGCTGCTTATGAGAGAAATACATTTTGAAGGGTTGAATAGTTTGTTCCTTTACATATCATCCAATTTTAATACTGGATTCAATGTGAATGGTTTTGCAAGCGAGAAAGGATTTAAAGGTTGCGGTTCAGTCCGATTGTAAATTTTCATGAAGATTCAGACAAAGCCAAATGATAACTGAATCAAATAATTATGACTATAAGTAAGGAATAATTGACTATGGGCCGTTGAATTATTAGAAAAATAATGCACATCTGAGGAGGTAATACGGTCACGACGCAAAGTGGAGTCAATTAATACGCTTATACTACGGTTGCCACATCTCAAAATATTGTTCAGATGATTTATTTCAAGACATTTGTCAGGTTCTTAAAATGCTTTTGTGTGCAGGACTAATTTCTTACGCATCTAAACCCAAGCCTCCGTTACTAATTGCAAAACATTTTAGAGCTAGTAACGGAGGGTTCAGCCATTGATAGCAGACTAATGCAGTTATTAGAGAGAGAGAGAGAGAGAGAGAGAGAGAGAGAGAGAGAGAGAGAGAGAGAGAGAGAGAGAAGCACGTATGTGAATTACCTCAGTCTGTGTGTCTCTTTCAACAGTGTTCGGCAGCAGCGTCTACTAATGCAGAACTGTAAGAACACACTCTAAAAAACCCAATGTTGGGTCAAATATGGACTAACCCAGCAATTGGGTTGTTTTTTTTAAAATAACATTTAAAACAACTTAAATCATTTGGGAAGTGATATAAAACTGTACTACAGTAAGACCTGCCTGGAGCTTCTTTGCCGTACGTTTCCCTGAAAATAATTGCACACATTAGATTTAAGCATTAATAAGATATAATCATAGGATACAATCAGTGTTTTAGTATTAATTATATATTATTATAGTATTTTTTATTGTCTTTCAGGTTTCACTTTAATTTTATTTTAGATTTTAGTAGTTTTGTTTTTTCATTAGTATTTAAATAATAATAATAATAATAATAGCCTTGTTTTTTTTGCCAGGTTTTGTAATCAAACTTAATTTAGGTCATTTCTCATTTTTTGTTACGTTTTTCATCTAATATTTAAATTATTATTATTTTTTATTTCAGCTTTATTTTGATTACCAAAAGATATTGTTTAATAATTGTAGGTTATGAAAACAACACTGAATATAAATGCAGTATCCCAACTAGAATCCAGCAAGTAACAATTCTGGCTCACCGAACAAGAATCACAGCCAATCAGAAGATATTTAATAATTTTTGAACCAATTCGATTTCACGGAGGGCAGGGCTAATCTCAACCCCATAGAAAACAAACTATTGACAAAATGTACTATTTACTTGCCACAGTTGTTTAGGACATGTTTTACATCAAAGAAATTAAATGTTTTGTGCTTTATCGTTTCTTGGACACAAGCTTAAACTGACTGAACTGAATTCAGACCACTTTTAATGTGAACGCAAATGGAGTGAGGATAGTCTCTTTTTTTTTGGTATTGCTGCAGCACTATGTGTGTGTTTTGCAGAAGGTCCCGAATCAACACGCATATACGCTCACACCCTCTGATTAGTCACAGCAGCAGGGAAACGACACTGCCAGCCGTACTATTATTTATTTATCTATTTCCATAATTTTGCTGCTCTGCTGGGGGAGTCTTCCACTTCCTCTGGTATTTCAGAAAGCATCACTGTTCCTCTCCTCTCTTCAGTGCACAAAGAAATGCCGCACATTCGATACGCTTTGGATCTTAGAAATTTGATTCTGAGAGAGCGAAAGAGAGAGATGGGGGAGGGGTAGATAGGTGGAGTGAATGAAAGAGAGAGAGTAAAAAAGATAAAAATGTAAATTTTAATCTTTAAGTCTGTCGATTTTTGTTACGTTTGTGTGTGCTTGTGGTGGGGGTTGAGGATGGGGTGAGACTTTGCAGAAGAGATGATGTCTGTCTCTCTCTCTGTGTGTGTGTGTGTCTTTCTCTCCCTTTGCGGTGCTCTGATGACAGAGGTGACTCATCAGGGGGCACGCTGCTCACATCTACAGACAGAGAGAAAGAAGAAAGAAGGGATGGGGAGGGGAGAGAGAGAGAGAGAGAGAGAGAAATATTGGGATGATATAGAGAGAAGGCGAGAGAGTGATGAATTCAGAGCAGTCTTGCTTGACTGCTAGCGTTTATTGGCTCATGGAAGCTTCGGGAAAGATGCTAATGACACTTCTCCCGTGAATGAGAGACACTGTGTGTGTGTGTGTGATTGCAACCCAACCCCCCTGATTTGAAACACTTCGCTCCTGTAAATACACTTATGATCAGGGAGCCGGGCTCAGGAGTATATAAAAGAATATAAGAATTCGGAAAGCGTTTGTCTTTCTGCACTTGGTAAATAGTCATTAATTTACCTTTTGCATTTGAAAGATGCTTTTATCAATGGCGACTTGAACTGAATTCAAGGTACTCTTTTTAGCGGTTCTTGCATTGCCTCGGAATCAGACCCATGACTTTGGTCTATAGCATCATGCTCTGTTTTAGCCATATGTCAGACTATGGCTCTGTCCATAAACTAGTGAGATGCATATTAAGGAGTCATAGACATGCTTTCAACACAAAGGCTGTTCTAAAAGGTCGGCATTCTTTTTCATGTGACGTCACAGCCTTATAGGAGCGCCCACCTGGGGGGCAAAACAAGGTTTCCTCCGCCGCCCGGCAGTTATTTTGGCCAGGTACTAAGACACTGATATTAAAACAGCAAATTCATTATACACTTCACTAATGATGCATACTATACAGAGGCAAACAGATGGTTTTCTAAGGGAAAAACTTTAACATTCAAATTAGCATTTGCGTTCACTGCATTCATAATCTGAACTCATCTGCCTGTATATAGTATGCATCAATTAGGTGTATATTGAATTTTTAAGATAATAATATTATCTTCTTTAAACTGTATATCTATGGCCTGAAACAGATGGAAGACTTTGATTGACAGTTCTGTGGATGTTTTGGAACCTTTTTGCCCTTAAGCAAATCTCCCAATTTTTTGCATTCCTATAGAAATAGCTGGATTTCGTATGATTTAGTATGGCAAATGTGACGTTCCTTTTTCTTAGCAACATGCTATCAACAAACTTAGTTTGTAAGGAGTGCTATCGGTATGATAAACAGACTTTCAAACTTTGTATACCTAAATAGGCACTTTTGATTCAGTTTCAGTTCATTTCAGAGCCTGCATATGCTCCTTTAAAGGAATAGCTCAGCTATCCATCATTTACTCATCCTCATATTGTTACAAACCTTTATGACTTTATTACTTCCATGGAACACAAAAATGTTCATGTTGTTCTTTCTTCCAATATAGGAATGCTATAATGGCCTGTCAACATAAAAGTACTTCATATGACTCAAGCATTATATTTCACGATTGCTTTGTGTGAGAAACAGACCATTATTTGTCATTATTATCTCAGAATTTTTCAGAAGTGCAAATGAGATTTGTGAGCTACAGCAAGGGGAAAGAATTTCAATGAATAATGATCGTATGGCCTCAGAAGAAGACCAGTGATACAAACCGTACAGAATACAGTCATGGTGCTTTTCTCCTATACTTCCCTTTTTATATTCACTGGACGAATAAAAACAGATTTAAAACATCATAAAGGTGAGTAAATGAAACCAGATTATTCTTTTAAGGTGAAACCAGCTTAAACCAGCTCTCCATGACGGTATGTGACATCAGAACGTATGCATGCCTTACTTCTGATTCGCCCTGATCATTCGCATTCTATAGTGAGCTCATTCACAATATGATTCTAGAGCAAAACCCAATCCACATCCAGCCATCGTCTTGTTGAATATTCAGAAAAACAGTCAAGGAGAATAGATTTCTTCTCAATATAGCGTTTGCAGACAAATACCTTTAGGACTTGTCTCCCATGGCAACAGTGGTATTATCTTGTGTGTTTGTGTGTGTGTGTGTGTGTGTGTGTGTGTGTGTGTGTGTGTGTGTGTGTGTGTGTGTGTGTGTGTGTGTTTGTGTGAGAAACGACTAGGCTAGGCATTATACTCCGGCAGTGTGAAGACCAGGTCTTTAGAACTGCCATTCATCAGGGTCTTATATTTAAGGCCAACTATACCTGCAACACCAGTAGGCGAGAAAACGTGTGTGTATGTGTGTGTGGGTGGGTGATTCTTGATTATGCCAAGCTGCACACTGAATATCCTGTGCATCAGATGGAAAGCATGTGAGCAGTGTACATTAGGCACCGTTTGGAAATGTCTGTATTTTGTCCACGGTTTACAAACACACCTTGCGGATTTGTATAGTGTGAATTCTCGCTGGCAGATTCACTATGAAACGGTGTTACAGTAGTATGTGTGTGTGCTGTGATGCATGGCAGCAGTGCTTATGCTCAGTCTAGCACGTCACAGCAGCATCTGTGCAGCTGTACTGGTGACTGCTCCTCTGAGAGATCACAGACAGCACATATACAGTCCTGTTTTGATATCTACACAGCTTATCTATCACTTATTGGGCAGCAAATAAACTCAAAGTGTTAGGATGTACCGGGGGGCGTTTTCTCTGAGGAGGCAAACTTAATCGACAGCACAACAATAGAACAAAGCAAATATTGCAAAATATGAGCTCAAACAATCACATGTTTCAAAAGTAACACCAAACTGAGACACTTGCAGATAAAGTTTCAGAGGTTCCCTTGAGCTTTGTTGCCAAAAAATTACAATTCTGTCATCATTTATTCACCATCCTGTTGTTCCAAAGCTTTTCATTCTCTTGTTGCGCAGCACGTTTGAGCCTCAAGAAGAACTACTGAGGTTCATATATATATTGTGTTGTGAGGTGGGGCCTCCATTAATCTGCCTTGTTTGTTCAGCACATCCCACAGATACTCGATTGGATTGAGATCTGGGGAATTTGGAGGCCAAGTCATCACCTCAAACTCATTGTTGTGCTCCTCAAACCATTCCTGAACCATTTTTGCTTTGTGGCAGTGCAGTATCCTGCTGAAAGAGACCACAGTCTCCAGGGAAAACCGTTTCCATGAAAGGGTGTACATGTTCTGCAACAATGCCTAGGGAGGTGGTACGTGTCAAAGTAACATCCACATGGATGGCGGGACCCAAGGTTTCCCAACTGAAAATTTCCCAAAGCATTCGTGATCGTGATCCAGTTCTGATGCTCACGTGTCCACTGTTGGCGGTAGACAGGTCAGCATGGGCACCCTGACTGGTCTGCAGCTATGCAGCCCCATACGCAACAAACTGCGATGCACTGTGTATTCTGACACCTTTCTATCAGAACCAGCATTAACTTCTTGAGCAATTTGAGCTACAGTAATTCATCTGTTTGATCAGACCACACAGCTCCCCATGTGTATCAATGAGCCATGGCCGGTTCACCACTGTTCCTGCCTTGGACCACTTTTGATAGATACTGACCAAGAGCTGCAGTTTTGGAGATGCTCTGACCCAGTCGTCTAGCCATCACAATTTTGCCTTTCTCAAAATGGCTTAAATGCTTACGCTTGCCTATTTTTCCTGCTTGTAACACATCAACTTTGAGGACAAAATGAAAATTGCCAGAGGCCCTGCGATTCGATATTATCGCGATACTTAAAGCACGATACAATATTATTGCGATTTTTAAAATATTGTGATATGCTGAGTATTGCAATAACATGTTAAAACAGCCATTTAATTTTACTTTCACTTTAGAATTAGTGCCAATTCAGGGGTGGCAGTTGCTTGAATGGTGGGTTCGTTGTTATTCTTAATGAAAAACACAACAACAAAACTCAAATAGTCACTTTAACATTTCATGGCAAGTGAAGCAAGCTTCTTTGATTGTAATTGCGAGTGAAGTTCTGTTGCAGTGTGCAGCTGGCATGCACTTGCGTGTCAATAACTAACACATATACATGGACAGAGCGGTCCACGTTCAGAAATATGTGAGAATGCGCTTCCTGCACACACAGCTCACTGCGCACGTGTGTGAGCGGGAATGATGCGCTGTTCGTGATAATACAGTCTGAAATAAATATTTCAAATTATTATTATTATTTCCTGTGATATAAGAGCGGAGCTTATGGTAAAATTCGAAAATTTGGATACTTGCCGTCCTTGTATCGATACAATATACCCACCATTAATATACCGCTAAGTATGTATATATATGATGAAACTCAATAGGGTAATTGGTTGCTTTTGGGCCCCATGGACTTCTTCTTTTGTGTTATTGGGTTAATGTTTTAATGTCTGTTCTAGTATACATTGTACCTTGAAATGTTTATGTAGTAAATACATGTCACACATCACCTCTTTCTTTTTGAAGCAAGTGCACAACTCTGAGGTTAGATTTTAGTCTGTTGTGGTCTGTTAAACTGACTTTAGAAAATTGCACAGTAATGATTTCCGTTGGCTTAAATCATTTACATGACATTATAAAAAGATGAATTATTGATTTAGTTCAACGAAATCAAACTTTTAATGTGCATGAATAAATGCACTTATTAAAACATGCTATGAATATAAGGGGTGTTATGGTGAAATATGTTTTAAAAGTCCACCACGCCATTGGGATGTGTATATGTTTAATTTAGAGGGACATAAATAATCATAATCGCACAGGAGCAGTCTTTCCGTCCTCTGAAGACAAACAGCCTTAGGGTTTCAGCGACAGAGAGCGAGAGAAAGAGAGATAAAAGGTCATTGAATGGCATTTCAGCACAGGGCTCAGCCAGCACTAGCACCTTAAGGCTCTCTGTTTTATCTGATGGAGATTAGTGGTGTGTGTGGTGTCCTTTTTCTTCAATCAGCATCTGTGAAAATGCTTAGAAGAAATTGTGTAATTGTGTGTGTCTGAAAGAGACAGAACGATAAAGAGAAATTCAGAAGGGGACGATGTAGTAGTGTGAGGAGAATGTTTCCGGCGTATTCAATGGCTGTTGAGGATTTTATTGTGTATTTGTGAGTGTGTGTTTTATACCTGTAAGTCTATATGTTTTGCTATTGGTTATTGGTCTCTGTGCTTGCTTTAAAAAAAAGAGCCATATCAAACAGAATTGGGAAAAAAAAACAGTGATTGTTTTCAAACCGTTTCCCCCAGACGTCCCCAAAGCTCTCCATTGGTCAGTTAAATAGATAGCTCCATCCCCCAACTCACATTATTGGTTGAACAGTGTTGCTATGTTGTTATGTCAGGCTCCTCAAACAAACAAATGACTACTTATGATTATTTCACAATAAGCTGGGTAAGTTAAGCTTTAATGAAATGAATAGATAAATGCACAACCATATCTAAATGAAGTTCACTTTTATGTTGAAATGGATCTTTATGTTGAGGGAAGTTCTTTTACACTCTTAAAGGGGTAGCTCACCCAAAAATTTTAATGCTGTCATAATTTACTCATTTTAATGCTGTCATAAACAATTTGTTGGTTTGTCCTTGAAAGTCAATTAGGTCCAATTTATCTTATTTTGCGCTCTGTAGAAAATCAGTCATACAGGTTTATGAGAGTGAATAAATTATTCATTTTTGGGTTAACTATCCCTTTAAGAATTATTTTTAAATTATACTAGATTGGGATTGACTGGCAATGTCATAGAGTAAAAAACCTTCCTTTGTGCTGATTTCAGAACACTCATTGAATGAAATCAACCTTGGGTAGAAGCAATTGCGATCATGTACTTACATGCCATAATAGTCATAGCAAACTATTCCAATAAAGAAGCTGTCCAAAACGCATACTATATCATCACTGATTCAACTTTAGATGTCCCTGCAATTCCTTAAGCAGCAATGAGGCTTCATTTTATATCACAGATTTTACTGATATTGCAAATACTGCTAACATTCTTCATTGCATCATAGTTTTGAAGGGCCAATGACTTGAATGAATCCATAATTTTCTGCACTGATTGTGCACTGTGAAAACAATTCTTACATTATTAACAAAATAATGCCAAACATCAACAACCACTTATTGCAGTATTTTCAACGTTGCACCTTCATGCCAACTAACTTTAATTAGAATACGAGTTGAGTATCAGGAGATTGTTAGGGTTAGGGATAGTAGAATAAGTTTACATGTACTTGCAAAGTTACTAGTCAGTAGAAAATCTGTTCCGAGAGCATCAAAAAGTGTTAGCAGATATTAAACAGACACTAATTAACAGTCTACTAATAATTTAATGAGAGTTGACATGAACAGTGCAACGTTACTTGTAGTCAACAGAATGTCTGAAGTGGACCAATCAAAATAAAGTGTTACCAAATAAAAGTGTTTTTTCAATTACTTTTGTATTTACTATTCCAAAGAGCAAATGACTTTCAGGAACACAAGTAACAATGTCCTCTGATGTTTTTGATGTTTACAAGCATAAAAATGTATTCAATTAATTATATATATATATATTTTTTCAAATGGGCCTAAACTGAAAAAGAGTTTTATGTGAAATTTAAATCTTCTTTGAGTTACCTAATCTAATCTGACATTTTAAAGGTAGGGTAGGCAATTCCGGAGAGGCTAGCAATTGCAAGCTAGCTTTGAAAGCATGAGATCCCACCCTGACTTCAGAGTGTCTCCAAAGCCATGCCACCATCAAAACACATGAATGCTCAGATAGAGAATAACGCTCAGAGAATTAGTTAAACCACATAACATTACAATAATAATGAAGGTAAACAATTTACAGAGCTCATTCTTGTACCACCTGACTGCTGCAGATTCATTTCAGCGTTGATAGTGTTGCCAGAGAAGCACATAAATCTGAGTCTGTGGATGTTTGTTTGTTTGTTTAGCTTAACAGCTCCGGGTTGACCTTTATGGGTTGCCATCTCGTAATTACGGTTATGATATGGCGTGAATGCAGCATAAGCTCATTGTTTTGGTTCAGGAGGAACTGTAAAGGCGGCTGCTGTTTTTTGTTGTTGTGGTGCTCAATGAGTGTCTGTCTACGAGTCTTTATAGCCTCATTGAACACACTGATGACGTGTGATGTCTGCGGAGTGTACAGAGGTATGAAAATACATATGTTGACAGGCAGGTAGGTCATCATACCCAAAAAATGTTCGTCCAATCATAGAATTCAGTCCGAATGCACTTGAATGTATTTAATATAAATTGCCTACCCTACCTTTAAGTCAGTGAACTTAACTCAAAATAGCCATGCAAACTTTTGCCATCATTTTGACTTTATTTTTTTAACAGTCTAGGTGAAAATCTGCAGAATTCTGTAGAAATGTATATAAATATGTTAAATTGAACTAACAGTTCTGTACCTTTATTGGTAGCTGTAAGCAGATTAGCTAAAATGTTTCGCAAATGAACACACAGGGGGTGGAGAATATGTAGAATCTGCAGTGCTTTTGCAGGTTCTGCAGGTGCAGGTTTGTGTGGACCTGCCAGCAACTTCATTTTGTTGATAATGAGACATAGGGTATAAATAAAGACCTCATGCCTAGTTTAGTTAATCTTTACTCCTGTCTCCTTTTTCTCTCCACACACACACACACACACACACACACACACACACACACACACACACACACACACACACACACACACACACACACACACACACACACACACACACACTTTCCTGTCATTAGTCTCTCTGTCCTAACATGCATGTTTGTACGGATGCATGCAAATGCACACATGCACATATTCTGCCATCACTAGCACACGCATGTTGTGTTTCCATGTTTTATGGGGACATTCCATAGGCGTAATGCATTTTATACTGTACAAACTGTATTTTCTATCCCCCTACACTGCCCCTGCCCCTAAACCTACCCATCACAGGAGACATGCTGCATTTTTACATTTTCAAAAAACATCACTTAGTGTGATTTATAAGATGTTTTCCTCATGAGGACCAAAAAATGTCCCCACAAGGACAAGGATTTTGGATATTGCCATCTTTGTGGGGACATTTTGTCCCCATACCGTAGGGATTACCAGTCCACACACACACACACACACACACACACACACTAACATATGTATATATATATATATATATATATATATATATATATATATATATATATATATATATATATATATATATATATATATATATATACACACACCCTGTCCCGATGTTGTTGTTCTTCAATATTCCATTCAATATTTTTCAATACTAGAGTTGAAGTGACACATAATTCGATGAAAGTCTTAGAGCACTGTATGTCCACTGATTTACATCAGTCCCTTTAAGGCTAGTCAGTTTACTCGGCGGCCATCTTGGAAACACCATCAGGCAGCTATTTTCTGTGTAGGCATACAAGTACAGCTCCTAACTACAAGATTATGTTTCAGTAATATATCTCAAATCAGCACCATTGTTGTGAGATTAAAAAAAAATAGTGCAAAACACAGTGTGTTTATATACATATATATATATATATATATATATATATATATATATATATATATATATATATATATATATATATATACACACCCTGTCCTGATGGCCCCCGAAGACACACACCTTTGCTTGGATAAATAAAGGAAGACCTGGTCCTCACACTGCCAGAGTATAATGCCTAGCCTAGTCGTTTCTCACACAAATACACAGACACACACACTGTCCTGATGGCCTCCGAACACACACCTTGGCTTGGATAAATAAAGGAAGACAAAGCATTTTTGAGAGCAGCTCAGTGCAGTTTGGCAGTGCAATCAATACCGCTTCCACTGTAGCTAAAAAGCCCTCAGTTGTCTCCTTCTGTATTGGAGAATCAGCAGCCGTCATCAAAGACCGCCGATTGTTCATTCCCTCTCTCTTCAGCATTCCTCTCTCTTGATTTCTTCTGCTCAGTCACTCTCACAAGAAAACGGAAAAGTAAATAATTTTTCCTCAGAAGTCGTTTAAACTCTGCAGGCTGTCGTTGCGCTGTGTGTTTCCCTCTATGCTAACACAGAGAATAGTAAGTTTTGTTCTCCCACAGAGACAAGTCACCGCTCAGAAATACACTTGAGTTGTTCTTCAATATTCCATTCAATATTTTTCAATACTAGAGTTGAAGTGACACATAATTCGATGAAAGTCTTAGAGCACTGTATGTCCACTGATTTACATCAGTCCCTTTAAGGCTAGTCAGTTTACTCGGCGGCCATCTTGGAAACACCATCAGGCAGCTATTTTCTGTGTAGGCATACAAGTACAGCTCCTAACTGCAAGATTATGTTTCAATAATATATGTCAAATCAGCACCATTGATGTGAGATTAAAAATTTTTTTTGTGCAAAACACAGCTTTTCTGTGTAGCTTTTTCTTAGCTTGCCATTCATGTAGCTTCTTTAGCTCAAATTACACTATAAAGCTGTATTTCAGGTTTCATTAAAAATGTCTGCATTTGACATGAAAGTCTTCTGTGTTTGGAAAGACATAAGGTTGAGTAAATGTCCTTTTTGGGCGAGTGCACCCTATAAATCCTAACTATTGACTTTCATATGAAAAAAATATTTGAGCACGACCTCATTGTACATACAGATGTCCGAGCACTGACCTGTACATGTGGGTTAGGCATTTTCTTCCCTGCATACGGTAATCGGTAGAATCACACTCAGCAGTTAATCATGCAAACATCATTAATAGAGACGGCTTTTCCTGTGAGGTATTGATCTGTGCTGTCCGGATAATGAAAAACAGCAAGCGTGTGCTGATCATGCTAATCTGGGCAGTAGACCACATCCCATAATCCCCTAGATTAAAGGCCAGTCAATCTGCTGGAGTCAGTGCTGAGAGGTCACCAGTAACTGAGGTGAGCATGTGTGTAAAATACTCAAAGGAATAGTTCACCACAAAATGATGTCATCGTTTACTCACCCTCATGTCATTCAAAATCTATGATTTTCTTCCATTGAAGCAGTGACTTTCAAGCTAAGAAAGCACAAAAAGCATCATAAAAGTAGCATATTCCAAGCCTTCTAAAGTCAAATGTGAGAAACATGCCGAAAAGGTTATTCATTGAAAATCCACCTCTTTGGCGTAGCTTTCATAAGGCATATGCACTTCCATTTGCTGCGTTCACTTGACACGTAAGCATTATAAAGTCAATGCTAAATACAGGTGTAAACAGGGTCTAAATCGTTTTGAGCTTGTCCTCTTTCGACCACTTCCAGAGGTAGTCGAATACACACTTGACCGGATTGCGTTCGTAGTGTAGACGCTCATGTGGTCGAACGCATTCAAACAGCCACTAAACACCGCCTGCTCTCTGTCTACTGACCTAACGCATAAACATTATGGGAAGCTCACTAAACTAGATGTGATTTAAACTTAGTCAGCTGAAGATCCAAGTTTGGTTTGTAGACAGAAAACGAACCAAGCTCAATGTTCTCTCCGTGTTCGGCCTGGTCTTGCGACTGTCAGAGCAGAAACCGAAGCTGCTGCTCTCCATATGTCATCTGCGGGTGCGTTCATATGTAAATTGCGTGAGGTTATTTTGCCCATTATATCGAAAGATCTGAAAAAAACGATACATTTTTGGGGAACTAATGCTTTTAAGGCATTATACACTCTTAAAAATAGAGGTTCTAAAAGGGGATGTGTTAGAAGCAGCTTTTTTGGTTTCTCAAAATAACAATTTAGTGTGAAGAACATTATAATAATCTAAAGAACCTTTTTCCACTTTAAAGAACCTTTTGTGGAATGAAAAGGTTCCATGGATGTTAAAGGTTTTTAATGGAACCATCAATGCTGATAAAGAACCTTTATTTTTAAGAGTGTAGGCACCTGAATATGTGCCTTGTTTATGGTAAAAAACGTATTGTTAAAGAGTTATAGTTGAGAGGAGGAAAAGGATTCGCTGAAGTATTTTGTACATGGTTAAAAGGAAAACAGTGATTCATTGAGGCATGATTCTGTCTATAAAATGAATTGGTGAAATGACTTTTGGCCTGAACGCGTGGCTGCTTCCAAGTGCATCCATGGTGTTCACGCATAAAAACTCCACATTTTCATTCTTCAAATGATTCAAAATTATAACACCCAGTCAGTTCAAAGGTGTCATATTTGCATTGCATGAGGCGCCCGTCCCCACCGCGGTCCCTGAGGACTCAAACGGCTGCGTCCAAACCAGACAGAGACTGCTTCGTGTCCACCGGCCAATCGGATGCCCCGGTGGAAAGCATCACCATGACAACGATGGCTGCCCATCCCAGATGGGCTCCATGTTGCAGACACAAAAAGAAGGAGAGGAGAAAAGACAAGAAGAGAAAAAGGGAGAGGGGGCAGCTACTGACTTTTGTTTGTTTGTTTAATCAAACAAATTGCATGAAAACACCGAAACATACAGACTTTTCCGGATCTCATTTCTTAACAATAATGTATTAACGTGAACTAACAATGAACAATACATTTGTTACAGTATTTAATAATCTTTGTTAATTAATAAAAATCCAGCTGTTTTTTGATTGTTCGTGTTAGTTCACAGTGCATTAACTAATGGTAACCAATTCGCTTTAAATAATGTATTAGTAATTGTTGAAATTAACATGAACTAAGATTAATAAATGCTGTAGAAGTATTGTTCTTTCTTAGTTAATGTTAAAGTCCCCCTGTAGTCAATACTTTTATCCCTTAAAACTCATCTTTGATCACCAAAATTACATATTTATACGAATATTTAAAAAAAATCTTGAATGCAACTCTACACCCTCGCTTCCTTTAGTATACGTGGATCATAAATATGCAAATTAGCCCCGTCTCCTCTCACTCACACCAGCTCAGAGACCCACTCGATCAACTTTACTCAAGTAAACGCTGCATAATAGTGTCTATTATAAATGTAATTAATATGATTAGCCTTTTGATTGACATTATCAAAAAGCTAATAAAGTGTTGCTAATGTTACACAAACCATGTTCCCGTTCGCCATCTCAGCGTTAGACAACTCAGTGGAGAAAGGCATATAGTTCATCATTACATCATAATATACATCATATTCATAATTCACCCTTCGCCACGAGTTTGATTGGCAGGGGATCTGACCAATCACATCGCCAAATCTGCCGTTTTGTCCGACAAAGCAGTCAGGAGACACCACGGTTGGAATGACATTTCTTTTAGTGTTCATTCATGTTAATTTTATGCTTATCAATGAACTAGAAGGAAGAGATGATCATTAACGAGCAGCTTTAACTGAGGCGCTACAGCGATCACGATGGTGTTTGTTGTTTCAAGTTCTTTAAAACATGACAAAAATTTTACGTTTTTTTAACATGACTTTGCATCATATCAAAAGTAACTTTCTCTGTCCTATCTGTCGGCATGTTGTCAGTATCCTCTTTGCTCCGTGATGTATTTTCTCTACTTGAGAACGTGTGTGTGTGTGTGTGTGTGTGTGTGTGTGTGTGTGTGTGTGTGTGTGTGTGGTGAGAACGCCAAGGCTTGTCGGACAGCAACAGTAACTAAACGGGCGGGTCTTTGCGAACGGTCTTTTCAGCTGCTATGTTTGCTGAATGTACCCGATCAACAGAATAAAATACCGGGTAACCTGGCTTCTCTTGAGACTCTCCTGCTTCAGAGTGGTCATAGCCAATGATATCACTAAGCCGCCCACACGCTGACGTGATTGGTTACAAGGTAGTTTGTGACGTAGAAAACAACAGAGATCGTTCTTGTCTTTGGTTCACTGCAGTTTTAGGAGAAAACACTCAACAATGGTGTTGACTTATGAATTTGCACATGGTTTGTCTGAAAGCATTAAAAACATAATACATCACATAATACATAAAAACAACATTAAAACTGATTTTCCACCAAAGGGCATGGCTAACTAGTTAACTAAACCAATGTTAACTAATGAAACCTTATTGTAAAGTGTTGCTGATTTAATTAGTGTTTGCATTGATTGACTCGTCTCCGTCCTTGACTGTTTGCAATTAAGCCAATTAAAGATCACAATTTTTAAAATAAAAACCTTTAGGTTATATTTTTAAAGCGAAACGTCAGTAGCATTATCTTGCTAGAACATTAATACATGTATTCTCTTGGAAGAACCTTTACTTTAATAAACATTTACACTCCCGTTCAAAAGTTAAATACATTTGTGTGCGTGTGTGTGTGTTTGAAAGAAATCTCTCACGCTCACCAAGGCTGCATTTATTTGATCAAAAACATCAATATTGTGAAATATTATAAGAACTATTTAATATTTTAATATATTTTCAAATGTAATTTATTCCTGTGATGGTAAAGCTGAATGTTCAGCATCATTACTCCAGTCTTCAGAGTCACATGATCCTTCAGAATTCATTCTAATATGCTGATTTACTGCTCAAGAAACATTTATTATTATTATCAATGATAAGCTGAGCTGCTTATTTTTGTGTGGAAACAGTGATACATTTTTTCAGAATCTTTAATGAATAGAACACATTATTTTGTAACATTATAAATGTCTTTATGGTCGCTTACTAATGTATTTGCACAGCTGGAATGCTAAATTGACCAATCAGCACGCAGGACCAAGAACAGAATCTGACTGTAGAAACTACAGGAAGACGGCGAGCCCTTTAAAAAAATATATCCATTCCTGTGGCTTTTCATGTAAATCAGACTGGGAGATTGAGAAAGTAAAAAATTAACATATTATTCATCAAATCCAGTGGCTGATTCTTATTAGCTATGAATCTCATTAACAGTTACTATCTAATGGTGTGTGCACAATATGGCATATGCTGGTGCTGTTGTGCAGGTAGGAAACCTGGCTGATGTAACGGCCTGAAACAGACAGACGGAATAAAGCACAGCACAGAATCAGCTTCATTTACCTCAAACCACCTCACGCTCTCTTTCTTTCTCTCTCTCTCTGTCCATCTTAATCTCAGAGGCAGTGGTGTGCTGTCTATTACAGACGCTCAGTGCCTGGTTAGTATTCTGAGAACAATATCAACATTCAGATTGAAGTGCGTGTTTGTGTGAGAGAGAAAGTAGGAATGATGGTGAGAAAGAGACCCCATACTCTAAGAGCGAACGACACCACTATATACTAGACGCGGATTTGCAGCGACAAAGCGTCTGGAAGTCGTTCAGTTTCAGTGAAGGCTGGCGATTTGAGGTGACACGAGCAACAGCAACCGTCGGTGAAGCGAGCAGAGTTCAACTTTATGCTAATGCGCAGCGACTATTCAACTTCGATTTATTTGTATGGCGCTCCTCACAAAATGTTGTTCTAAAGCTCATTTGCAATGAACAGTGCCTTATAAACCCCTAGTAAGCTAGCCAAAGGTGATAAGGCAACGGAAAACTAAGATGTTTGAGTAGACGAGGAAGCCCATTTCCTTGGGCTGGCACATATTTAAACAAGGCTTACATGCATGCATACATACATGTTAATATGAACAGATGTAATCCAGCCGTGGTATTAATTATATAGACTCATTTGTTGTTTAATTAAATATGATTATAATGACTACTAATGAGTGTGCAGACAGTGCAGCTCATGTGAGCCGCTTCATGAGGTTCACGCAGGACATTTCTTGGGTTCAAAAACAGCTGGATGGAGTGCAACAGAATGTAACAGTTAACGCAGGAGTATGTAACACATTTTTCAAACTCTGACAAAAGCGGCACTCGTGGTGCAAGATCCTGAAAAATCAGTAAGACGGAACAGCTAATAACGGTTGAACACTGAACTGACTTCGTATGAGCAATGGCACTATTTTCTTTTTGAGCTGTTGTACAGCTGAAGTGAACTGTTTGCATCATTGAATCATTTTCCGGTTTATCACTGTAAAGCTAATATGAAACTATCTGTATTGTATAAAGCGCTATAGAAATAAAGGTGACTTGACTTGAACTATACTCATCTTATAAAGCATTGCGAATGACACAACTGAATCAGTAATTATGGTAGAATGACCACTTATAGTAATTGGTTACTATTACACCTGGGGTGTGCATTATTTTTCAATAATTCAATGACCCGGAGTCAATCATTGCGCATCCTGTAGTCGTATCTGCCTGATATAGCCTGTGTTTTATATCATATAATACACAAATGGGTAGGTTTAGGAATGGAGTCATGTGTTCAAACGTGTTCAAATAGCGTAAATAAAAAAAGAAAATAAATGTAAATAACATTATGCTGGCTGATTAAATTGAGAATCACAATCCAACATGTTATAATGGCAAAATCATAACTCAATATATAATTTCATAATGACGATAACATTCCCATGCCCAACACGTCTGTGTATGACGGCAAAGGTTTCTCATTGAAATCAATGGAGCATCCTGCGCATCGAAAATTGACACTAAAAGTCCTGACCAAGCTTCAATGTGTGGCGAGTTGGGAGTGAGAATGTGATGATTTGTCAGGTTTTTGTCCTTAAACACTCTTGTGTGTAGGACTAATTTCTTACGCATCTCATCCCGAGCCTCCGTTTTGCTAATTTTCAAAAATGTCATATTAGAGCTAGCACCAGAAGCTCCAGCCACTGATAGTAGACTAATGCTGTTATATATGCAGTTATTAGAGAGAGTTATTATGTGAATTACCCGAATCTGTGTCTCTTTCAACAGGGTTCGGCATCAGCATTTCTACTGTAAGTTTATCTGCTCCAAAAACAGCGCCGTTCTTACCTCGCTAGTGAGAAATGTCATGTATGTTTTAAGTTGTTAAACTATTTTACTGATGAAACCATCAGAGCAGTGCTGACAACACGTTTCTGTGCTTGTGTGTGTTCGAGTGGAAGAGAGGGCAGGAGAAACAGACTATGTGCTTTCCATACATAATGAAATGTTATTCTGTCGCAAATTTGTTATTTTTATCCTATTGTTTGTTTTTGGCTATAAGAACCTTTGAAATAACTCTAGAGCTACTTTAGCCGTGCGTTTCCCTGAAAATAATTGCACACATTAGAACATTCATCAGCCAATCAGATTCTATAAAATCTTTTTTTTTGCGGTTACACTTCATTTTAAAGTGACTTAGTTACATTGTACTTACTCAAATAAATACTGAGTAATATTAATTAACTACATGTACTTAGAGTTATGGCTATAGGGTTAGTTACAAGACTAATTAAGCTTAATTTACTGTTATTACTATAGTAAGTACATAGTAGTAAAGTATAACCTAAAAACAAAGTGTTATATATCTATTGCAAAATATTTAAATATATGCACATCAAAAAAATATCAGCAAGGATGCTTTAAATTGATTAAAAATTACAGTAAAAACATTTATACTGTTAGATGATTTCTTTTTCTGTTATTTTGAACTTTCTATTCATCAAAGAATCCTGAAACAAATATATCATGGTTTCCAAAAACATTAAGCAGCACAACTGTTAAGATTGATAATGATAATAAATGTTTCTTGAGCAGCAAATCATCATATCAGAATGATTTCTGAAGGATTATGTGACACTGAAGACTGGAGTAATGATGTACTGATGATTCAAATAGAAAACAGTTGTAGTTCATTGTAATAATATTTCACAATATTACAGTTTTTACTGTATTTTTTATCCAGTTTAGCATTTATCATTTAAAATCATGCTTGCGACTAGTTATTTCCAGAACTACTGTTGCACTTGCAACTTTCTCGGTTATAGCATGAGCATTGCTGTTCACTTATAGCACAGACGAGAGAGAGAGAGATGGCAATATTATTCAGCATATCAATTCCCCTCCATCCTTTCAGAGAAAAAAAGATCCCCTCTTTCTCTATCGATGCTTATCCTTCTAAATGAGCTCAAGAAAGAGCAAGAAAAACTGTTATCTCTCTCACACACATGCCTTCTTACTCTCCTCTATTCTAATAACCCCATTTTGAAAAACAGGAGGAGGAATTTATCCATCCCTCTGCTGTTGCGTGTGCGTTGGCTAATGTGTTAAGGGTGTTGCTGGGTATTCATTTTGATTATTCCAAAACCTCCATCACTGGTGTTCCTCATTTCCAGTCAGGTGTGTTTTATTATTGAGGGTAATAATCACATGCCTGAACAATAAAATGAGAGAAACATGAACATCAGTGTGTTTTTCAGTGCGGTCATTAGTTCTGATTAAACCCGAAAGCACAAACGACGTGCATATTTGTATTGAGCCGATGGTGTTTATTGGCTTTGTGTGTCAGAAATTGTAATGCCAGTGTGGTTTAATGCTTCATCCAAACACAAACACCTCCCCAGGAGAGAATCGATAGGGTTTGAGCGCGGGGTGTGATTGTGTATTTATGAGTGCGTTTATAGGTATGTGTGTGTGCGTGTGTCTCTGGGGTGTGTGTTTGTGTGCATGCTCAGTGACGCCGTGTTTGTTTTAACCGTGTTTTTGCACGTTTGTGTATGTGTTTATGTGTGTGTGTGTGTTTATGGAGCTGCTGTGCATGAATATAAATGGTGAGTGAGCCAGGAAGAATCTGAAGGAGGGGATGTGAGAACCTGTCTGCTGTTGTTCCCATAGCAACCCAGCCAGAGCGAGAGAGAGAGAGAGAGAGAGAGAGAGAGAGAGAGAGAGAGAGAGAGAGAGAGAGATTAACAGAAAGAAAATGATTTCTCGTGCACACTATCCGCCTAACTTAAACTGTTATATGAATTTTTATTAACGATGTAAAACATTTATTCTGAGGCTCCAGTTTAGTTACATTCTAAAATAGTGAGAAGGGTAGAGTTATTTGTTATAGTGGGCTTTTCAGTGGAGAAATCCTGGCTGTGTCTAAAACAGAAGAATTTTTTGTACAAAGGCATTTTGTTGCGTACGTGAATGCACTGTCTGCATTGTTTTACCACCTGATTCATGAATTAAATTAGGCAAATCAATAGCCCAAGAAGATAAAAAATGAAAAAGTTTTGATTACAATTTTAACGGTGCAATTGCCCATCTTGTGGGTCGAAAATTAATGATTTAATTTAAATAAACAGATAAAAAAACTCAATACACATGGTGCAATATTAGTGCTGACAATACCTGGTTAAACTGGACTGTGGGTGTTAGTGAATAAGTAAATCTATAGGGGATATCTGGGATACAGCCCTATGACCCTAGAAGGTCATATAAGGATCAATGAATGAAATGATATATATGAACGTAAATTATATACATGTACCTCAGAGTCATGGTTCGGTATGGGTTCGGTACAGCAGGGAGGAGAAAACTAAACATAAAATTGCTTTTTTTTAATTAAACAGTAATTTTCTGGACAAATTGTGTCTCTGTCTTTAAATGAATTCATTTATAATAAGAGGTTTTTTAAAGGGATAGCTCACCCAAAAATGACATTTTTTGTGGTTAATTACTCAGCCTCATGTCATTCCAAACCCGTAAGACCTTCATTCATCTTCAGAACACAAATTAAGATATTTTTAATGAAATCTGAGAGCTCTCTGACCCCTCCATAGACAGCTATTCAAATCAAACTTTCAAGGTCCAGAAAGATAAAAACATTGTTAAAATAGTCCATGTGACTACAGTGGTTCAACCTTAATTTAATGAAGTGATGAGAATAATTTCGGTGTGCAAAAACAAACAAAAATAATGACTTTATTTAACAATTTAATCTCCTATGCAGTTTATGTTGTAAACAGTAATCGAAGGTCAGCAGCACATTGGTCAATAAAGTGAGAGTTCACTTTGAGTAATACTGGATCTTTTTTTGTGCACGTAAGATTGGTAAATGCATGCTCACATTTAGTCTAGAGATACAATAACCATCATGTTTACACACAATGCCTCTGCACACACAACGATTTATCTCAACATTGGGTCAAGAGAGCTGTCAGTCAATAAATGGGAAAACAAAGTAACATGCATTACTTATTTGAAAAAGTAACTCTTTTTCTCTATTTTCTCTATACAAAACTCTATTTTGTTGTACATTTTAAAAGTAATGCCTTACTTTACTAGTTACTTGAAAAAGTAATCTGATTACGTAACTCAAGTTACCTGTAATGCATTTCCCCCAACAATGCTTAAGTTACACACCAAATTACTATTTAATCAAATCTCAAGGAAAAAAAATTGTTTTGTGACATACGGTAAGTGAGGTCAACCTCAACAATGGGCCAAGGCTGGGCCGGGGCAGCAGGGGGCGGGGGTGTTCGGTAGGCCATGAGAGTACCGCGGTATGTTTCATGTGTTGTGTATTGTGGTTTTTCGGTTCGTTTTAAATATCATCACACTGCTAATAGATCTATATCTGCATCTATTGTAACTGAAGCCTGCCCACTTATAACATATACTGGCAAAGAAAGCATTGTTCAGTTTTTTTAGAAGCAGCACATATTTACTGAACACCTATGATTATAAACTGATGGTGACTAGACTCACTGATGGTGAGACCACTGAATCATTTGTCCAGTTTTACAGGGTCATTGGTTCTGTGTAGCTCCCACTGCGGGATTGTGGCCCATGCCGTGTACACACATGGTGACGCCATCTGATTTGATGACAGACTCGCGTGATCGGTCCTCACAGCTGCTGCTGATTTACCACAGAGGTGTGTTGATGCTGTCAGAGCGCCCGCGCACACACACACAGACACAGACACACACAGAGACACACACAGACACAGACACACACACACACACACACACACACACACACACACACACACACACACACACACACACACACACACACACACACACACACACACACACACACACACACACACACACACACACACACACACACACACACACACAAAACACACACACACAACACACTGCAGGTATAGTGGGAGATAGTGTGTGTGTGTTTTCAAGGGATGATGAAGGATTAAAGCCACACACACACACACACTGTCCCTCCAGCTGTGCAACTGTGACAACACACACATTCACCCACACATATACGATTCAAGAAAAGCTGCTTAGTATAAACAGAATAAAATCAGAAGCAAACCTGAATCTCAAACATTGTGTCTTTGTGTTAGCGTGGCCAAAGACAGACAGCTTTTACCTTTCCATCAACTCCACTTCATCACTGTCAAACACTGGCTTTTCGAACACATGGAAACTGGTGTTTGTGAATCAGAATTTATTTAAATCATTTCATATTTAATGTGGAATTATAACAAGTAACCCTGTTAAGCTAAATTAAACTAAACTTCAATCAATTGTTCAGTTGTGATTTGTTGGATCAGAGCATATGCTATCCATATATGAGATTTATAATATATACAGTATATATATATATATATATATATATATATATATATATATATATATATATATATATATATATATATATTGCCAAAAGTATTGGGACACCCCTCCTAATCATTGAATTCAGGTGTTTCAATCAAACCTCCAAACTTCATGTGGCCTTCAGATTAGCTCAAGAACATAGAGAACATAGTGCATAGAGAGCTTCATGGAATGGGTTTCCATGGCCGAGCAGCTGCATCCAAGCCTTACATCACCAAGTGCAATGCAAAGCGTCGGATGAAGTGGCTTAAAGCACACCGCCACTGGACTCTAGAGCAGTGGAGACGTGTTCTCTAGAGTGACCAATCACCCTTCTCTGTCTGGCAATCCAGTGGATGAGTCTGGGTTTGGTGGTTGCCAGGAGAACGGTACTTGCCTGACTGCATTGTGCCAAGAATAAAGTTAGGTGGAAGGGGGATTATGGTGTGGGGTTATTTTTCAGGGGTGTTGTTTGGCTCCTTAGTTCCAGTGAAGGAACTCTTAATGATTCAGCTTTTTCAACATTTTGGACAATTTCATGCTCCCAACTTTGTGGGAAGAGTTTGGGGATGACCCCTTTCTGTTCCAACATGTCTGCCCACCAGTGCACAAAGCAAGGTCCATAATTTTTCTTGTGATAATTCCATATTAAATAATAATTATTTAAATAAAATTTGTTTCACAAACAGCAGTTTCCATGTGTTCGTTGTCAATTATCTTTATTTATAAAAAGGTATATATCATATAGTATAAAATACAGTTTCTTCCTTCAATGTAGGTCTATGGGATTTTTTGCTTATCATTGTCATTTAATTCACATTGATTTAGTAAAGTCATAGCTCACTTCTCCTAAACAATATGCATAGTTTGATATATCATTCACACCTGTAGCACAAGTAGTGCTGGATATTTCTTGGATGTTGCATTTTAAGGGTGAGGGCTTTGTTCAAATGACTAAGTATGATTAATAATAATAGTGATACAGCTATGATATTTTAAATAAAGGCAGGTTAGTTACAGCATCGGGATGAGCTCAAACATATAGGTGAACAGTGTGTGTGTGTGCGTGTGTGTGTGTGGACTGGTAATCCCTACGGTATGGGGACAAAATGTCCCCACAAAGATTGCAATATCCAAAATCCTTGTCCTTGTGGGGACATTTTTTGGTCCCCATGAGGAAAACATCTTATAAATCACACTAAGTGATGTTTTTTGAAAATGTAAAAATGCAGCATGTCTCCTGTGATGGGTAGGTTTAGGGGCAGGGGCAGTGTAGGGGGATAGAAAATACGGTTTGTACAGTATAAAATGCATTACGCCTATGGAATGTCCCAATAAAACATGGAAACACAACGTGTGTGTGTGTGTGTGTGTGTGTGTGTGTGTGTGTGTGTGTGTGTGTGTGTGTGTGTGCTTGTTTGAGGGGAGGTGTCACATCACATACCACAAAAATGAACTCTCTCGCTCCCTCTTACACACATATATACTTTGGCAACCAGTCAGGCAAGTTTACAGAGACACTGTCCAGCAGCTTCTACCAGTGTGAAGAGGCAAAATTACTTCCTGTCCGTCTCTGCTGCTAGACTTGCTGAAGCGCCGTGTCTGTGTTACAGCCTCAAGCTTCTCTCTCTCTAACACACACACACACATACATAGTATCTTGTGTGCACACCTCTGCAAGACACTAACACACACACACACACACAAAACAAACACCCACACACTTGAAAACGCACACAATTTATCAAACTCCCACATTACCCTCCTTCTGCACTCCATTCATCCTGCCAACTTGGCTGCTTTCCTCCCTTCTCTCGCTCTCTCTTTCCCTCCCCTCTCCTCTTGCTTTCCTCTCCTCCACCACTCCTTCCTTGTGCAACACCTTGTCAACAGTCTTCCTCTTTTGTGATCACTTACTCTCGCTGAGCACATCTGTACTTCATATGCTGAATGAGCTCTTATTCAGAGAGTGCTTTCTGCTGATACGGCCTGTTTATTCTTTTTCACATGAGTGGAGAGAGATTGTTTGTAATATGGTTGTTAACAAGTGGGTTCTGTTTTACAGCCTCGGTCTCTTTCGCTTTATCTCTGTCTTCTTCTGTTTGTCTGCCCTGAGTATGTCTTTAATTTTCTTTTGCCCTGAAGTTGGGCGAATTGCACGAAAGCTGTCAAGAACATGTCCGGGCACACACAAGTTAAATTTAAATAATTGATTTATACAATATGGTAGTATTTGTTGTACTAACTGTATACTTATAAACAAAATAGATAAAGTACTGTATTACAGTAATTAGAAACACCATTGAGAATAATGGAAAATACCAAATATATAAATAAACAATAGATTATGAATATAAAAATATATTTAAAAAAAATACTGCATTAGAGTACCAGTAATGAAAATTCCCATTGAAAATTATGGAAATTACAAAAAAAAAATTAAATAAATATACATTTCACCAGTAGAATGATATATATTTGATTACAGATTATAAAGATGTTTTTCCCTTTGTAATAACGTGCATGAAATATGGTCAACTTTATATTTGATGTTGGCTTTGGTTTTCATGAACATGTCACAATGCAAAAATAATGGCAAAATATTTGCAAAACACAGATTTTGGAGTGAATTCTGACATGTAACATGTTTCTAACTGGTTTTATGAGGTTCACCCAGTTGCGTGATCTGGAAAAAATAGTTGTGAAGGGCATTCGTCCTATAGAGCCGAGAGAAAGCCAAAAAGAGAGAGACAGACAGACAGAGGGAGCAGCTGCATACAGGGGGCCAGTATCAGGCTTCAGACCACTGGGCCTCAACACACTCACACACATTCACACATATGTTCTTCCCATATAAATACATACTTGTGTAAACTGTGCAACACACATAAACAGTGTTCCTCCTGACGCCTCCCTCACTGTCTCTCTCCATATCCATTACTCACCCAGTCCCTGAAACTCCCCTCATCTCTCTTGATTTCTCTCTCATTCACAGCTCTCCAGGTTTTCCCATCCCCCATTTGCATAGTGCTATTTAGGATAAACCGGAGAAGTAGCCTAGACTGGAGCAAAACTGTATGCCTTATTGTTTGAAATGTCTACACCACATATATAGACTAAAGCCATTATTTCATACTAGCCAACAAATTTCAGCTTTCCTATCAAAATGGACACCTTTAGCTATTTTATGACAAACTGCTATTTGATTTCAGATCAGTATAGTGTTTCTGCTTCAGTAAGTTTATTGAGTCCGATTCTTGATCCCAAACTTTTCTGTCTGTAAAGCGATATTTGATTAAACTGGAGTAAAAAAATCTGAACACTTCAAATTTCGTGTGGCAAAAATGCGTATCTCATCCTGTTGGCCGACTTAATTGATTTCAGGTGTGGGGCAAAGTATATGCAAACATGGTGGTTGGATTGTTGGTGACCAAGAGGGAAATCTCAGGGCCTGCTTTCTAACAAAGGAATTAGATTCAGTGGGTTCAATGGGGTTCTATATAAAACCCTAGCGGGCTCTAACACTTGAAATAGTTAACCCTGGGTCAATTTAAACCCCACGTAAACTGAATCCTGGGTGATCTTGCATAACGTTTCACACTGCTCATAATTAACCCGGGGTTAACAATAATCCTGGTATTCATAAACTGACGTTTCACATTGTACATTTCTAAACCCTGGGTTAACATTCTTCTCTACATATTTGCGGGGTCAGTGTCATTGATTGGATGAGTGCAGCACGCGACCTGTTTACATACAAGCTCTAGCATTGCGCATCCTCGTATTGCTGACTGTAATATCAAATTTATACTGAATGGATACTTTGGACTGTAAAGGTAAGACAACACCCCTCAAATTGTCATGGTTTCTGTCAGCATTTGACATTTTTCCTCTCTAACGCTGAATTTACTGTTTATAAACAGTGTCCAGTGTTTCCGTGACTGTACAAAGCATGCAAATATGTACTTGATTGGTTGTCTGTTGCTATAGCTATAACATTCTAACACCAATGTTTCACAATGTACAAGTTTGGCACCACAATACAGTGCTAACCCCCTCTAAATTACAAGTGTCAAATATTCCTTTACCCTGGTTTAAAAGCGGTGTTTAGAACAACGATAACCCGGGGTTAAGTGACTCAATTTTAAAGAACCCTTTATGCCAAAAAAATTCTGTCGTTATAAAAATCATTCTATCGTGTCGCACCGCAACAGCTTGAGGCTGTCTACACTTGACGCGACAAAACGACCATTGCAAATCCATTTGTTCTTTGTGTCAGAAGTAGCGCGAGCACTTGAAGTATGTCAGAAATAGAACGGAGCATCAGTTTACTGTCGGCAATTTGACATGTTGCGCTGAATCTAGTGTAGACAGCATCACTGATTATAATGGATTCTATTTGCTTTTGTCGCGTCATCTGCTGCAGACACAGTGTAAGAAATCATAACTGTTCTATTGTCTTTTTGTGTCGCATTGTGCCACTCACGTCCGGTGTAGACAAGTAAGATTAACTAACTTGCAACTGCAAAAAAAGAGCTAAAAAGAGCTAAAATAAGGTTTACAAATCAGTTATGTTTTGAAGTTTATGCCATCAACTTCCAAAGAAAGGGTGTTTATGAATGTATCGCTGTCATGGAATTACATTATAGTGTAATTTGCAGTGATTTTTTCAAATGGAAAATGTAGAACATTTATTTCTAAGGAACACTTACAAATAATATTTCTGAGATATGCCTTTTTGTGATGTGGAAAAAATATATAAATAGCGATGTAAAACAAAAATCCTTGTTGTTTAGACTAAAACAGAGGCAGGCGTTCAGATGGAGCACTCATTGCTTGAGATGATTTCCTTGCTGAGTGCCTTTCTGCTGGTCTGAGATCTTCCTCATAGAATAGAGGCTTTATTGTCAGGACCTGTGACTCTTAGAGAACGAGAGGACAGGAATGAATGGATAGTTAGTAAGTTAGGGTCTTGTTTTTTTTTTTTCCACCAGCATAAGATAAATGGGGTCCAGACATTTAGGAATTTGAGGAATCTTATCTGGTGCCAAAACTATTTAAGGGAACTTTTGGTAGCACTTTATTTTACATGTCCTGTTCCTGAATAACTGGGTAATAACTAGGTACTAACCCTGAACCTACCCCTAAACCTAACCTTAACCCATGTTGTTACCTTATATTAACCAATACTGGTAACACTTTAGTTTAGGGTCCAATTCTTACTGTTAACTATAGTTGCTTATTAGCATGCATATTACTAGGATATTGGCTGTTTATTAGTACTAATAAAGCTAAATTTACATTACTAACTAATAATGAGCTGACCCCAATACTTTCTGAGGTACTTCACGGTAAGTACACAAACTGTAAAATAAGTATTTTTTATTAGTGTTAAAATGTTAATAAAAGAGAATGTTTCAGTTTCATATTCAGGTTATACAGTATAGCCAGATATTTAAAAAGAATATGCAGTGATTGTTATTTGCTGAATCAATTTCAGAAATTACTTAATTATTCCACTTCTAAAAATTTGTTTTATATATACAATACAATTCAAAAGTTTGGGGTCTTTAAGATTAAGTCTCATGCTTACCAAGGCTGCATTTATTTGATCAAAACTACAGTAAAAATTGTAATATTGTGATATCATTACATTTGAATATATATTACATTTTTGCAAATTCACACACAGTTAGTCAATAATATGTTCTATAAATTCAGTTCAGTAACCGCCGTACATGCTGACAGTGTTGCGGTCATATTTCAGTATGGACTCTAACAGTGACAGCAAATTGATTCTCTAACTAACGAATGATGGATTGCAGTTACATGCAGGTCAAATGGTTCCTTATTAAAGCTCATGAGCTGTTGTTGTTATTGAAAGTAGTTGCTTAGTCACTGTTCAATAGCATTTTGTGCTCAAAGTGACCATGAATCTGGTTTAAAGAAGTCTCACACCTATACTTCAGATGTAAAAATGTGTATGGAACTTGCAATATTTCCATTAAAGACAAATGGCAGGAAATGTAATTAATCTTTGCATATATTTGCCCTCTTAACCTTAGGTCAGCAACCCATTTAGCTGTTTATTAGAGTAAATGGCTTTCTTGATTAATGTGGAATGAATGGTGCTAATGCTAGTCAGCGTGGTAAACGTTCATCTGTATATGTTCTATATACGCAGTTAGCAATTTATGCTGCCTTCAAGTCATCTCATAATGATCATATTTACAACATACACCCACTTTAATGGTACCACAATGACGTAAATACCAGTGCGAGCTCTGACTTGCCAAGTTGGAGGCATGTGACTTAGCCTAGTGGAAGCTAATTGGTATTGATAATAAGGGGTGAATGCTAAATGTGTTATTTTAGCATTGTTGATGAAGAATAGCAATCAAGCTAGCCAGAAAATACTCCTTTATAACTCCTTTATCTGGTTTATGAGTAGACAAGATTGTGCAATGTAATTACATTCCCCATGATTCTCGGTGGCAGAGCTATTAAATGCACAAAGTGTCACTTGCACACATAATACGCATTATTTTCTCTTTATTTCGTTGCATTCGTCCTAAAAAGCTTCCTATCATTGTCAGGAATTGTAAATGAGAGAAATAAATATTACATTTATCAATTTGTTCTTTTTTTTCCCAGGAGGAACTGAATGCAGCATAAAGGAACTGAGTTTAGTGAAATATTCAAAATGGCTTCCTTCTGTTGAGCCATTACGGCTCTGATTGACAGTGCTGTGTGTTGGTGGCTCGACTTATCATTCAGCACTGTGGGGGGGAAATGCAACTGCTCCTGTTTCTGAGCCAGTCAATGCAGAGCATAGCAAAACATCCCTGAGTGAATTATAATGTTGCTCTTAAGCTCGATCGAGTGTTGGAGCGAACGCAAACACTTTTTGTCTTGGACAGGTGGTCTTATTATGCATGTGCGCGTATAAGAGAGCGCAAAGAAAATATATAAAGTCTGTTTAATCAGCCATAATTGGGTATATATCAAAGCCCTTCATTGCTGTTGAGACAATTTTGTTAGTTAGTGCGAGGCTCATATTGTCGACTGAAGAGCCGAGGGCTTTCGGAAAAAACAAAAATGTGTTTGTTAGCCTGTGTGCGTGTCGTATTTTACATAAAAATGAAATTTAAACCTATTAAGAGGTGGTTTTCAATTTACATGTGTGCAGTATTGTTGTAGGATTGGATTAGAGCTTTGCTGGGAGCTGGAATCACAGTTCACAGCTCGGTTCCTTATTACCGCTGCAGCAGGGGAGTACGATGACAGAAATAGTGCACTGAGGAGACATTTCAGTATCTCAGAATGGAATCGGCCACCACACACACACACACACACACACATTGGCTGGTATGTAGAGGACATGAATAGGAGTATGAGGCAAACAGCGATTAGGTCAAAAGTGACAGTGACTGCAGAGAGACGGAGGCAAGAGTGAGATAGTGTGTAAGAGAAAGAATAATGGATAGTGTGAGACATGGAAGGTGGTCATGGATAATAAAGAGAGACATTTCAGTCGGAAGCCCTGAGAACTCAACTCACCTCTGCTTTTCCTGTCTCTCTGCTCTTTTCCTCACCTCTCCTCATCTTCTTCCCTTTCTCCCCTCCCCCCTCTGCTGATATTCCTGTTACCATACCAACACAGCTCTCCACTTCAGGACCTGCTGGATGATGTACACACTCCAGTAAATATAATGCTTTAATCTAGTAATCCTAATTCTATAGAGCCGTTGACACAGAACACGCTGAGTTTCAGCTGCTTTTCTATGCAAAAAAGCGTTAGACTGACATATTTGACCATTGCGCTGCCGCATCTCGTTGCTTTTTTAGTTTGCGTTATGTAAAAGTTCAACTTTTAAAAACTCATTTCGAGACAAATTTTCATATTATTATCTCCATCTCAATGCACTGTGTCTAGCATTTTAAAATTAAAGTAATGCATTACACTCTACTCATGCAAGTGTTACATTGAAAAAAAAAAAAATTTGGGCTCAGTAACATTTGTTTAAATGAATATTTTTATTCCGTAGGGACTCAAAGTGACAGTAAAAACATTTATAACGTAACAAAAAGGTTTTTATTTCAAATAAATGCAGTTCTTTTGAACTTTCTAATGATCATAAAATCCTGGAAATTTCTACAAAAATACAAAAAAAACTTTTCCACAAAATTTCCAATCAACCAATCAAAATCCGTGTTCATTTTCATGCAATGTGTGGACTTTTTACCACCATTTGTCATATTTCCATTAAGCAAAAAAATATATATATATTTTATTTACAACTATACCCACCCGATCCCTAAACCTACCCAGTGATTTATAGTGCATACACACTTTATGAGCACATGTTCCCTGGGATCGAACTCACGGTTGCATGATCACATGTTGTTCATTTTCTATGTAAAGCACTTTGAATTGCCATTGTGTATGAAATGTGCTATATAAATAAACTTGCCTTGCCTTGCCTTGCCTTGCCTTGTTTTATATTGCAATGCTTTACCAATTGAGCTATGCAAAACCTGAAATATTATGCAGATAAAAGGGAAAAATGCTTTAAAACGAAAGTATCCTGTTGTCAATAGGGGCACAGCTTTAGAAAACGCCCCTATGGGTTGTATTTCATGAATTAAAATATTGTCGATAGGGGCGCAACTGTAGTGAACGCTCCTATGGGTTGAATTTCAAGGAAGTGCCAAACGACCTATATAGGCGTATTGGTAGGACATGTTGGCAGAAGAGGTGTGATCATCGAGCATAATTCAAATGACTCTTTCTTTACGCAGTTGGATAGTCCTTCAACCAATCAGACCACAAGAGGCGTGATCAACGGGCAGCGACCCTTCGCTTCTCTCTCGGTCATCGTATTAAACCCACCAATAACGCGCCAGGTGGATAAGCCATGCTGTGATTGGTTCCCGCAAAAGTGTAACAGAAGCAGTAGAAATTAATGTACGGGTTTCCAGACTGAGTTGCAGGACGAAATCAAATCGCCGGCAGATCAGACTGGATCCCAGTCTACATATTAAAATGATTTCTGAAAGATCATGTGACATTGAAGCCTGGAGTAATGATGCTGGAAAATCAGCTTTACATCATAAGAATAAATTACATTTTAAAATAAATTCAAATGGAAAAAAACTTTTTTTTAATCAAATAAATGCAGCTTTGATGAGCATAATAGACTTCTTCAAAAACAAAAAAATAGCATGACCCCAAACTTTTGAAGAGAAGCATACATCTAAGACAGAAGTGAATGCTATAATACAGTAATAACAGTAAGAGATGATAAAATGTGTACCTTGAATGTACTGATAATTTTCTGCCAGGACATTATCCATTATTCAGGAAATTTCTGTTAATCCTAAAACACAATGCAATGCATCATTCATCAAGTAAAACATCTGTAAAAAACGGATTCGGAAAATTCCTGCTTTTTACAGTAAATTGTGTGACTTTTTTACAGTGTAAGTTGCTTTGGATAAAAGCATTTGCCAAATGCCTAAATGCCCACATCAAACATGAACATGTACATTACAATAGTAAATATAAAAAAACTACTAGAAAATGTTGGAAATGTGCTCAAAACTAAAAACAAATAACATATAAGTGTACTCTTCACTACTAAATGTAATATGTACACTACTGTTACTGTAGTTTATAGGTCATTAGAATTGCATGTGCTTATGTTTGTGTATTTTCATCAAATAGGTCTATTCCCGATGAAATACTCTGTGCAGCCAAAGACAAAAGCATCTTGAGAGACTCATGACACACACAGACACACAAACACACACACACACACACACACACACACACATGTTGTGTTTCCATGTTTTATGGGGACATTCCATAGGCGTAATGCATTTTATACTGTACAAACCGTATTTTCTATCCCCCTACACTGCCCCTGCCCCTAAACCTACCCATCACAGGAGACATGCTGCATTTTTACTTTTTCAAAAAACATCACTTAGTGTGATTTATAAGATGTTTTCCTCATGGGGACCAAAAAAATGTCCCCACAAGGACAAAAATTTGGATATTGCAATCTTTGTGGGGACATTTTGTCCCCATACCGTAGGGATTACCAGTCCACACACACACACACACACACACACACACACACACACACACACACACACACACACACACACACACACACACACACACACACACACACACACACACACACACACACACACACACACACACATGTTGTGTTTCCATGTTTTATGGGGATATTCCATAGGCGTAATGCATTTTATACTGGTCAAACCGTATTTTCTATCCCCCTACACTGCCCCTGCCCCTAAACCTACCCATCACAGGAGACATGCTGCATTTTTACATTTTCAAAAAACATCACTTAGTGTGATTTATAAGATGTTTTCCTCATGGGGACCAAAAAATGTCCCCACAAGGACAAGGATTTTGGATATTGCCATCTTTGTGGGGACATTTTGTCCCCATACTGTATGGATTACCAGTCCACACACACACACACACACACACACACACACACACACACACACACACACACACACACACACACACACACACACACACACACACACACACACACACACACACACACACACACACACACACACACACACACACACACACACAGCAGGCCTGCCCCTAGAAAGTGTTCTCTGAGCTGAAAACACAATCAGGCTGTAGACTGGGTGAACAACAGGGAGTGTGTGAGGACAGAGGGAGGGGAAAAGTCTACTGCTGCTTCCCAGAGAAGAACACTTCACTGGAATTAGCTTCAGTTCAGATGGGAAAACCAGACTGAAAACAGTGGGGACTGTAATGGACAATACTGGGGACAATATTGTTACAGGCGCTTATTCTTGTCTTTCATAACATCTGTATGTGTGGCTCCACATTGAATCTGTTGCTCCGTTTCAACACCTAGAAAGTTGCCACCATAGTAATCCCAACGTGAAACATAGAAGACAGTCCCATAATGCACTGTGACAAGCTCTGTAAAAACAAAATTGTAATTATTTTTATTTAATGTATTGTGTTCTATGTATTTGTATGCTTATTAGCTTAGCAACATGTAACATCAAACTCTATTGAAATCAGTGCTCTTTGATTCTCCAGTACGGAGCGCTATTTATGTGGCATGAGTTGCTGTCTTGAGTGTTTCAAAATGGTCAAAAGCATATGCCCTTAGGCGGTAGACATTGAGGCAGCTTGCTAGGTTTTGGTAGCGAGGCTGTGTATTTTCCTGTTTACAGTTGTTGCAGACGTCTTTCTTACACACTAAATCAGACAATTCTAGATGATGGCCCAGATCATTGCTGTTTTACCAGTTTTTTGTCTCCTCCCCATCTACTTCTCTCTCTCACACATTTCTCACTAAGGGAGAGAAGGAGAAAGGGGCAAGACAAAGAAAGGCCAAGAGAGAGAGATTGCAAAAAAGGGAGAAAGATACAGAAAGAGAAAGAGGGGGAAAGTCGGTCAGACCCCCTCCTCGGTAGAACAGGAATGCAGGGAGTCTGGTGAAGGAATGTGGAATGGGTCTCAAGGGGAGGGGTATAGTCAAGATGTAAACACTGTTTGTGTGTGTGTGTATCATTCTATGAGTGTGTGTGCACAGTGTAATGGGTTCGAGGACTTGGAGCGCATTATGAGGTTGTGTTATACGTGTCCTGTGTGCGTGTGTTGGTGTATTTTGAGAAAAGGGGGCTCTTTAGGTAGGCCAGCTGTAAGGAACAGCTCCCCGTCTCTGATGACAGCTTTGGGCCAGTGAGGTGATTTTATCATGCATGGAAAAGTACCAGCCCCACTTAAACATTGCACTGATCCAAGACCAGTTTTCCAAACTCAATTCCTGACTTTTCCGAGATATTCCTAACCTTTGCCCTTCCGTCTTGAGCTTGGTACATTTACAGGATCTAATGCGGTTGTATTTAGCAACCCAGACTTAGTGGAAAAACATGCCTCTACCTACATTTTAGGAAGACTCGTTTTGCATTTCCCTGAGAAACTTTGTGTTCACTCACAAAACCTTTTGTGACGAAATAATAATAATAATTCGGTGGGATGAAAAACTATATTTCAGTGCTATTGTGGGTGAATGCAAAGTTTCTTGGGGGGAATGCTATAGTTTTGAAAGCATTGTCACATCTCAACTTTTTTTGTCCCCCACAATGTACTTTTCACACAAATTATAATTACAATTTATTGACAATCAGATAATAAAGACTTATCTTTGCGTGACTCTTTGTGCAATATGCTGTTATGACCTCAAAACACTTTTACCATAGTGCATGATATATTAACGTATACATTTTGACAATTGAATCACATTACCAGCTCTATATGTATCGCTTTTCTGATGTAGTAAACTGGTTCTGTAGCTCAGCTGGTACAGTATTGCACTTGTGTTGTGCCTTGCTTGGGTACGGATCCAGTGAAACACGAGTCACAATAAAAAAGCTCAAGGACTTGTAGGAACAAGGCATGAACTGGCATGGTTCTTCAGCAAGTGAGTTTTAATCTCATGTTTTCTATTTTGGTTAGGTTTAGGGTCGCATTTATTGTAGGTGGTATGTAATCTTCAAACCTTTTAGCGCCATTTACTGGACATTTCAATTCCAAACTGCTTTAGTAAGAACAACAACCAACTGAATAAGATGGTTGTTTTTGGATAAATCTGAACATGCTTTTATTGCCACTCACTGGATATTTCACTTTGAAAGTGTCACAAAATGTGCAAGAAGTAGCGTAATATCATTTTTCTCATCATTTGCCACATTTTTTACAATGAGCTTAGGTTGGCATTTAGATATGGATACAAAGCATGAAACATAATGAGCAATGTTTAATGTTAACATGATATTCCAAACCTTGTATGGGTTTAAACAGGCAATCTCAGCTTTGTAGCTGAGCATACATTCTCATTTAAAGTGACTTTCGGTACACTAATTGCCAGGACAGACCCTCTGGAACAACCTGGGGCGGAACGTGGGGAAGTGTCGCGCTCCAGGGAAGAACAGTGACAGAATAGGGCTAAAATCATATTACTTCTCAGTTCCTGGGTCAACACTGCTTGAGTTTGAGCCCACAATTTCTGCGTTAACAGCTTGAAGTGTTTGCCATCACAATCTGGAATTTAAATATGTTATTTAACTCGTTATTTAAACGCCTTCATGTTGTTCTAAACCTGTATGACCTTTTCTCTTCTGTAGAACACAAAAGGAGATGTTTAGCAGAATGTCTGAGCTGCTCTTGTCCATACAATGAATATAGTAATTCATGCTGCCAAGCTCCAAAACTGAAAAAAGCACCATAAAAGCAGTCCATACAACTTATATTCTTAATCATTTGAAGCCATATGATGAAATCATAGCTTTGAGTGAGGAAACAACCAATATTTTTCTTTATATGCTGAAAATCATCCGCAAAGTCATTGTTGTCAAACCTGAAATGTTTTTTGTTTGAGGTCAATAGCTTCTTGCACATTTCATGACCAATCATTATCCAAGAGGGAAAGAATTAATGTAAACGTAAGACCAAAGATTTTGGCCTGTTCCTCACATAAAACTATAATGCATGGCTACAAAGACTTAATTTACAATTTATACTACTTTTGTGGTGCTTTTTTGTCCTTTACTGTCCAGTTTCATTGTATAGCAAAGTTTGATTCATGCATTCTGCAAAATACCTCTTTTTGTGTTCCACAGAGGGAAGAAAGTCATTCAGGTTTGGGGAGTAAACAACACAACTGACACAATTTCCCTTTTCTGGGCGAACAACATTTTACTAATGTAATTATTATATATGAAAGCTTCCAGGTTATCACCCTGATAGAAAACTCTGTTTAGAATAAAATGAAATAAAGCCAATTAATCAATTACCTTGATAAAGCACTATAGAGCCTTTAAATTCTAAACTATTAATGTAACGCTGGTGGTCTACACTGTTCATCTGCTGATCTAGGGTGGAATAGAGCCACAGGCAAGGTTGAGTCAAGGTGCTGGGCTTAATTCAGACAGGGAGAGATATGTGAAGGTTAGGGTGAAAGACTGAACTGTATACTTCTACTACTATACTAGAACTAATGATTTTAATAAATAATGATACGCATTTGTGGTTGGGGTGTTATTTGGTGCTAAGAGGGCATTTGTGGCAACACTAAGTAGTTGAAAAGGGGGCAAAGAACTCTCTGTGTGTGTAAAAGAGAGATTGCCTTGCCTTTCTTGTAAGTGTGTGTGTGTGTGTGTGATATTTTTAGCTCGTTCCCTTCATGAGAGGGTGTGCTGCTGGAACACTACAGTATGCTTGTGTGTTTCGGAAACAAGCTTCAGTGCTAATAGCAAAAACTTACATAGTACACACATGTACACATAGAGACACAAACGCTGCGTCCAAAATCGAATACTTCCCTATACTATATAGTATGCGGATAAACAGTACACCAACAGAATAGTATGTCCGAAAACATAATATTTGAAAAACAGTTGCCGAAAAGTCCTACTTCTTCCGGCGAGATTCTGAAGTGTGCATTCGATGGATACTTTACTATCCCATGAGGTCACAGGAGAGTATTTGTGAATGGCAGTGAAGCGATGCATCTGACACTAGTAGATCACATGACAATGATAACATAGCGGATGTAGTACGTCCGGATTACATACATACTACACACATATATAACGAACTATTTTAAAGGTCACAAAGTAAGTTCAAATTCAAACGTAGTACCTACTCAGATACACGATTTTGGACGCACCGAACGTGTTCCCCTAAAAAGAACTCTATCCTTAAAGGAACACGCAACTTTTTTTGAAAATAGGCTAATTTTCCAATTTCCCTAGAGTTAAACAGTTGAGTAATAAAGAAGGAACTTTGCTGCCGTACCATGGGTGCAGCAGGCGCAATGATATTACGCAGCGCCTGAAAATAGTCCCCAGTATGCTCCCTGTGTAAGCCAAGTATAGCAGGTTGTGACGTTGGTTATGTTGACGGAAGTTATCCTATTTACAGGCTTGATTATTACACAGGAATGAGAGTATAGTTCCTATCCATATCGGCCTAGAAAATTGCAACTTTTTATTTTCCGTCGGTCTTGGTACACAATGTAAGAAGAATCTTTTAAGTTTTAAATATGAAAAATATCGAAAATCTTTGGTCATTTTTTTGTGAGATGCTAACGGTCTAATCAGATTCAATGATTTATTCTAAGCTATGCTAAAAGTGCTACCGGCCAGACCCAGAGATCAGCTGAATGGATTAGAAAACGGTAAAACTGAACTGTTGAACTCTAGGGGAGTTCGGCCTGTTTTGAAGGACACATCAGATGTATCCTTCGCAGCCTGTTTTAAAAAGAAGTGTCCCTTTTTATTGAGCGCCAAAACTACAAACCTAGAAATACTGAGGTTTTCAGAGTTTTATTGTGTCCTTATTTTTTTCTTATTAGAGTATTTGTTCAAATAGTTGAATTGTGCATTTAAGGTCAACTTCGGTTTCCTCTCAAATGTGTTGTATTAATACATTAATACAATAATACGATATATATTAATACAGTAAGAACTTAACCTACTCTGTTATCCAGATGAAAAAATATAGTTATAAATTCCAAACTATTTTCTTAATAAATGTGCCTTGTCTTATTTTTTCATGATCGAAAAGTTTCAAAATTATTATTGTTATATTTCTTTTATTAATCTTAAATTATTTCCCACTAAATATTCTGTCTCACTCATAAATACCCATTACAGTTACATTAAATGTTTTGCAAATTGTCATGTTTTATTTTCAAGTCAACATGGCTCTATTCTGGTGCTCCCTTTTCAATCAATCAATTTCAGATCCAAGCCTACCCTACATTATTTCCCAATGAACATTCAAACACTACACATTACAGAAGTAAAATGTCTTGCGGATGCTGTTTCAATTGGTGTTTGAGTTACCCAGGTTTAAACTTGTCTATAAACCGCAGTACGTCTCAGGTCAGAATGAGAGGACAACCTCTATCAGTGCTGATGGAACAGCATGTTGTATCCACACAAAGCTTGTAGATATTAACCTTCAACCTCATTTTTCCTTCCTCGTTTAGGATAGTTAATTACAAGGGCCTGGCCAAGCTCCCCCTATTGTCTGTGTGAAGAGCGTAGTAGACAGTCGACTCATTTGTAAGCACTAAACGAACACTAATTCACGGCCATGTCAGTGTGACCCTTAAACGGGCAAAGACGGAGGTAATAACACTTCTGTTTACATTCGTAGAGGTCTACACTGGTGACCCGATCTGGTGCTGTGAACTTTCATTTGCTTGCCCGTCTCCCTGGCTACAGAGGCCCCGCCCACACTTGGAGTTCCAGCCACACAGATGGCTCCCTGATGGTCTGTTTACATCTTATTTGCATACAGAAATCTCCACGTCTTGTCGCTGTCAAAACAGACGATTGCGTCCGAGCCTCAAGTGTCAGGGATATCTGCAGGGGTGCTACTCCCTATCTCAAACGCAGAAGACATGCCATTACAAAAACCTGTTTTTTAACTCTTTTTTTGATGCACTCAGAAAACAGATCTATTAGAAAATAAGCAGGGGAAAGAATTGCGGTTATTCTTGATACCACTTACAGTATGTTGTTTAGCAGTATTTGTATTTGCGTATAAGTGAACCGGGATCAAGGTCAATATGGTTGTGTATAGTGAAAAGGTTTCATCGGAAGGTATTGATTTTTTAATTACGTATCTTGCCTCAAAATAGCAGCAGAATGGCGCTCATTCTATAACAGCTGGCTGCAGACCCGGGAGAGAATAAACCTCATTGATATTCAAACCGCTCTTTATCAAGAGGACAGAGACCTGCAAGAGAGAGAGAGAGATGGGTTGAAGAGAAAGGAAAAAAGAAATTCATATTCGCTATCTGCATTTTTTGTGCTTGTTTTTAATTACATGATCATTTTCCAATCAAATACACTGATTTTTGCTGCTGTACCTTTAAGACTGTGTGTGCGGTCACATTTACAATATTTCGGACGCATTTTCAGGGGCGAATTCCACTCATTTCAGTTGTAGCGAAAGATTTCCCCACGCAGGATTCAGGGATTTGTCACGTTGAACAACTAAAAAAGCTGCTTGTATTGAAAGTGACTTCAGTGTGTACTTCATACATAGCTATATTTACAATTGAAATGTACCTTGCTGCACCAAATTCTGCTAAATTGACCATACATTGTGACATCTGTTAATATTCGCAGACATATTTGCATGTGAAATGGGTGAAAAACCCAAAATACATTGTGGAATTTGTTTATTTGTTTATTTAAAAGGATCCCCATTAGCTGACGCCAAGACGACAGCTATAGTCTTCCTGGGGTCCAAACAATACATACAAAACCCAATAATTACTATCACAATAACTCCAAATATATCATATGTAAAATAAAATAATGAAAAACAACATAGCACATAATACAACCTCACTCAACCAAGCCAGACAATATTATGATATTGAAAACAAATACAGTCTTAGTCTTTTTTTAAAACCATTTTTTCCCTTGATTTCACGAACCCCAACTGGAAGATTGTTCCAAAACACAATTGACCTATAAAAAATGGTCCTCTTCATAGAGCCAGATTTAGGTTGGGGTAAAGAAATCTGTCAACTATTCACCCCTCTTGTGTAATGTGAATGCAAATCTGAATAGTAAATTATATTATCATAAAAAAATTTTGGAGTCAGAGTATTAATAATTCTATGAAGGTATACTAACATATTAACAGATAGTCTATCCTTGACCATCAGCCAAGCAAGGCGTTCATGCATCACTGAAACACTAGTTCTCGAAGAACAACCAAGAACCAGTCTTGCAGCCTTGTTTTGAGCCACTTGTAATTCTTGATGCAGCAGACCATACAACAGAACAGTAATCCAAATGACACAAAACCAATGTACAAACAACACGACTAAACAGCTGTGAATTTAGAAACTGTGCACATTTATGCATAACTGCAACAGCTCTACCCATTTTAGCAACAACTGTGTTAATGTGATCAGACCATGACAATGTGGAATCAAGACAAAGTCCAAAAAGCTTCACCTTTTTTACCTGCTGTATATTTTGATCATTTACTTGTATATTAATTTTAAGATTATCAGATACTCTATACTTAGAACCAAATATTATACTCTTAGTTTTGGAAATATTTAAAACAAGTTTATTTGTTTTGATCCAGTTATACAATTTGCTAATCTCACAAGACAGAACCTGATTAAGCTCTGAACATGTAGAGGCTGCATAATAAAGAGTAGTATCATCAGCAAACATAGTCAATGTAGCCTTACTGAGTATATAAGGCATATCATTTGTAAAAATTGAAAATAACAAAGGTCAGAGGTAACTTCCTTGAGGAACACCACAATCCAAGGACCTGCTACAAGATAATGCACCATTAAAATAAACTCTTTGCGACCTCTCCGACAAATAGCTCTTAAACCACTTGATTGCTGAGGAAGTAAAACCATAACTAATAAGTTTGGAAATCAAAATTTCATGATCGATCACATCAAAGGCAGCACTGAAGTCCAGTAGTAGTGTACCCACTAGCATTGAATTATCAATTGATGTTAGCCAGCTATCCGACTTTTGAGTTATTGCAGTGCAGGTGGAATGACCATACCTATAAGCATGCTGAAACATCGTAGTCAAATAATTTTTAGAAAAATAATCTTGCACTTGCTTAAATACAATCTTTTCCAATAGTTTACTAAGAATAGGCAAAATGCTTATATGCCTACTATTTGGACCACAGAAAGTTAATTTTGTGTCTTTGGGCAAAGGAATTATCTTACCCTCATTCCAAAGTTTTGGACACTCACCACCAATCAGACATCTGTTAAAAATGTGACAGACTGGTTTAGAATTATGTCCAGCTGATAACTTCAACAGCTGACTATCCAAGTTGTCTGTACCAGCAGACCCACCAACAGTCAAAGATCTCAACAACATTTCCACCTGCACAACATTAACCTGATGAAATTCAAAACTACACAGTTTATCTTTCATAATACACCTTTCAATTAGCTCATTTGAGTTGGAATCAACAGTGTATTTCATTGTCTCTCTAAAATTAGAAAACTTATTAACAAAATAATCATTAAAATAATTTGCAATCTGTATTGGCTTAGTCAAATAAACTCCATTCAATTCAACAAAAGAAGAACAAGTAGATTTTTTCCCCATAATTTCATTGAGTACATTCCACATTCTCTTACAATCTGTACCACTATCGTCAATTCTCTTGTGATAATATTTTTTCTTTTTCACTCTGTTCACATTGGTCACCTGATTCCTTAAAATACAATACAAAATTCTGTCCTCAAGAGTTTCAGAAAGAACCGCAACCTTTTTAGCCTCTTCCCTTTGAGCCATTAAGCTCCTTAATGGACATATTCACACAGTATTTGTGACTTACTAACTGTTAAGATTGAACAGAAAATATAAAATACTTTATACAACAGTTAGATCTCGTCCTGCAATCTGATTGGTCAAGCAGTGTTAGCGTTGGAGACCAACATGCAGCTCTGTGCCTTTTCAACGTTTGCATGTTCCAGACGGTTCGTTCATTAATGGATTGTTTTGTTGTGCCAATTTATTCGGGAATGAATCCAGTGAAAAGCTGTTTATCAAAATGCATTCTTCAGCGATCTTGTGTTCTCGTACTACGCCATGATCAACCGTCGAAGTTCAATTCCAATTCTCAAGAACGCAAGTACAGAGGACACATGAAAGTACCCGGATGTGTTCTTGATATCAAGGATGCATCGAATGCAGGGTGTTTCTCAAACGAAAGACTGCATCTTACGAAGGATGCATATCTCAGCTGCCATGTCATCAGACGTCGCTGAAGGCCATCTCTATTTGAAGGATCCTTGGAAGGCAGCCTTCATTTCGTGTCCTTCATTCAGCCTGTTTTGAAGGATGCATGGGATGCATCCTTCACGACCTTAAATAACCCACAATCCTTTGGACACATTTAGCTGTCATTCACTGCATTGCGTAAATAGAAAGTCAGGTAATATTAATATTTGTAATACAGAGTATTTTTTCCAAAATTAAGTTTAAATAGTATTTCCGTGACGTGATGACGGGGGCGGGAACATGTGTGACGTAGCCATACGCACTTACTAGACCGTCTCATTCTAGTGTTTAATGCTGAGGACTCAGCAGAAGGTCTGGAGTCTATCGCAGCTTTCATTGGTCAAGGACCGCCCAAGAGACGTTTGACTGACATGTAAAGCAAACAATCACAGTTTGTTTTGTTCCGCGTCATGGTTAGGGGCGTGAAAATGTTAAGTCGATGTTCCTGCAATAAGAAATGTGCATCTATAAATTATCTATTCAGGATCGTTGTGCAAGTTTACTGCAACAATAGATTCGTGAATTTTACATACTTTTGAAAATACAGCATTTAGTTGATCATGATAATCGCTCGTTGTCATAGTTGTAAACACGATGCCGTTCTTCTTCCATGAGGGAGTTTGGCGTCACTGCATTTGTTTCCAGGCAGGCCGTTAAAGAACGCAACAGACACATGGACATCCTGTAGAATTCAACCAATCATATGTTCAGCAACAAGTTCGCAGCATATCTGAATTCTCATAAAGATGTGTTCTGTGTCCTCAGGTTCTTCCGAGTTCGTTCTTTCAAGGTCACCTGGCAAGACCGGTCTCCACGAGAACGCAAGTCCGTTCTTTGCGTTCTTGGAATTGAGAAAAAGCCACTGTGTTTATTAATGAGTCATTGAATCAGTAGTTTAACAACACTGATTCACAGTAGTAACTGGCAATATTGTGTCTATTGCATAAGTTACTCATTATTAACATATAGAACAGTTTTATTAAAGCAATATCACACTGTGCAAAGAAGATTTTTTTTTGTGTGGAGGATTCTTTAATTCCTATGTCAAAAGATCAATTCCTAAAGAAAAATGATTTATTCATAATATGATTCCTTTTAAATGAAATGATAAATATGAAGTCTATGAGTTTAGAGTTCTGTGTGTATGTCAATAGGCTATGCCTTTCTGTACTGGAATGAGCTTGTGTGTATGTTTTTTTAGAAATTGTGGATGTGCTGTGAGTTTGACAGTGTGTTTGTATGTATGTGTTCTGGCGATCCTCCAAGCGGGTCGAGGGGCCCAGCAGAGAGCAGACTCATTCAGGGTGGCTGGGAGAAATATCTTTCTTTAGTCTTGTTGTATGCCTTCATAAACCTTACAGCTTTCTTTTCTAACAGCGTTTCCCTGAGTGCACACTGCTGTTCGTTCCTTCCTCTACTGGCATCAGGCACAATCTATTCCTCCCTGTTTGATTGGCAGGTGTTGCCTCGTAACTTTAAATGTTCCTCTTGCTCATTGTGAGGTAATGACTTCTGATTGTGGTGGATTGAAGCCAGCGTTTAAGCGAAATAATCTAGGCTAATGATTGTGCTCTTCAATTATTTATCAGACTCAACACGCTCGCTCTGCACAGTATATATAGACATCCTGCTGGCTGGTTGGCTGGCTGGCCTGATGACCTAGTGACTGACTGGCAGCTGTGCTGACTGGCCTATTTGCCAGGAATTGCTGAGTCACGCTGCCCTTGGGGTGGAGGGGCTCTCTAGAGCTGGTCCCAGATCTGCAGGGAGGCACTTATACTGATTCTAATGTGTATTGATGTACATTTGTGTTTCACAAAGTCAACATTCTTCTGGGTATAAATGACCATAAATGGTTCAATGAGTGGAGTTTTCTTACCTCTGTTGACATATTTCTTATGAAATCTATCTATGTATCTATCTATGTATCTATCTATGTATCTATCTATGTATCTATCTATGTATCTATCTATCTATCTATCTATCTATCTATCTATCTATCTATCTATCTATCTATCTATCTATCTATCTATCTATCTATCTATCTATCTATCTATCTATCTATCTATCTATCTATCTATCTATCTATCTATCTATCTTTCTATCTATCTATCTATCTATCTATAATTTTTCATGAATGTATGGATAGATAGATAGATAGATAGATAGATAGATAGATAGATAGATAGATAGATAGATAGATAGATAGATAGATAGATAGATAGATAGAATACACTGATGAGCCAAAATATTATGACCTATGAAATAATTTTGATCGTCTCCAGTCAAAACCAAATATTAAGATTTGGGTAGATTAGATGGTAGATTAATGACTCGTAATCAATGTGTTGGATGCAGGAGAAATGGCCAGGAATAAAGATCTGAGCGATTTTGACAAGGGCCAAATTGTTATGGAAAGGCAAATTGTTCTCTGAAACGGGAAGGCTTGTTGTTCATGGTAAGCAGTGTTGAGGATTTACCAACAATGGTGTGAGGAGGGACGAACCACAAACTGGTAACAGGGTGTTGGATGCCCAAGGCTCATCGATGTACGAGGGGAAGACTATCCCGCCTCTTTACCTAGGAAAGTGATGGCACCAGGATGCACTTTGGGATGACGACAAGCCGGTGCAGGGAGTGTGATTCTCTGGGCAATGTTCTGCTGGGAAACCCTGGGTCCGGCCATTCATGTGGATGTCAATTTGACACATACCACCTGAGCATTGTTGCAGACCAGACCACCCCTTCATGACAGTGGTGTTCCCTGGTGTCTGTGGCCTCTTTCAGCAGGATAATGAGCCTTGCCACAAAGCAAAAATGGTTCAGGAATGGTTTGAGGAGCACAACAAGGTTTAGGTTTGACTTCCTCCAAATTCCCCAGATCTCAATCCAATCGAGCGTCTGTGAGATTTGCTGCACCAACAAATTTGATCCAAGATGGCTTAACCTACAGGACTTGAAGGATCTGCTGCTAACGTCTTGATGCCAGATAACACAAGACACATTCAGGGGTCTTCTAGAGTCCATGCCTCAGTGGGTCGGCACTGTTTTGACAGCATGCACTGGACCAACAGAATATTAGGCATGAATATAATGTCATAATGTTTTGGCTCATTGGTATATATTGAAATTTCCATGGCTTTTCAATCAGTGTTATTTTAGTATTACCTAGTGTTAATTAATATTTTGCTATTATTTAGGATTAATAACTTTTATTTTATATTTTGTCATTTTAATTTTAGTAGGCTAATTGTGTTGTGCTTTTGTTGTTATTTTTTCTCATATTTTTGTTTAACTTTCATTTATTTCATTTTTTGGGGGGTAATTTTCACAAAAAATGTATGCCCTCCAGAATATTTTGTTGTATGAATATCTTGCATTATGCAGATAACAGACCCTCTGCTTTAAAAAAAAAAAAAACTTTTTATTATAGCTTCATGCATTCTTTTTTATCAACAGTATGTTTCCTAAAATAAAAAATATATATATTTTGAGCAAAAAGCTGAGAAAATCATGTTTTTGTCAAAGACTTTGGCTCAGATTCAGTACGATGATCAAAATTCAAAACATAGATTGAGTCCATCAACACCTCCAAAGCTTGCACAGTCCTGACCACTCCACTGGGATGATATTTCATTCAGTAACGTTCAGTAACGTCAGGCCATTTTGATTTATATGCTGTTTGTTGTTGATGATCGCATTATTTTTCATATGCATCTGCATACAAATGAGATTGCTCGTTTCTGCTTCTTTTTTTCTTGTGTTTTGATCTGGAGATACTGTACTTGTTCAGGAGATGTGTAATAGTACCTTATAACAGGGATAACAGGGAAAGAGTTAAGTAACAATATTCTAAAATGTTTAAATTGACTAACTTTAGGTTACAAGCCTAGACCGTTAACCACCAGGCACTTTAGTGTGGGGGTACATTTAACAAATCCAAGTGATTAGGAGCAGTATTAGATCCATGGAAACATCAAGGGACACCTATTAAAAACACTAAAGCTCTTTAAAACCGATCTCGTGTTGCTGAGAGAAAAGATGTGGGAATAAACGTGTTGTTGAGTGAAGAAAACCTCAGTCTGTTTTGCAAACGCCACAATGGCCTCCTCAGCCACCCTAACAACCACAAACCGCTACAGCTATTACAGTAAACACTCTCTAAGACACACACACAACGAGAGACAATGGTTAACGTGAGAGGGAAGCAAAAAGACGCAGTTTGTGTAAATGTTTATTGTGCTAAGATGTTTATTTGTGTCCACAGAAACATGAGTGTAGTGTGTTGAGGTATTTGTATCTGTAGACAGGGACACCTGCATCTGAAATGTGGCATAGGGGCTGGCGTGCAGGCAGAATCCAAAATACAGCCGCATAATGACTAGATACCTGCCTGAACAGATGACATGTGTAAACCCCCCATCAACACAGCCTTGGTGGTCCAGTCCTCACCTTCTATTGGGGGACAAGCACATCCATTTCTGTTGAAGATAACATCTCATGGCTTAGGCAGAGCCCAAGAGAGACTTGTGTGGGTGTTGGAATGCTATGGCTGTTTTGATATTCACTAAAACTACAGAATTACAACTATGATATTTAAAAACAAAACATTTTGTCTATGAACATATTCAAATGGCTTGGATGAGACTGCATGGGCTGAGGGAATCATTTGGTACAGGGCCAATGACTAATACATGCATATATCTTTCCTACAATACCATTAATGACGGTAATATACCGTTTTTGTAGAACTTTTTGGGGGAATTCTTCCTCATTAGAAAAAAAAACTGCATTAAATGACAAGAAATTCTTCAGGAAAGAGAAAATGTATGGGATGTGGGATCTTGCACATAGAAAATTTAAATGTGCAGTGTGTAATATTTATGAGGATCTATTTACAGAAGTGCAATATAATGTTTTCAGTGTTTTCAATATAACATTTCAATTAATGTTTTCTGTAGTGTGTAAAGACCTTACATTATGAACTGTTATGTTTTTATTACCTTAGAATGAGCCATTTCTATCTACATACACCGCAGGTCCCCTTACAGTGAAGTCGCTATTCTGCGTCACCATGTTAACCCGCCATGTTTTTACAGTAGCCCTAAATGGACAAACTGCTCTACAGAGCGCTAGCTACTCTCTGCTGTCTCAGACGACGACATCTTTGTCCTGCGTAGGCCACCGTAGCTTCTCTATGTGCTTAGAAAGGGAGGGGTGAGCGGTAGGCGATTGCAATTCGCAAAATTACCACGAGATGCCGCTAAAATAAGTTGAAAGGTGTCATCTGCACAATATTGTGGCTGTGTATGAAAGCTAGTTTCTTTACTCTAAATCTTTACTCTGAATGTCTATTTTCACATAGAAATGAACTGGAGATGTTAACAAGATGGAAGCTGAGTGAACCGACTTGTCAGACTCAAACACTGACTCGACCTGTTGCTAACACTGCACCATGGCTCCAACTTCTTATAATATTTACGTTGTATACCGAGGACATGAAGCATTTATGTGGCATGCTGGTGTTGCTCTTGACTCTCTTTGTGTAAACCTGAAGCCGTTTACCATGGGATAGAGAGAAATGTTTCCTATTACAGTGACAGAGTGCGCAACACGGAGATGAATGAGATAGAGGTTGAAGGGAGAAGGAGGGTAGAGTGGCAAGAAGGAAATAAACATTAGAGGAACGAAGAGAGAGAGAGGGACAGGCAAGGATGGATGGTGCAACTAAGCTATGCACGCTGCCAAAATCGTAGAAATAAATTAAAAAGGAGGAGTGCGGGCCCAGCAAAGGACGTTTGTTTTGCTGTGACGTTTGTGCAGAGTCGAAAGATTTTCTGTCCTGTCGAGGCGGATATGACTGCGGCCAAAAAATCTTTCCTTCAAACTTCAGCCAAAAGTTGAAGAGAGATCATAGCTCTCTCACATTAGCAGCACTGGAAAAAAAATGAAAGCATTGCACATGAACACTCAAGCATTTCACATCTTCTCTAATTAATATAAAAATTTGTTTTAAACGTGCCCAAGTTAAATAAATGCATTATTTAATTTTGTAAATAACAATTAGACAGAAATTCATTTAGATAACTCTTGTTTTAATTCAGAGCTTTGATATGCTATTTTATTGGATAAATTATGGTGCTTGATTAAATTGTTTGGTATTAAGTGGCATGTAGATGACGTTAATTGTTCTTTTCAAAATGCATTTGTGCGTTTTAATGTGTCTGAAGCAGCTGTAGTTGATATCGGACCCTGTGGGAATGAGGCAAGACCAAATTAGGGAAAATCGAGGGTAGAGCAAAAAGCAGGAACAGATTTAAGTGGTGACTATAGACAAATAAGACAAAATAGTGTAGTAAAAATACATATAGGGGCTAGCTGTCACATAAAGATGTTCTATATAAAAAGTATATATTTTTGTTAAATTTTTGTATGTTACCTTTTACCTTATTAATGAATTGTTTATGCCTCATTATTCCTTTATTGTTCATTTTGTCTAAACATTTTGAAAAGCTTGTTGATTGTAAATGACTCTCAAATCACTCCCTCTTGAATAAAAATAACACTACTATAGTTTACTTGACTATCCATGCATAATTATTTTTAGAAAAATCATGTTAAAATGTCTTTAGATTTTAAATAAAAGGTTCAATAAACTGTTTAAGATTGTAAAAGATTGTAAAAATGCTACAGTAAAAAAAAAATGTGTTAAAAAATTTTCTGTAAAAGAATAACTGTCTAACCTTGCATGTAAAATACTGTTACATTTACAGTTTTTGGAAGTGAGAAAAGAACAAGTCATTGTATAATTCACAGTGAAAACTGTAAATTGACATTCCTAGAATTCCCTGCGTGACACTTCCCATTTAATGTATTTTCGTTGAAATCCAATGTACAGTATATCGATGTCATTTCCTTGAAAATGTTGTTTATTCTTAGTTTTAAAAAAAAGAGTTATGTACATTAGGGTTTTATGTTACATCTAAAGTTGTTAAATTAATGTTGTATTTTTTTTTATGTGTTACCATTCTGGTGTTTCGTATTTGTGTGAATGGCACTGTAGTACAACGGTACAAAACAGATATAAGTACTTCAATAGGTTGGTAAATTAACATTATCAGTTAATGAAATACATTATTTTACTGTAAATTTAAGTTAAACCTGTAAGACCTAAAATGTTGTTACCATATTTTACTATACATTTCTATCAACCACAGCTGCAGGGTTTTTCCTTTTTTTTACCATAAAGTCATTCCATGTTTTACTATTATTTCATATGCCAGGCTTTACAGGGTTAATATTTGACAGATCAAGACAGCGATCTGTGTCCTGGTGATAAACCAGATCTTGTTTGTGCTCTTTCATTCAAGCAGATGTCACCTGGTGACACTTGATGGTTATACACACCTGTGACATATGGCTTCAAGGGCTTATGTTTCCAGCACATCTTCATCCCCATCCCCATCATCTTCATTATTAGAGCATCCAACAAAACTGATGTCAAATCAACAGTAAAGTCCAAAACAGGTAGATGAACATGAATGCTTATAGATAATCTTGATTTGACACGTCACTGCCACAAAGGACGCTATAATAGGCATTAGCAATCTTCAGCAAATATTCTCTTTCAAGAATCTTGCTGAGCAAGTTAATTAAACTGTTAAAGGGACAGTTCCCCCAAAACCAAAAATTCTGACGTCATTTACTCACCCTCATGTCGCTCCAAATCTGTGTGTTTCTTTCTTCTGTTGAACACAAACTAAGATATTTTGAAGAATGTTGGTAACAGTTGACTGTAGCCATTGACTTCCATAATATATATATATATATATATATATATATATATATATATATATATATATATGGAAGTCATATGGAAGTCAATGGCTACAGTCAACTGTTTAGTTACCTATATTTTTCAAAATATCTTTTTTTGTGTTCAACAGAAGAAAGAAACTCATATACACCTGGATGGCTTGAGGGTGAGTAAATCATGGGATAATATTCATTTTTGTGTGAACTATCCCTTTAAAAACTAAAATTACCTCCACAATAATGTAAGAATCCATGGGAAAAAGGTTTGCAGAGTGTCCTTCTGAGTCACCAAGATTTTTGCCAAGTAAGACATGTTCCTGCGTCAACATATTTTGTTGATCCTGGAACAACTTTCTTGAATGTCCTAACCCTATCCCTACCCCTAAACCTAACCCTACCAATAAATTCTCCCTAAAATCAGAGGATAATAATTGGTGAATAACACTGATGTAAGGACCTCACCCTGGTTGTAAACTTGACATAAACTGTAAACTTGTTCCTCAAATCTGATTGGTTGATTGGAATGTAGTTCCAGGATCAACAAAGATGTTTCTGGCCTAGAATGTGGCTTTGACCAGAATCCTATAGGCAAGATACTGAATCCAAAAATGACAGTGTACTCCATGCACACTGTAAAAAATAAAAAAATAAAAAAATGTAATGCCAACTTATTACCCGGACATTATCCAGTAATTTTTCGGACATTTCCATTAACCCTAAAACACAACGCAACAAAGTTCAAAATTCAAAATACATGTAAAACACCTCTGAGAAATAAATACGGAAAATGAATACAGTACACTGTGCCCTATTTTTACAGATTTTTTTTAGAGTGCTGGGTTATTATTGTTAACTAAAACTAAAACCATTAAAAAAAATCAGTTTCATCAATTGAAATAAAAAAGGCTAGCTGAAATAAAACATAAAGCTTAATCTTTTTTTTATTTCATCTAGTTGCCCAGGCAACATTTATTATCTTTATTTAGTTTAACCTGAAGTACTAAAATAACTCAAACTGAAGTAAAAATGAATCAAACTATATTAAAACTCCCGAAAAACTAATCAAAATGACAAAAACAAAACAAAACGATTATAACTAAACAAAATGAATTCAGCATATTAATAGAAACTCTAATAGTATATTAATGATACTAAAACAACAGTGACTACATGGCAGTGTGTCGTAGTTATCAGGAAAGCTCAGTCGAGCTCAATAAAGTGTAAACAGTGTCATCTGTCCCTGTTCTCTCCTTCGTAGAGCAGCGAGGTAAAAGCCACTAAGACACTGTCATGGAAGAGAGTTAATACATTTCCTTTCTATCAGCAGGGAAGCACTGTTTGTACGTATCACTGCTGGAGGAAAAGGCAACAGATCATCGGTTTTCCTCTCCTTTGTTACCTAGGGGGACCCAGTTCGGGACTCAGCAGTGGGTAAAAAGCGAGAAAGCAATTGCTAACATCACGGGGAATTGAGCACACACCAGGATGGAAAGAGAATTTGGCGCTGTTGTTTTTAGCCAGGCCCCCCAAACGGGGCGGTGTAATCGCTTGGGTTTGTTGGTGGTAGTGACGGTTCAGGATTAGATTGCCAGCAAATGCATTTAATCCCATGAGTCTCACCTCTCCTCTTCCTCCGCATTTAATATTCGGTATAGTGTGAACAACAGATTCTGTCACCTCTGAGCTCTCACTCACTCGCACACTAGTTATTGTTTTGTTTTCGACAAAATTAAGAGAAATGTATTTTAGTCCCCTCTCGCTCTCTATTTCAGGCTTGAATAAACAGCAATTTCTTGTTGTTTAAATACGAAAGTATATTTCTGCTCTTGCGCTCAGTTTATACTTATGGAACCCTTTTGTATTCTGCCGCTCTCTTGTTTTGCCACTACAAGAGGGTTTGTTGTTGGAGTGTCTCAGTGGAATGGGGTGATATAAGGATTATGTCTCTCCAAATGACATTTAAACAGGGGATCAGCAAAATGGGAAAGATTGTTGGACCGGTGGTATATTCTAAAGTGAATGTGAACTATGTGCCCTCAAAATTGACATTTTTTCTGTTGAATTTCTTAATACTATATTATCATTTGTGGCTATGTGTGTTTTGGTTAAACCTGTCAAGAACATGTCATATTTTACCCTACATTTATACTGGTAGTGTATTTATTCAAATGGTGGTACTGGATTTCATTTATGCCATACTTTCAACGCAAATAACGGGAATTGTATGCCCATATTCTTATGAATATTGCATATTCAGTCTCATTATACTCATTTGACATAGAAGTATGCATATTGAGATGTGAGGATAGTGTCCAGACAGGATGGTTTTTGTTATTGTACTACAGTAAACACATGGAAGTTGTGTGATCTCGTCTGGAGTTGCTGGTGGTTTTTGATGCTCCATGATCGCTCAGAACAGGGTTTCTCTCTCTAATGTGTGTTGGGATAGAAATGTAAATCCCGAAGTGGTGGTGTGATTTGTGATGGCAGAACACTCTATTCCACTATACAGTGGTTTCAGGCCAGTACATATGTAAAGCTTAAGGTCTTTACTAAATTTCTTTCTTTATAGAGTGATTCTATAATTGGAGCATTTAACATTTGGCATTTTAAAAAAAATTAAGGAAGAATTATTTCGAGTATCTTATTGAAAATATCTTAAATTTGAATAATTCATTGCTTGCCAAACACAAGTTACTTACCTTTTTAACAAAAAAAAGTAATTTCTTTATAGTATTGTTTGTGACATCATTTCCTGTATCTTACATAGTTGTGGGAGATAATTCCACCAATTTAAAGGGAAAATGTGGTACGGTAACAGAATTGATGCAAAATTTATGTACGCACATTTTTATAAGATAAAAGTTATTTTTAAACAATTTGGTGTTGTAGAATTAGGAAAATTAGGGCTTTTATAAGTAAAATTATAATATATATATATATATATATATATATATATATATATATATATATATATATATATATATATATATATATATATATATATATATATATATATATATATATTTATATTTGATTACACAATGATACATGATGGAACAAATACACTAATTTGGGCAACAAGAAATCATAATTTTCAGACACTTTACAGAAAATATTATATTGTTATGGTCTGTAACATCTTGTGATACATTACAATAAGAAACAAATTATTAAAATAATTAATTATACCTGCAATTATAGAATCACCCATATACATGTGAAGGACACTGCGGATATTTTTTATTAGATACATCCTTTATCTAGCATCATACGTCACTTAAATGGTTGGAAATGTGACTATAGTGTCATATTTTGACACCTTCTCTCATGCCACACTCTCAACAAAACACCACGTGAGCTCTTCCTTGGGTTGGTTAGCCAATATGTGAACGACAGATCATAACAGTGTGAGCACAGTTGCTCGAACTGATGCCCGCCGTCAGTCACTATATTCAATAGCAAGTCAACCTGACCTAGAATTGCTACTTATTACAATATGGACTAAACCATCTGGCCGGATCAAAGCGGGGGGAGGCGAGCACACATCAGCGGCACTCGCTGATTTCTGATGGGGGAAGCCATGTTAGTGCCGTGAGCTATTTTAATCACTTGAGTTTCATAAGGAAAGGCTGTGGCTAGCACGTTTTGGGGAGAGTGAGTCGCTCGTGAAGCCCCGTCGCGCGGAACCGGACACCCCTCTGTGTTTTTCCAACCGCACACTTTTCACCATTAAAATATAGCGGCTTTTCCCAACCACTGTAAAGGAGAGCAGTCCAAAGGATAAAGGAAATAGAGTATCCTTTTTGCATCTAAAACACGTAATGTCGATTAAAAACAAGCATAGCCCTCCCTACAAGTGGTCCGATATATTGTCTATAAGGACTGACGTTGATTCTCATAAGATCTTTGTGTTAGTGCAACGAGCTGCGGTTATTATTTGATTCACTGCTATTTTTAACGGCTAACGCTCGCGCTACAAAACACACAGCAGACTTGATTTAAAACGTTTATTATAGTGGATCTCCAGCACACAAGAGCCAGCACAGGATTTTAAGCTCTCTCTCTCTCTCGCTCGCTCTCTTTGACCAGGAGCTTGATAAAACAGCTCCCCTCCCCCAAAGCTTTGGCGAAACAGGAACAACTTCTTTGAGAGAGAGAAAAAAGGGCTGCACAAGTTTGGGACGTCTTGGATCAGCCGTTTGGCCATTTGTAGTCTGGAGCTGAGATTTTTTCCCTCTACACAGATTCTTTGGGTTTTTACCTTGGATTGTCGGAGCCCTTTGTTAGCGAGAAGGCTCGGGCATCCATGCTCTTGTATTTTTCTTTGGAAAATGGGATACCTCTAGGATTATAATGAGGGGAACGCGCTCGCTTGTGGAATAACTTCACTTTTTTTCAGTGGGAATGGAATTCGCGGAGCCCTGATTTTTTTTGTATCAATTGCACATACAATGGGAAAAGTGCTTTGTGTGGAATATTTACCGTGCTCAACATGGGTAAGATTTGTTTTGCTTTCGTTCCTACTTTTTTTCTTCCATGCTCGATTGGCCTCGCTCCCATTGAAATATACTTGGGGAAACCCCAAAGAAAACCTTATTTAAGATTATATGATTTTCAACATCACATTTAAATAGACTACGTGCTATTAATTTACCTCGGTTGTGTTTTATTGTTTTCCCTTTATCAATATGCATTCATAGTAAGACACGTATAACTTTCTTGCAAATACCATTATGGCTGGAGATGCTAAAGGAAGCTTGTTTTTCCCACCCCGCGGTTTTCCCACTCTCATATCTACTTTTAATCGCAACAAATCTCAACAATTCATTTTAAAGCATTTATTTCCGTGTGCACCATTTTTACGTTCCCCTTGTAAACTCCTTTGCTTCTCCAACTTTCCTTTTTGTCCTCTTCAGAGAATCCACCAGGTTACAAGGAAGTTCGTGAGGCCGCCGCTGCGTGTTTTTACTGCTCTCCATTGTTACACCAAACCCCATTTAGTTTTCTTACAATGTTGCTAAAACCCTCGTTTTTAAACCATATATCCAGCTAAACGTGATACGCAACTCGACTGCAGATATAAACGGCGTTTTGTTGTGTATTAGCTTCCTCTGTGTGCAGGTATCTGTGTTCGGTTACTCGAGAGAGGCGAGTTAACTGTGCCCAGGCCTGCACTCAGCAGGGTGTATCACAAATGGGCAAAAACATAAACAAGAACCAAGTTGTTTTAGGACTGCATCTTATTCACAAGGTTGTCAAAATGTCTATGACCTTAGAAAGTTTTGCTTTTTTGCTTGATAAGGTTGTCACAGTCAAGGAACTCACATTCTCTGCATATTTGTGATATTTATTTAAAAAAAAGCCCATGTTTGCTGGGTGTGGTTTGCCAAGCAGGAAAACATAACCTTAGATGCTTTATCTATAGGTGTTACAACCTCTGGTTACCCTGGTTTGAACTTAAGTGACTTTTAGTGCATTATGTATGAACATTTAAAGACCGGTCTTCCTATATAGTGTTGTAAACCGGCTGAGACTTGGCATAAGACCTCAATTAAGATATTGATGAGGAATTATTAGGGTCATTTTTATAGCATAGGGCACACATATTGCTGAGTGTATGCTATTAGAGCTAATGCATACATTTTTGGTAAGAACTGACCTTTAGGATGCAGATCATGCAATTACTGTGTTTGGGAACCTAAGCACCACTTTGGATGTTTGTTTATACATGAAATGCTCTACCACACTCAAAAGAAACATTACATTGTTCGAATGCAATGCATGCTTTCCTCTGATCTGAACCTTGAGTGTATCTTATAGACTAACCTATAGTAAACCTCAGGGAAATCTTCCCTGTTCCTTTAACTAGTCAGTGTGTGTTTAGAGAATGGAGTCCTTGTTGTACCTATCCACAAAGTGAGTCATGTAATTGCTGCCGTAGGTTCGGTTTTGTCTAGAATTAGCATGTGGTAAACTTCGTTAGAACGATTGGAAAGGGGGGAAGTTCTTGTGTTTCTTGGATTTATTCTGGCAAACGTTGTATTCGTTTTGGCTTCGCCTAATCACAGCATTCAGCAATAATGCCCGGTATTTGTCCCAGGTCACTGTGCAGCAAGTGAAGCCAGACTCCAAACCTCCGAAACTATTCCTGTTTCTGAAATATTGCATACTTTGATTTATTTGAGAAAAGCTTGGTTTTTCTTTATTGAATCTTGGTTTCTTGCTGCCGAATAACGCAGAACTGCATTGGCTTTTTTTGGAATCTAGCTTACAAAAATGGCTTCCTTGTTGTTGCCTTCATTCCTGCATTTTCCATGAAATCTCATCCTCACTTTTATGAGCTATACATAATCTTAGTGCAACTATACACCTTAAGAATAAATGTTTAAATGAGTAAATCGCACTAGAGCCTCTGCCACCAACAGACATCCACCACTATCTTTGGGTCTTCTGTGGTTATGTGTGTAGGTTTATGGTCTGACTCTGGCTTCTTTTTTCTCCAAAGGTGTTCGGATAGAGTCTGTGATCTCCTGAGCGCACTGGTTTAATCTACAGGAGAAGAGGCGGGCACAAATTCAAACACTATTTACAGTGGAAATTATTTGCATGCTCTTCAGATGAGGGAGAACAGGAGACTCTGAAACCTGAGGGGTGTTCAAGGTAAGAACTAGTGCAATGCACAAACCTTCTTGTTTTACACCGATCTGAAATGTAGGTTTCAATTAAATTACAATATTGTATGTCATTAGATGATTGGAGACGCTGGTAATCTATTTGAGGAGTAAGACAGCCCAGTAGATTATTTGAATGGGATTGATTGATTGAATACATGTATTAATAGTGGACTTTGCTAAAGTATGCATTACTGTTCCTCATGCTTGAGACTTTAATTTGTAATACGGACATCACTGATATATCAAATTGTGCGTCTTGAGGAGAGGTTTGCTATTGCTTTAAAGGATTCCAAAGTTCTTTCTTCTGATGAAATTTGAGCAATGTTCTGGCTGTTCCTTGCGGTTACAATTAATGGAGACAAAACGGTATTCAAAGTAGCCTTGCATTATATTTCAATTCTTATGACATTTTTGTATGGAACAAAGCAAAATTTGAGTTGTCATTCACTGATAATTTCATTGACTCTTTGAGTTTAACTTAACTAATTTTGTGTATGAGTTTTGAGAGAAGCCAGATTTTGTGAACCAGATAAACCAATGCAAAATATTCACTCAAACAATGATATTTTTATTGAATGGCTTCCAGGGATTTGTGCTGTATATTCGGTGCATTTGCATTCTTGATGCAAAAATCCCCAGTCCCAATTAGGCTAATTGCAATTCCATGGAAGAAAGATGACATGCACGTGGTTTAATTTTCTCCATATTGATTCATATGGGTTTTAAAATGAAATGAGAGTGAGTAAATAATTAGACTTTTTTATTTAAATTTTTTTATAACTATTCCTTTAAGCAGTCAGACTTGTGGATTTTCCTGAATAAAATGTGTAAAACTCATGTCCGCATTGAATAAGCGACGCGGACCATATTTATGAACCAGAATATTACAGAGACTGGACAGTGGTGTAGGAAGCAAACACGTAGCAACACGCTAAAAAAACACACCCGACCATTGTGGTGTCAAGTTTTGCATAGGCAAGCATCACTCAGGTTTTTTATTTTATTTATTTTAAATAAGACATTTGCTTTTACAATGATTTTCACTGTATAGGCGAGTGGAATTTACCTGCTACTTTTACATGTCAATTAAGTGAAAGGGAGATTGTGAGAGCGTTAATGGAAAACAATGATTTGATTGTTTCTTCTGATGCAATTTAACTGTCTTGCTCTTTCAATATCTGTCCCATTCTCATATTTGGCAGATGTTCTCCATATTCTGTATCACAGGCTTGGCTGTAGTTATGGTATGCCCAGAGGTGACTGATGCTAGTAGCAACCTACTGTCTTTTTGCTCAAAGATAACTGGAGACATTGACAACTTTGAATTGTCTTGGCAACGCAATAATAAACTTATTATTCTCATGTTGGTTTTGAAACCCTGAGTACTCAGACATAATCAAAACTTAAATGTGTAAGTGAAACTAGTTGTTGTATTTTAAGTAGTGGTCAACTTATATACCGGCAAATTAGAAATCAACTGACATTTGGCTTTTTTTTTTATTATGGGCATTGGTTGAAGTGTTGGAAGCAGGACATTTATTTTGGTAGCGTACACTGTAAAAAGTTATTGTTGGTTTAACCTAGTTAAAAAGTGTAATCTGGTTGCTTTAAAATTGTTAATTGAAACAAAAAAATTCAGTTAATGCAAAGACATTGGTTTAATCAACAGTAACTTAAAAATGTTATCTGAACAACACTAACTATCCATGTTGATTTGATAAGAAAAAAGACTTTTATTTTGAAAGCGCTGAGTACGTCCGTGGCTGATCTTCATCATTAGTTTACTGTCTGTTTAACAGTTCTGTCTAATACATTATTGGACAGAGCTTTAAACAAAGTAAACCAGTGCGAAAAACTTTTATAGTGTTTGCTTTTCTATTGTTAGTAATAGAAGGGAAAGTGCTATAATACTCTCATCTATCGTCAGCATTCGGCAAATACTCTTATATAATTTTAAACAAACCTTTAAAAATTTAATAAACATTTGATTTCACAAACTGCAAACTTTGGCAGATGTGAAGTGAAGCACTTGTGAAATCTGCATTAAAACATGTTTACTCTGTGAGCAACGGTCGAAGGAAGAGAACAAATTGACAACTAATTTGAGTGATTTTTAATTTACCTGAAAAGTACCTGACTTGTGAGTATATGAGTGAATGCCAATGATTGTATGGGTGTAAAAGTTTGTGTTTGGAGAAGTATGAAGTAATTGGTGTGGAGAAAAAAATCGATACATCATAGTATTATTTTGCATGGAAATTTTGTATTGATACACGGACACCAAGTATTGATATTTTCAGCTTACGATTGAGAGTATTATGCATAATTTTACCCTAGGCTCCACACTTATAATATAGGAAATAATAATAATTTGAAACATTTCATTCAGCTTGTAATTTTACAAACAGCACATCTCTCTTTCTCACATTAAAGCTCTGTCCATGTTAATTAAACATGTTATTTCGACACGTTAATGTAAGCCAGCTGTGACACGACTAAAGCTTTGCTTGCGATTTAGGCTGATTTATAGTTCTGCGTCGGACCTGTGCTGTAGCCTCTACGCCGTGGGCTACGCATCGGTTTTCATTTATACTTCTGCGTCGTTGTCCGCGGCAACGCACAGTTACACATGCAGAGGTAGCATGATACCCCTGAAGGAGGGGTCCTGGCAGATAGGGCTGGGACGGTTACCGCAATACCGCGGTCACGTGACGCCTACCGCGAGTCTGAGATAGTCACCGCCATCACCAAAAAAAAAAGGTTTACATTCCAGCCTTCATATATTTTGCTAGAAAAACGAGCATGTTCACTTTATCGTGATGGATGATGATATTGTTTTTTTTTAATTGTATACTCTGTATTTTATCTCTTTACATAAATAGGCCTACTATTTTCTACTTAAAAACGATAATTTCATATTTTACTAAACCAAATTAGGACTCATAGGTTGCACGTGAGGGGAAAAAAGTAGCTTGCTTCCACTTAAGAGGAGTTGTGCTCTTTTTATTTTAATATCTCCTTACATAAATACTATTTTCTACTTAAAACTATAATTTCGTTATTGACCCAGTGTTTTGTATGTGAATGCTGTTTTACGCGATTACCACAGGAGTCAAACACAAGGGAAATAAATTCGCAGATGTTACATTGCAGCCATGAAAACATAGGCTTTGAATTCATGCCGAATGAGAGAGGGAGGCTGAGCCCAATTTAAGATCTGCCAGATTTTTAATTCTGTTTTGCTATCTGGTCACCCAATATTCCGATTTCCGTGAATTTTAACAATAGGCCTAACGTTAGTCCATTTTACTCCACTGGACGTCTCATTTCTTTTCCCAAATCTTCACTCGCGTCGCACTCATTTTCGCAGGGAATTATAAACGTTTCTTTCTTTCGTTTGCTTTAGTCTATTATACCCATTCAAATCTTTTACTGTGGTAAAATAGAAAAACACTGTAGGACGAAATTTTATATAAGACAGTTTGTGATTGTTATTAGACTTGAGGCGCATCAAGTTTATTTGACACCCAGCAATGTTGCTTTCGTTTTCTCTAGCAGTGCAAAGCATAATCAAACATATGTAACCTAAATGTCTTGACCCTGTGGATGATAAAATTCGCTCTTCAGACGTTTTACATCAATTGTTGCTTTGCAACATCAGGAGAAAACATGAAGATGTAGATATTCGAGAAGGTGTTTATCCAGCTCGTGTCCTGCAATCATCTCAAAGCGCAGAGCGGCATATGGCGCATCTTTGCAGGGAAATAGGCTATGAAACAAATCTTTTTTTAAACAAATATTAAATTTTCTTATATTCTTAAGATTACCATTATTTACTTATAATCATTTAAATGTTTTACAGGCTGTAGTGTGTTGTTTCACTGACGGAAAATAAACATGCATGCTTATGAAATGGATGTTTGAGCATTTATTATTTCAAATTGTAGGCTAGACTACAGTATTTAAAATAGCATATATGCATAGTTATACTCTTAATTTAATCTACAGAGCCAAGTTTTTAGTTCAACTATAGAAGAGGATTTGTGTGTGTCGCACTCACAACAAGACTCGCAACAGGGGGCGCACAAATTTCTTGCTTTTCAACCACGGTAAGAAAAAATCCATACCGTCACAGCCCTACTGGCAGACCAATCACAGCGCTTGCGGTCCGCGTTGAATTGACGAGTTGTTACATTTTTGGAGAGGAGCGTGTCAGGGTACGTCGTAGTCTACGCATGCTACACAGCCTACGATGTAGCTACAGCGTACACGCAACGCAGAAGTATAAATTGGGCTTTACTGTTACATGCGGTTGATGATGGGATGCTGGTTATATACTCTTTTGAAATCAAATTGCCTTACATTTCACGTAACAAAAATAACTCCATCTAGCGTCCTAATTTTATGCTGTTAATGGCAATTTTTTTGTATTTTCATATGAATATGATTCAGCACATAATTACATTTCATAACTGTATACGGTCACCTTCGACTTGTTCATTAGGGTGTTAGTAAGGTTGTTCTTTGTGAAACAACCATATTTATTGTAAATAAATAGTGTGAAAACATTAAAATGTGCAAAAGTATGTCTAAAATTGAACAAGGAAGGGATGAAGATGTGAAATTAACTTATTCAATATATGCAGACAAAGTTTTCCTTATGGGACATTTTCAGCTTAAAAAAGGTAATAAATCACAATGTGTTATCGCAGTACTCTCAGCATTTAGCAAAATGTTTAAAATCACAATATCGTATTGTGGCACAAGTATTGTTATAATATCGTATCACGAGTTACACCTAGTAGGTAAGTGTTTCTTGTCAGTAGTAAGAAATATATATCAATGTTATTTTCTGGTGGTGCTGAAGGGATTTAATGTTGCTGTTTGAGCATAAAAAACATCTGCAAAGTTACGACACTCAAAGTTCAAAGAAAACAGATTTTATTTTAAAGAAATTGCTTTTTAAGGACTACAGCAAACGACTGGTAGGGACTACAACAAATTCCTCCAGGGTTAGTGACATCACTAACCCTGAAATTTACATAAACCCCGCCTCCGGGAACACGCAACAAAGGGGTGAGGTCATGTTGAGAAGAGGAAGAGTTGCTGTGGTAGTGTTGTTGTTATGCTGTCGATCTACGCGAGTGCAATGCAGGATTCACGTAAAAGCTTGTTCTGAAAGATGGAGCAGTTCCTTCTTTAAAAGCAGAAGCTGTATAAGCCACAACCTGTAAGTACGTTTTATTCTTTGTTGATATAACTAGTTTCTATAGTTTATTTTAAGTTGTAGCAATGCTGTTTGGCTCCACTAACGTTAGCCAGTTACCAAATTACTGATTCAAATTTATCCGACAAACTAGGGATACTCAGTATTGGTATCGGCTCCGATACGCCAAATAATGGCGTATCGGGTTTCGGTCAGACAGGACCGATCCAAATCCGATACTGTGTGTATAATATTCTGTGTTCTTGTTAAGCCCCAGTGCTCAACAAAAGGTACAGAAACATTATAAAGCATTGTGCACTATATTATAAGTGTTCTGAAGCCATCCCATAGTTTAAAGTGAGGTACAGATTAATAAATCATTAAATTCAACGTCAATGCTTATCTCCACTGTGGCTGTCAGTCATTCTCCGTTCATCTTTCAATCTGTGTGCCGCATTCGGTAGCTACATTCAACACGATGAAACTCTCCAAGATGATTCAGTGTTCCTGTTATTATGCTTGATCTGTAGATAACGCTCTATGGTTTCAAATAGCTTGACTTTATTGCTGTAAATCGTGTTACTTTCTACCAGGTGTCCGTTAGATCACAACACTGGAATAGAGATTGTATTGTTCTTCACACAATGTTAAACTGTTACAAAAACAGCTCATAAAATATTGCATATAGTTACACTATGCATCGATATATCTTCCCTTTGTGTTTTGAACTTTTCAATGTCTTTTTTTAATTTGTTAGTATATAGGCCAGATAAACAAAGATACACTTTTTTTGTCTTGTTTTTCATGAATGTATTTTACAATGTGTAACATTTTACCAGATTAAGTGCTTCACTTTTATAAAAAAAAACATTTCCCCATTAAATGTTTAGATTTTATACAATTATTGTGCACTCATGATTTTTCTAGAGTAACCTTTGCTGCTGAATTATCCACTAATCTAGTTTATACACCATCTAGTTTACAGTAGTATTTTTGTCAGAGCTTCGGTTTTGTTGTTTTTCTTTATAATGAAGTTGTCTGTATTTAGTAGATTGTGTTTAACTCACAAAAGAGTGATTATCAGTTTATCACACTGAGGTATAGAAATTAAAAAGCGTTCACATCCTTGTACGCTAACCGATCTGAGTCCATTGTGTATTTCTGAGGGAGGGGCCTCATTTAACCAGGAAACCATCAGTGTTTTTTGACGAGAAGGGGCTCGAGGTGTAGAATAAAGGTAAATTAAGTGAAAAATAATGCACATGATTGACTGCACCCCATAAACAAAATCAAGCCTTCGAAAAAAGCTGATCAACCACCCCTAGTGTTGTTTGTGTTCTTTGGAGCTGTATTAAAGTTTGTGTGCGAGTGAGTTGGGAACCTGGCAAGTTTCTCTGTGTACTGCCTCGGACACCTACACACAGAATGCAACCTGTAATCATTGCTACAGTCTTTGTGCAGATGTAATGGTCTTTAATTTTTTTTGAGCTGGATGGTTTCTCTGTATGTCTGAGACCTGTATGGTGAGAAAAGTTTATAGTGCTTGTTTGTCTGTGAATGGGTTTTGAATTCTTTGCGACAACTTGCCCGTTTGCTTGCATGCTCTTTGATTAGTACCATCCCCTCTTTTCAGGTCTGTGTATGTTAGTTTGTGGTTTGCATTTCCTTTGCAATTCATAATTAAAGGTGATTTTGATAAATGTGCAGGAGGATTTTATAAACCCCACTGGCCACAGCGGAAATCCTGCCCTTTAAAAGGAGCGGGTCATACTTTTCTTTATTGGTTGTCTTGTTGCCAGGGCTACCTCACTGAATTATGAGTGTCATTTATCACTGACAAACTTCTAAACCCCTGTTTTTTGAATGTTTATAATAGTCACAGTTCAGGTGAATGTGATATAACATTGAGTTCATTGGAATAGTTTTGAACAAAAACCCAAAGGCTTGTTTTGCATATAGTGGAAGCAAACAAGCAAGTTGCTTGTCCAAAAAAAGAGTTGGTTTGTACTGGAGAAATAGGATTTGCATGTGTAAATGTTCAGACTCAGTTTTTGCTTTTCATAGAGAGGTATTTACCTTTGAGAATATAAAACATTACACACTTATTGAGAATCAACCCTTTGAAGTCTAAACGTAAGGGAAGTAGCGGCACATCCTTTTTTTTTTTGTGAAACCGATTATCGGGAGAAAGTAACGTGGGGACTTGGTTCTGTCTGGTGTTGATTGGATGGAGGCAGATCCGAATTCTATAGCTTGCAGTTGATGTAAAAAAAATGATTGGAGAATGAATAGGGGTGCACCGATCCAACTTTTTCAGTCCCAATACCGATACCTGGGCTTTGTGTATCTGTCGATATCCGATACTATTTTTGAATTAATAATAAACTGTATACCTTCCAACTTATACCTTCCTTGAAGAGACTAAAGGCACCAGACTTTATTAACTAAACATAACTAAGACAAAATAACAGATGTATGTAAAGTGTTGGAATTCTTATTGAACTAAAATAGCCTATAGAACATTTATTTAATTGAAAAACAGTTACGGTCTATGGTCACATTTGACCATCAATGAGTATGAGTGTAATCAATTAGTAAGGAATACCTGAGGGCTAAATACAAGAATAACATTAATGTTAACAGCGTTGCATCTATATCACTCTCCATAATAAAACGATCCTGTAAATATGGTTGACTTTATAATCAATGCACACTATGCTGTACTGTTTACCAAAACTTGCTGCAAACATCTGTATAGTGAAACTGTTGTGTATCCGCTTAAGCCATTTAAATGCGTTGACACAGCGCTAGAAGTATTGAGCGCTCCATGAACCACGTGACAGTGCGCGCCGCCGGGAGATGAGAGTATGTCGCAACTCCGTTTTTCAACGCTCTGGCTTTAACATTATGCCACATTATAGCCAAAACGTTATTTACTGTTTGAAATTTTTAAATGATAAGCTTTGTTTAATATCAAAAGCAGGTTTGGCAATTTACCGTGAGATTAAGTTGGGCAGAGTGAGTGCATGAGATGAGACCGAAATGTGTGAGAGTTGGCAATCCTGCAGCCGAGACTCTGGCTCGCTCCACGTTGCTTCTAGCATGCGACACATGTGAAGCTGACAAATGACGTAGGTTCTGCTGCGACCCAAAAAAAAAAACCTGGAACGGCCTGTGGATCTGTAAATTTTTCCGATCCCCGATACAGCTAATTTGTCAGTATCATGGCCGATATCCGATCCTAATATCGGATCGGTGCACCCCTAAGAATGAATGATTGGAGAATGCCTGCATATTTCACCAGAGAGAAGTCAGTTATTTCAATGGAAGATTGAGTTATGACCTTTTGATTAAAAAAAATTAGGGCTGTCACAATTTGGCTGACGATTAATTGTCTAAAAAAAATAATGGTGGTTATGCCGATTAATTGCCAGTTTTAAGGGCTTTTTGACGAATATAGTGATTAATGATCTGTTTTAGGGCTTTGTCATATTTTTTTTGTCTGCTTCGTTCATTAATTGTGATGATTTTAATCCTCCGTAAAAACTTTTTTTTTTGGCGGAGGATTAGTTAACACCTTTTAAATATTAAAGTAATTTAGTCAACTCTGTAAGTAACAGACTGGCCAATCACAAAAAAAGCCCATAAAATGTATCATTCATATACAGTATGGACTAATGGTCACTTTTTATTTAACTGAAATCCACGGTGTGCAGAATGATGTGCTTGAAGCGACGTAGTCACAGTGTGCAACTAAAAGTTCACGGCACAAAGAGAAGAAATGTCGAGTGCACATCCTAGTGTGTATAATGTATATTTGTCCAACAGTTTACTGGACATTTGTTTCTCCACAGTTTCACATTCCAGTTATTGCACATTTGATGTCAATTCATAGTCCTGGTGTTGTGTGATCTTAAAGACAGTACGACGTACACATTAGAAACCACAATAAACTCCAACAAGATAGTCATTTTATGCAAATCCACAACCCTTTATCTACATATCAAATATTATAATGGGAATATATCTTGCAGTGAGCTTTACCTTGCTGCTGACGGTCGTAACAGAATGGGACGTGCTGTTTGAATGCTGAACAAAGAAGGATTGACAACCGCAGCAAAGGGAAGATGAGTTTCCGTCCACTTTTATTTAACAATGTAAATATTCTTCTGTCACTCATAAAAGCTATGGAATGGCTTCAGATGACTTTGAATATAGTGCACGAAAACTTAATTGGTACTTGTCTATATATTTTGGTATATAACTCCACTTTGTGCTTTAGGCCTTCAAAATAGCGTTATAATTGCGGTTATATGAAACAACTGTAGTTAATCAAATAACTGCGATCAGACCTATTACCAGCTCAAAAATGAACTCATGCATGGCTGAATTGTTCACAAATTAATATGCATTTAGAAAATAGGTTGGATTTTCATTTCATGCCAACTTTAAACCTGCATTGAGTAAGTTTGACCTCTTTATCGCCATATCTGTTTGAACACTGAAATTGCAGTTATCATCTTTACGTGGGTTGTGCATCGGCATGGCTCCTCATGTTTTGAGGTGTATGTGTGGGTTGTCTATTAATGCACCAGTTATCAATGATGATTGTCGCTTTGAACTTTCTGGATTACAAACTTAATCACAAGTTTAATCACATTCCAGCTGCCGTAAGAAGAGGCCAGGCCACAAACGATGCGCCACCTGCAGCATCTACATACGCGATGTGGCCTACTAGCCTGGACTCCGTTATGTATACAGACATGACGTAAGGGCTCGTGTTTTTTTTCCCGTTGTCTCGTGTTTTGGTAGCCTGGATGCCAGCCAAATTTAGCCCCGCCCACAAAATTTTTTGCTCGGGCAATTCGGTCTGAACTCGATCCATAGAGGAGTTATAATGCCCGAACAGAAACTGTTCGGACCAATGACATTTTCAGGGCGGGCTTTAGACGATGATGGACAGATGATCAACAGTAACGTAATCATCCACATCAAAGGCACTTGGGTTACTTGGGCACTAAACGGAGAACATGTTCGTATATGCATTCACCTTCACTATTTCTCTCAGAAATGATGGTCGTGTTGGTAAGTACTCTGTATATCCTTAATTTTTTTTTTTTACAACACTTGCAAAGATCGTGTAAAGATCGTTTACACTCACCTTTTTCTTCTAACATTACTTAATCCAGCGCGCTTGCAGACAGGGTTGCCAAATTTTTTTGCAATGGCGTGCAAAATTTTGCTACTCAAAACTATAGCCCAAAACAATACCAATAGCTTTCCGGGGGGTTCTCCGGTAAAAAAATGGTGTTTGGTTGTAAAAAGGTTATTGTGTTATTGTTATTAATGTTATTTTGGCAAGGTTACCAGCTAAAATTCGCATTCCTGGGGCTACATATCACATAATTGTGGTCGCTCCAACCCGCGGACATGGAGAACAACCTGCGGGAAAAACACAGACTTGGCAACGGTGCAGTTGAGTTCTGTTGACATTTGACAACTAACGTTACACCTCGCTCCGTTGCTCTGATTGGTTGTAGGTTTATCTAATTGAGGTCTTTCCTGGTTCGGGTGAAACACGCCCCATAATCAAAGCCCAATGGAGCGGTACCAGACTCATATTCTGACTAGAATTGAGTATGACCATATCAGGCTAGTGTTTTGGTTATGTACTTGCTCAAATTGATTGTGGATCATTTTTAACCAAAAAAAGTTACGCACTGCAGCTTTAAGGTCTACACTGCCTTTTTCAAATTTATTTCCAACTTATTTCCAATGTAAATCCTTTTTTGCACTTTGCTAAGTATGTGTCAAATTATGTTTTTGTTAAACAAGGATTTATGTATGTTAGCTTTGTAATAGGTGAATGTTTTCATGACCATTGCAGATCAAAATGAGGTTGGGATTCATGATTAAAGCCACAATATGTAATTTTTTGTTGCTTATTCAAAACAAAGGTGCAGCTTGATTTCACAGAGCTTTTATTTTGCCGCGGATGACCGCTTCCACTTCTGCTCATGCATATGTGTGGTAATGCAGCACTGTTTTATCAAATTGGGTAAATTATTTGAGTGTGTTGGAAGTTGCTATTATGCTTCTCTGTGTGTTCGCTCGTCGGCTACACTCGCACACTGCGGTATAAGCTAGATCGATGTTAGACATGGTACTCACGGTAAATCAAGATAACGAGATTTAAACAATAAGACTAACTGTATTGAGCTGTATAACAATGATTCTTTTTTTTGTCTATGTATTCAAACAGTTGCTCACCTGTCTAATAAAACCCATACGGTCCATGCCCTGGCTAAAATTGGAAACGTTGGAGATAATGTAGGTACACAACTCAACAAAATATATAACACTTTTCTAGTGGTTTCTGGATATTTAAATCCAAAATATTTACATCATATCCCTTTAAATGAAGACCCTGTTTACACCTGGTAGTCGCATGTCCCAAATGTGCCTCCTGTGACCACTTTTTTTTCTCACAAAAGCTTCTCTGGTTTTTGATTAGTTTGACAGTTCTTGTGTAACTTCTGTATAAGCTAAACTTCAGATGTGTGTGCTTCACACACAAGCCACTGTTAGTGGCGACTGTACTATCCCCCCAAAGTGTAATCTTTTTGTCAGTCTGCTTTTTTGGCAAAGGGTCCAAAACTCTGGAATGCTCTACCTGCTAATCTAAAACTAGAGACTAACAGAAATAGTTTTTAAAGAGGACTTAAACAATGGTAAAAAAACAAAATAGCAGTGCTCGCATGAATAGCCTCACATTGTCTGATTGTGTTTTCTTTGCTTTATAGTCTTTGAATGAAATCAATTTGGAATTGGAATTTTTATTTTTATTATTATTTTATTTTATTATTATTATTATTTATTGGAATACATTATTATTATCATTATACATTTTATGTTTTTTTTTTTTTTTATCCTTATTTAAAAAATCCTCCCATGGCCGGTGTTGAAAATTAGCATGTGTGCTAAAACACTCAAGGAAATGCATATGGTTCATCCAATGTACTTATGTCAATTTCAAATAAATCAAATAAATAATTAAATAAACATGATGTATACATGGTGATATCAGGCAAACTGGAGAGTTTGTGTGAAATCTTGTGCAATTTATATGTGTGGTCTTTTTCATAGTTTTTCCAATTGGAGGGTTATTTCCTTTTTTCACACGTGAATTGTTTTAGTACAAAAGTTGATTTACAGATGAGTAGGCAATCTGGTGCTGTTTTACTGCATCATTCAGGGTGCATTAGTGTGCAATATGGTTAGGATCACAAAACATTTTGGACGCTGTGTATGTAGGTCTGACCACTTGTCATCGATTGGATCACCAGAAACTGATGTCGTAAACTGGGCCTAAGTGCATTACTCTCTTGTAGACTGGTAAAGATTGAACTCATTGTAATTCTGTTTGTTAGACACAGCAGAAACCTGTCCTTGTATTTGCATTTTTTTTATTACTCCTAGTACTAGCTAAATATTTAGTATTGCCATTGCATTTTTACTGTTTATTTATTGCTTTTGCACCATTCGTTCCCTGCTGAAGAAAATAAAATGCTGGTTAGCTTGTCTTAGCTGGTTTAAGATCAGCTTAAAAAACTGATCAAAACCCTTCTAAAACCAGCCTGCTAAACCAGCTGACCAGTCTGGGACGCCAGATAAAACCAGCCAACCAGCTTAGTCTGGTTTTGGCTGAGGTTTTTTTCAGCAGGGATGCAAATGCCAAGGTGCATGAATATGGTAATCAGTCACTACTATAGTATAAATGAAAGTTAAAATCTGATATTATTATTAATATTATGGTCCTGTTGTAGTACATTTTTGTAAGTGATTTTCTTTAGTCTTTTCCTTTTACCTTATTGTAGTTGGTTCACTGGTAAGGTGTTGGGGAGTATATCTATTAAGCAGTTCAGAAAATGCCCTGAAATTGAATTTGCAGTTTAAATTTGCAGATTAGAAGTGGAGTGTTGTGTAATAGTGTAATCATTGTCTGTTTTCAGACAGAATCTAGCGGCATTAAATCGACCTGCAGTTCACCAACTCTGTTAGCCAAATTGTAGCCTCAAGCGAATGAAGAGAGCTAGAGCTTTAAACTCCTGCTAACCACATTTATACAGTGGTAAAGATCTCAAGCATTTTAACTGAGAAGAACCTTTTATATCAGTATAATTTTTTTTTTAAAAGCATCCTGGACGTACTCAACCCTCCTCCTTTTGCACTTGTTGACTAACAAGAGTCACCATTGGCAATAAGTATGTGGTTTTTTGCAGTATTTATCTGGATATTTCTTAGCAATATCGAAATGGTCCTAGATTGATGCAAACTTTTATTTTTCTATCTTTGACTGACTAGCATTTGTGTTAGCGTTTTACGCTGTAGTTTTCCTAAATGTTTTTATTTCTTACCTAACGGTAGTTGACTTTTTCGGGCTCTTTTGTGCATAACCGTATTTGTCTCAGAGAGTAGTGTTGTCAGTATGCAGACGTCATTAAATGCTAATCATGGCCGCTGGGTGCTGCGCTGCAGCTATAAGCTTTTTGGTCTCACGGTTTCTCACTGGTGACCAAGTAACCTTGTCCTGACACAGTCTCGTTGGCTTCTCCCCTACAGGCCAGCACACCATCTGTCCGCCCTCACAGTTGTCATCCAGAGCAGCTTTAACCAAAAGTGCTGTCTTAATCTCTGCGCAAAACCATACTGCTTGGTGCGCTTACTATTTTGCCAAGCTTAATTTAGGAATTAAGTATTAAGATCTGGGATGCTCCTTTACCTTCTGCACAGACTCTGTGTGAAATTCATGCAATTGTTTGGATTTCATTCATGCTAATCTGCAGTGGGACTATGAAGTGGCATTGATTCATGCAGACAAAGCCCCCAACCCTGTTGTCTGTCTTGGCTTTCTTATTCACTGTGGCTTTTTGAGTGTCAGGTGAACAGTAGAGAGTAGGGATGGGAATCAATAGCAATTGAATGATTCTGGTTCTAATTCCTTATCATTCTTTTAGTATGTTTGAGTAAGTAGGTTTCTGTTGGTGCTTCAGCAAGTTAGTGCAGTGAGTGAAGAACCACACTAACTAAGGGTGTTCTCACACTGGTCCTTTTCAGGGGGCCTGAGTGCGGTTTGTGTGGTTTTTGGCCCATATGTGAACACTCCAAAGGATTTCAGACCACTTAAAAGCAAACTGAACTGAGAACATCTCTGGAGGTGGTCTGGGTATGGTTCGTTTTCAGCTAAGGGTACGGTTCAATAAAAATATCCATTGTGAACACAAATAAGTCTGCAAAATTAATCGTTAAAATATCACAATCTCGATTCAAACAACTATGCAATCTTATTCCTAAATGAAAAGGATTTGGTTATGACTTTTAACTCTTTCCTCACCAGAGTTTAAAAAAAAAGTTGCCAGCCACCACCAACTTTTGATAATTTTCCCAAAAATGTCATGGCCCCCAGAATATTTTTTTGCATGAATATCTGAATATGCATCAAAATAAAGAACAGACCCTCTGCTTTAAAACAAAATAATCCTGTTTTATTCTAGCTTCCTTGTTTTTTTTTTTTAATCAACACTTGAATATGGGTTTTAAAAAAAAGTCAACATTGAGCAAAAAGCTGAGAAAGTCTTGTTTTTCTTAAAGAATACATCCAGATCAGATTCAGAATCATAATCATAATCAAAACAAGATGGGGAGTAGAATGAGCCCATCAACACCCCTAATGCTCACACAGTAATATAGCTAGTCCTTCGTTGATATTTCATTTAGTAACATTAGTTAGTTTAGATTTTTATATGCCATTTAATGTTGATTTCATTATTTTACATATTCATATGATATTACGTGTTTTGATCCAGAGATTCAGTACTCTTTCAAAAGATGCTTAATAGCAGTACCTACCGTGTAACACTGAAAACACGGAAAGCAAGAAAATTCCATCAATGGGGAAGTGATTTCTCACATATTCTGCCTTTGACAAGTATGATCACAGCAGCACATTTCAGATGTGTGCTGGTGCTGCCGCTGAGCCATTGAGAGCAGTTGTTACAATCATTCAAATGATCACAGAAGTACTGAGATTAAAGTTTATAGTTTGGATATAAAAAAAATCAGGGCTCCCGCGGGGTCTTAAAAAGTCTAAAAAAGTCTTAAATTTTAAAATCAAAATTTTAGGCCTTAAAAAGTCTTGCTGACTGTCAGCGCTCTAAATGGGTTTTATTTCTATTAAAAAAGCAAAACAATAGTATGAAAGAAAGTGTTTAAGAATTTTAACCTTTTAACCTCATTTGAATTGATGCAGATGGCATAAAAGTCCTGTTTAAAAAAAAATATATATTTGTATAAATGCTGAACTGGTTTTTAGTAAGCTCTCCAGTGTCTCCTGCATTTGCCACACACTGCATCATGTCTCCGATACCATGCTTACCATATTGGCCATACTTGAGTCAAAAGAGGAAAGGTGGTAATGAGAAGGTATCTAATTGGCTTTTGCCTTAACTTTATACTTCTCTCATTCTCATTTTCTACTGTAGAATGAATCTCATGTGCTAACAAGACTGAGTTCTCTTCTTTACGTCTGGTGGGGGGGCGGGTACTGCTGACCTAAAGCTGTGTCATTTGCGGTGTATGTGTTCACAGTTTCAGGCTCTGTGGGATATGGAGAGGTCCAGCTGTGCCAGCTTACACCCACCAAGCCAAGAGCAGTTTGGGCCAGAGCATCTGTGTGCCAGCCTGCTAAATGGACCCGAATTTAACACTGTCATTTTTTGGACGTCTGTCTGCGTTTTTGTGTGCGTGTCCTGAAAATCTGGTATCTACATGAAACCGAACTGCAAATTATAAGTGTTTTTGCTGGTAAATGTGAAAATTGTCGTCATTTGCTGATCTGAAAACTGATCTGCGAAACTCAAAAGAATGAATCTCTTCCCGGTTTCTGTTGTCCGTCCGTGTGTTATGCGTCTTGTAATATCACAACTTTTTCCAAAAAGTTCTCTTAAAGGATGCTTACAAAAATTAAAATGTTTTCTGTCCAATATCTCCTTTATATTCGCAGTATTTATGTAATGAATGTTTACCCTTTTTTTGCCATGAAAATAGCTTTAAATGCTGACATAGCATAACTTTTTTATTATTTTATTAATTGTAATTTTTCAATTCCTAAATTAACTGGTAGAATTTTTTTTTGTTTTGTATCTTGTCATTTATAATTATTAGCATATAAATAGTGACTAGAATTGTAGTGCCAGTGTTAAATATCACTGAGTAACTGTTTTAATTTAAGTAAATTAATTTTTGCCTCTTTTCTTTTTCATTTAATTAAATATTTTTTCATTTTAAATTAATTAAAATAATAATTAAAATTTAAATTTAAAATAATTAAAATTAAAAAATCTGAACAGCAAATTATTAAGAGCTTTCTTAAGACTGATTAGTTGACTAGCTATCCAAGCAACCCTACTGACTAGTTGATTTTGAAAATGTGTAGTGGCCATCTGTATATTGTGCACATGAAGTATTTATTATGTGTGTGTGAGCATGCTCGTTTTCTCCAGTTGTGTGTGAATGCATGCATGCACGTGCACACACTTACGTGCCAGTGCAGATCACCCTTCTCACCAGCTGGTCGTCTGACATCATGTCACCATGGCGCCAGGCCTTTGGCGGCCTGTAGAAGCCTGCAGCACCATGCCAACAGCACACACACAGAAACAGAAGTTTAGTCTTGCATTTAGGGAGCGGGAGCGGGAACGCCATGCCAACTCTGGTAGCCAAGCAGGAGAGCCTTCTACCACAGACACACACATACACACAGGAGCGAGTGTGATCCATGCCAGCGGTGGTCTCAGATCAGGAGAGCTCACTTCACTAGACAGACACAGACACTCCAATGAACAAAGGAACATACACGGCCAAGAGTGCAGCGCTGCATTTAGAGAGAATGAGGAGGAGAAGGGATAGAGGCACTGAACATTTGTCTACTGTTTAAGTTCGCTGGGTTCAGCCCAGGCCTGCACAGTTTATGGCTAATGCGTTTGGAAAGTGTTCAGGTGCTGTGGAGGAAACAGACACACGCCTGATGGAAATGGGCATTTGAACATTCAAACAGCATGTGTGGGTAATGTGTAGAACAGGGTTTTTCAGCATTGGAAAGCAAAATGGTAGATTACGTCTGTGAATGCATGTTTGTTTGGGGACTTTGGTTAAAAAAGTTAGAGAAATCCTGGTAGAAGAAGGATTAAGGATATATGTATATAAAACTTGGTTTATACTCGACGCACAAGTCCGCACAAGTGTAAGGGTGTGCACGGCAAAAATGACGTCATAGCGGAGTGGGCGGTAGTGCGCGTTGAGAGCGCGAGACCCCATTTCACTTGCCGCTTATATTATTATATAAGATTTCTATTTTTAAAAATGTTTTTCTTCTTTTAAACTTTCTCTTGATCAAATAAATTTCATAGCGACATCACCACACATCCACTTGTGAGACAACTCGTTTAACAAGAAATAATGATTCTTTTCATTTTTTCTTCATTAATGTATGGTCCACAAGAGATATTAAGCCAATAAATTAGGTTTGTTTATATACCGCAATCAGCACTAATGTCGCGTTGTGTTGAGAGAATTAATGCACCATTTATGCAGCGTCGGATGCCAAAAGCTCGGTTCATTTTTAATTGAAATTTCAGGGAATAATTGACTGGTTTGAAACTCCTTCACCGGCATAACTCTTGTGCAAAGATATCACTGTAATATCCAAAGGGTCTCGTTTTTGGGTGAAATATTTCTATGCGACGCAATCCTTTTTTTTTTCATCACAAACTCCATTTGCTCAAAATGATTCTCATTTTCCGCGATGATAAAACAAAGTAAATAAATAATTAATTAAGTAAACTATTGCACCCCCAAACCCCCCACACGTGATATTGTCAGCGATCTCACAGGCTGACGATAGGATGATGCCTGGAGAATATCGCCTTACAATACTCCAACCGTTTTCATCATTGAGGATAATAAGAAATGTTTCTCAAGCAGCAAATCTGGATATTAGAAGGACACTGCAGACTGTTTAAAATTGTAATTTTTCACTATTACAAATGTTACTGTATTCTTGATCAAAATAAATGCAGCCATGGCAAGCATACAATACTATCAAAAACAATAAAACAATTCTTACCAACTACAAACTTTTGAACAGTAGGTGAACCTCTGAACAGATTCAGCAAAAAATAACTTCCCAAGCACTGACTGTACAAACATTAATTTTGTGTTTGAAAAGAGTTTGATCAGATTTCCTATCTTTGATACATTTTATGCTTTCTAGATTGGCCCTAAATACGTTTCTAGAGTGTTTGGTTTCCTTTGTGAGGGCCAGAGAGGTACAGTTCATTCAAGAGTCAGATGAGACTGAATCATTGGCTCCCAGTGCAGGGAAGCCTATAGGTTTCTGCACCAGTCTTCTCTGAACAGATAAACTAGTTTGTTGGAGCATGTGTGGAATGCTATTGTGAAATCTCCGTGCAGCAAAAGGTTAAGTCGTACCATGTCTGCTTGCATCACCGTCCTCTGATTGAAGGCAGAGGGTGGTGTATGTGTGTTCACACACAAAAGAACCTATAATTTGAGGCAACATTATCTGACAGACTCATGACGACACCCAGTTGAGGTGCATCTCATGCACGTCATGCGTTTGTTATCACCTGTGTGTGTGCGTGTCTGCCGTCACCTGGCTCTGTACGGATACAAATATTGTAAGCCTTTAATTAGCACATAACTATAAAACTGTTATAAAGATTGACTATAACACAACCCTGGGCGTAGACACGGGCTGGTTGAAGGATGTTTTTAGGTGCTGAATGAGGAAAGCCTTGAAGTGATTGACAGAAAACAAGGGGAGGCGAGGAAAAGTCGTAAATGTTTTGTTTTGTGAGCTTGTTAAAAAGTTATGTTTAAGCTTTCAAAGCAGATTTAAAGGAACAATCACCCCATAATGAAAACTTCCATTAATAACTCACCCTCATGATGTACTAAATGCTGAAGTGGAAATGTTCAACTTTTTGTCTGTTGGTTTTGTATTGTATAGCATTAGACGACTTCTAAGTGTGTGTGTGTGTGTGTGTGTGTGTTTGAGAGAATGGTAATGTCATAGCAGACAACTAGTCGTCTTACTAAACTGACTGATTAGAGAACAGGACTTAAAATGTTTGAGTTGTTAAACCGTTTACGCAGTACAGTTATTTAATTATTTTTATTTGATTTAATTATAATTTCCATCCATGCATTCTTCAAAATCCAGGGAAATTGTTTTAATTGTTTTAAACATTTTGTGCTCCTTTTTAATGGCTAATTAAAACTGTAGTAATCAAAAAGCACATCTAATTAATTGAAATCATGAAACATACAATTTAACAGCATTTTATTAAAACCTTCATAAAATTATATGTTTAGGGCTCTATGAAATATATTTTTTCTTCTCAAATTCTGTTTTGGATTCCATTTTAATGGTTTACTTAAATTTTAATAATCAAAAAACATGTCAAATTAATTATTCATAAAAACAAATTTATTAAAACAATTTTTTTCTTCTTCTATGAACTCCCACAGAAATGTTGTGTATTTTTCTTCTCCTTCTGGCAATCAAATAAAGGCATAGCACATTAATTTAGTTTCTTTTTACCATTATTTTTTTGTCAAACAAAGTACTGCACAACAGAGCTTTACTATTAAAATTAAAACATGGATGAAAAATTGATTAGTCCTTTAAAGTTTGAATAATAATATTCATATTAATAATAATAATTTGTTTATTGTAGATAAATTCTGCTGTACAACAGTAATATATTTGTTACAATTTCCTCATTATACCAAGCCTTTTTTAAAATAATTTTTGTTTTGTTTTATTTAATTAAATGTTTAATTTTAAAAAGTTGAAATTTTCATGTGTTTTGTATGTGTAGAATAAATATAACACATGTTGACGTGTTTATCTCATACACAGACTCTGCCTCTGCAGTCACATTAGGTCAACGTCTGTCTCTCACTCTCCCTGTCCTTAAACACATTCAAGTCACACTGTGCGGTGACCATAGAATGATCTGAATTCTGCAGCCGTTCGGTCTCTGCTATAGTGGCTCAACATCACACCGGAGCTTGTACTGAATGTGATTTCCTCCGATGATATGGCCAATTGATGTCACATCAGGAGAAATAATTTCACTGTTAGAAACAGCACAGATATGGTTCTCATGTGGAGAAGCACAGTTTCTTCTGGTTTGATTTGGTGTAATATTCTGCTGACCCAACTATGTGCCTTTTTTATATTGTTGCTCACATTTATTAAAAACCCAAATACGTGGGAGACAAGGCCTTTTGAATAGTGCTCATGCTTCGACAAATAGCGTGCATGCAACTTTAGTTCACAATAGCACCCGCCACCTATGCCACTATCCAGTTAAAAGTAGTACAAATAATAAAATGTCGTCATAATCAACTTGGGCTTCACTGCACTTGGCAATGACAATGAGCCAGATGCAGGAAGATTCTTTTAACAGCTTTGGGGAAAGAGGAAACTGGAATCTGCTACTGTTTGGAGTAGGAAGTGACCTCATTAGACAAGGATGCTTCTGATGGGATTTGGAGTGTCACTTTGAAACAAAACAATGCATCATTTCTTTACACCGCTGTATTCGTCTGCTCTTTGTCTGATTGTGGGCTTTGAAGCACAGTTTTTAACTGTGGGCGATATGTTTGCACCAGTGCTGGAACCTTTGATAAAGTTCTTTCATGTCTCATTTCTGAGTTTATTATATTTGGGGACACCCACACAGATTCACACTTTCTCTTTCATTCATTCACCTACTCTTGAACTGAAAGATACAAGCTTTCTAACTTCATCATGCTTGGAATAGAAGATCCTCTCACCTGGTCAATGCCTTTATATGTGTCCGCTTTGCTGTATTTGTGCTTTTCCAAAGACTTTACATGTTAGTCTTTCTACAAGTTTTTTTTCTTTTCCTTTTTGTCTTTAAAGCAACAACTCAATTAAAAATAAAGTGTCTAACTTTTGCTCGCCATCAAAGTCAAACACATTTGGAATGCCAACTTTTTGTTCCATTGAATTCAAAATGAAATATTAAAAAAATTTGTTCATGCTGTTCTTCTCAGTGCAATGAATGCATATAGTGTCTGCTAGCTGACAAGCTCCAAAAAGGATGAAAAATCGCCTAAAATATTACCTATCACAATCTACTTTTGATAATATTACATATAGTAGTTTAATGTAGTAATGTCACTGAAACTCTATAAACCTTTTTTTTTCTTGTACTTTCGATGCAGGTATTCGTTGGAGATCTTAGGCTGACCACACACTTGAAGATTTTAAGCCCGATTTGCACACCCAAGCGATCGGGGAGTGTGGCCAGAATTCAATGCTTGTCTCACACAACTTTTTGTCCAAAAAAATCCTCAATTATATCTCTCTATATATATCTCTCTCTCTCTCTATATATATATATATATATATCTATATATATATATATATATATATATATATATATATATATATATATATATATATATATATATATATATATATATATATCTATATATATATATATATATATATATATATATATATATATATATATATATATATCTATATCTATATCTATATCTATATCTATATCTATATCTATATCTATCTATATATATATATATATATATATATATATATATATCCTTTTGTTTTTCTTCCTGTAAAACAAAGCTCACCACAAGTCATGTTTGATCTCGCGAGTCTGTGGAAATGTTACTATAATTGACAGGTGTGTGTGTGTGTTTTCTCATGGTCCAGATGAATCTTCTAGTGTGTGCATTCAGAGGATTGTAATGATGAAAAATCTGTTGAAACTGCCCTTATGTCTGTGGTCTCCTACAGTTTTAAAATCAAATTAAGATTTGAAAATCGTCTAGTGTGTCCCAGGCCTTACACAAATGTTGCAATCAATCACAGTTCTAATCGCAAGAAAGCATGTCAAAATGACTATTCCCAAACTGTAAACGGTTAGTTCATCCAAAATTCATATTCTGCATTTACTTACTCTCATGCAAGCATTTGAACGCTACCATTTGAACGTCCGTGTTTACTACAGTATGTGCGTCATTGTAAATCTGTTCATCGTATAAAACCATTGTGTGTCTTTAGAAGACTTGGATTAGACCACTCGATTGACTGTTTTTAGGATGCCGTTTACCTTTTTTTGGGGTCTTTTAAGTTTTAGAGGAATGGACTTTAAATGGAGGGACAGGAATCTCTCAGGTTTCATTTGTGTTTGGAAGTTGAGCAAAAATCGTATTGGTTTGAAATGATGAGTTCATGATGACAGAATTTATATTTTTTGGTATATTATTGCTCAGTCTTGGATAACTAACTCTGTCGCAAATTATATAGTTTACATTTATACATCGTCACACTTTTTTCTTCTTCTTCTTCCGATATCTCGATATAACAACAGTTTCGTTACACCCCTAATTTTTACATATTTTCAAATGTTATTTATTCCTGTGATGTAAAGATGAATTTTCAGCATCAGTCTTCAGTGTCACATGATCCTTCAGAAATCATTCTAATGATGATTTGATGCTCAAGAAACATTTATTATTAACAGCAGTGTTGGAAACATTTGTACTGCTTAAATTTTGTGGAAACCAGATTTTTCAGGAGTCTTTGACAAATAGAAAGTTAAAATAAAGGCTGTTGGTTTGAAATAGAAATATTGTGTAACATTATAAAAATGTGTCACTTTAGATCAATTTTATGCATTCTTGCTTAAAGTCCCTGTAAAGGCAATTCTGAGATTTGTTAGAAATGAAATGTTAGAAATGTATTGTTGAAACACATTACAAAGACTGTGAACTGTGTAGTACTGAATTCAGAAGTTAGACCGTTAAGAAGTTTTTCACCATTGCTGTGTTCCGGATTTTTTGGGTGGGGTTAAAGCGGTGGCTCGATGACGCACTGGAGCCGCTTGGCATGTGGCCCCTCCCCCATAACTACAGCACATTCGCAATTTCGCATCAGTTCACCCGCTAGATTGCGAGTTACTGTCAGTACTGTTAGTTACTACAGCCTACAACTTACAAAACAGCCTACAAAAAAAAAAAAAGACAATCTCAAGAAGAGGTGGATTAATTTTGTGAACAGCTACCTTGATGGAGTGCTGACGATCACCACCAACACCTGCCTCTGCAGTGTCTTTACACCGGATAGTTTTACAAACTTTCATCGGCAACAACTGGGATTCACTGATAATCCTCTGCAGAATGGGGCGGAACCGGCTATCTCCCGCCCCGACCTTTATCCTCCCGTCCCGCCAACATCTGGTGCCGTCGTGACTCGTAAGCTGTACTTGAGTGTTGTTGTTGTCTTGTGTGTTTACGGCCGCTTTCCCGCGAGTGGGTGTGGTTTCTGCGCCGATCAACGGACACGCCCCCAGCATTTGAGAGCAGAGAATGCTGCTTATTTTTTCAAGATTTCGATAAGATATTTTATGTACTTAGTGGATTTTTTTACGATTCAAATTTGGCTAGTTGGTTAATAACACATTTATCTGTGGTGTGAGAAACTCAGAACACATGTTTAATTTTGACTTTACAGGGACTTTAATAAAATGATTACTTTCTTTCAAAAACACAAATCTTACTGACTCCAAACATTTGAACAGTAGTGAATGACGGATTCTTGGTTTCCACCTTCAAATGTCGTTCTTGCTTTTGCATATTTAACGCAAGAATCAATAGCATTTACTGTAATTGATGTCAAACCTGGAGCGTTATGTATTGGGCTACAGAGCTACTGCTGATGGCAGCGTTTTAAATGAAAAAAGAGAAATCATATCGGTATTAAATGACATGGATGAGTAAGTGGTGATTTGGTTGAAATATTCCTTTCACAGGTTTCAAAATGATATATTACAGCATATAGTGTGAGTGGGAGAAGGTTTGACAAGCTTGAAGATTCTGAAGGTCCTTTATAATGGTACACATTTCAAACAAGTGTCATTCAATCAAAATCTGGTTCACCCATCTATTATTAATCAAGCCATTACCTCAGTCCATTCTGCAGATTTGGCTTTAACACACTACTCTTTCCTCTTAAAGCATTTCCTCAGCGGTGTTACATTGGCCCTCTGAGTGTGTTTAATAAATGTGTATTCTCTGTCTCTCTCGCTCTCTCTTTCAGATCGTTGTGCGGTTGGTGGTGTTCTGTTGCAGTCAGTGCAGTCATGGCCACAGCTATATCGTGACAAAGAGGGACATGGTGAGTGCAGCATACATATCTTATTTTCACGCCTGTGTTAACACATCCATGTCAAACAACAGCTGTGATGTATTTATGGGTTTCATACACTACTTTAAGAGTTTGGGGCTGGTAAGGTTTTTTGATTTCTTTTTGAAAGTCTTTTATGCACACCCTGCATTAATTTGATCAAAACACAGTAGTAATACTGTGATAAATAGCATTTAAAAGTATTGTTTTCTATTTTTGTAGTGTTTTATATCTAATCTTATTGGTTTGAAATGACATGAGGGTGAGTTCATGATGACCCAATATTTTTGGATGTATTGCTGAGTCTTAGCGCAAATCATATAGTTTACATTAATGATGCATATCGATATAACTGTATTGTTACACCCCTAATTTTCATTAAAGTGTAATTTTATTCTTGTGATGGCAAAACTGAATTTTCAGTAACCATTCAGAAATCATTCTAATGTTTATTTGCAACATCGATAAATATTCTTTGTTGTGCTGCTTTACTTTTTCGTAGAAAATTGATAGATTTTTTTAGGATTCTTTGATGAATAGCAAGCAAAAAAACTTTTATATAGATCATTTGTAACACTAAATGTCTTTACTAGGCATCATTACCATCCAATAATTGCATAAAGCTTTGTTACTTTAGTATTATGCAAATACAAAACTTAAAAATTCTGTCAATATTTTTATGAAATTCAAACAGTAATTGTTGTTTTGGCGTTCTTAAATACGGAGTGACAGATCACCTCAGCGCCTCAGATCAAGTGGCACCCGAACGAAGCACACGTGAACCGATCATATCATCTCCTCTTTACTACTAGTTACAGCATGAAATGAACATGGGTGAACACCAGAAGGTATGTTCAAAAATATATAACTTACAGTAATGAATCCTGTCTCATAATCGTAATCAGTGTTTCAACTGGTGAAAGATGTCAATAAAACAGCTTGGAGGCTATACATCACTTCACGTTACATTCACTACAAGAAAGCTAGTCAATGTCCATAAATTTATTAGTTAGCTAGAATAAGTAACTAAGAATAAGGGAAGAAATCAATGCGCTGTATTACATATTCATTATATTTTTACTTAACCTGAAACGGATGTTTTCATTATTTAATGTACAGTATGTTTGTATAAATCTATCAGGAAAACAAGTTATTAGTTTGTCGTTTAAATGTTTGTATTACACCAACAAACTAGAGTAGAAACAATTGATCAGACGATTTTTAAAAAGTTGATATAACTTCCTTATGTGCAATTTAAATGTTTGTATAACTCTTATTTAATTAACTTATTATTAAATACGTTTGATTTAATTAATTGATTATTAATGAATTTTTTATTTTTTTTTTGGCCAAGTGCATTCTGAATGTTCGGTTTTCGGCCCTAAATTTTCATTTTGGTACATCCCTAATCTTTACTGTCACTTTTGATCAATTAAACGCATCTTTGCTTTTTTTCTTTTTCAAACCTTACTGACTGGAAATATATATTACTGTATATTTTACTTTGTATATATTTTGTCAACTTGCATTTAAAATGATAGTTATTCATTATGTTACGGCAATTGTTTTGGACAGTTGATGTCCAGTTACGCTGCATTCACACGGGGCGTCTGCGTTAACGCTTCCCATTTACTTTGAATGGGTGACGTCATGCATTGCCGAATTGAATTGTGGGTTCCGTCACATCGCTTCACTCGCGTAGCAAGCGGCAGAAGTTGAAGATTTCTCAACCTTTCAAGTGCCAACGCAGGCGTCATCCAATCAGATCGCCCTATGCAAATACCCTAGAGCAGGTGCTAGCCAGTTGCGTTCATGCAACCCTAGAGCAGACGTGTGATTGGCTGTTGTCACAATAATGGCCAAGCTTCAGCCACGCCCTCCATCAAGCATTAACGCTGAAGCCCCGTGTGAATGCAGCGTAATGGTTTGGAGTTTGTTGACTGGTATATTTTTGGACCATTTGTGATTTTTGCAGACATACTTAACTGGTTCAAGATATGTGGTGGTGATCATTGCAGCCATTGTTTACAAACTTCATTCACACAGTTGGACTTTTTTCAACAAATAGATGAACCTCTTCTGGTCTTTTTAAAGAAGTAGTTTTGCAGAACAGTATACTCGCTTAAGTTCAGATCCATGGACTCTTGTTCGCCAGACATAAACCTTTGAACCACCTTTTAGATACAGTTGAATAGCTATTATTTCGAGGTGTGGATGAGTATGATGCAGTCATGGATTGCTGTTGAGAAAAATCTGCCCTATTGAGGTTATTAAGACTATAGGATGACATGCAGGTTATATAGAGGGTTTTCCCCCCCCAACATTTAGACATTTGAACATTGGGGCCATTTTCCAGTATGATATGTAGGAGCATATAGCATCTGGGAACTAAAGAAACTTTGGTGGATGCTGTAATAAAATGGGTCCTACTGGCTCTGTGCATCAAAAATGTTCTGGGTCTCTTTATGGATCCCAAAATCAATAATTATTGTTCAGAATTGATTTGTTTGGCTCTGAAGAGTTTTGCAAATAATAGTGAACGTTTTCCCTTATTTTTTCAGTGTGTGTGTCTCTTCTCTTGCCAATTTAGAGGGAATACAGTGTAATGTATTGAAAAACTACATTTAATTAACATTTAGCTAATAATGCTGGTTTATGACAATATAATTCCTTGATCTGTAAGAGTGACAGCGTACACATCTCAATGTTTTGTCTTCTCCCAGTATGCACTGCTAGAACTGAGCTTGAAGTGATTGAACTGAATTGTCTTTAGCTTTACTTTAGCTTTTTTGTTTTTACTTTACTTTACTGTAATATAAATTACAATGGTTGTACAATTTGATAGCTGTTTGCTTATAGGGCTCACTTTCATTTGTTTTGCTATATAGTTGTGGGTAAATTTGATTGATTCTGGTCATTTTGATACCACAGAAATATATGCTAAATATTCCTGTTGAAACAATAAAACAATGCAATGTAGCTTTCAAGCAATAGTTAAATTATTAGCATATTGTTCACTGCATGAAACAAATATTGGCTGTAAATCATTCATTTAGTAAAGATTTATTTAATGTTGATTATTTAATACTGATTGGTTTGACTGAGAAATAGACATGTAATTAAAATTGGCATAAGCTACAAGATTTGTTCACGTTAAATTGTAGAGGACTTTTAAGCGATTTTTAAGGTTTTTCTGTCTACTACAGATATTGTAGAACTTGTTACTCCGATGCCAGTACTGTTAACATCCCTAATTGTTCATATAGTTCACCTTTTAATATCATTAGATTCTTCAAAATTTGGTGTTATCATGTGCATGGAATAGATCAGAGGTGCTTGGTCCTGCGGCTGGAGCTCTGCCTTGCAGACTTGAGCCGTGGCTGTAGTTAAACATGCACCTGAAAGAGCTAATCAGGGTCTTCGCTTCACTTCATCATTTATAAATTAGTCAGGTGTGTACAAGCGGATCTCTTCGGGGGAAAAAAGATCTGCAGGTGCAGGACTGAGTCCTCATCATGACTGATAAATAGACTAATTACATGAAGTCAATTATCAGTTTATAAGTGTGCCTTGCTTATGGTGAATATCTGTTTCTGTAAATCTCTGCAGCAGCTTTGTGGAGTAAAACCATATCATAACCAGGCATAATGTGATTAAATCCTGTCTTTTCCATGTTAGTCTTGAGTTTGTGTTTTTTTGGAGTATGAACCAGTAGTTTATATTCTTTATCATGTACTTAAATGCACCAGGGTGAACATGTTTAGACTAGTTGTGAACAATGTGTTGTCTTCAGGCAGTTGAATGTAACTTTCCAAAAAGTCCATTATAAATGTTCAAAGTATACTTCTTTTGACTCGTATACAGGTGTTTGACTCATAAAGAGGCGTACAAAGTATGCACAGTTACAAAAATGTTCACGTGCGCGTACAGTACGTGTATACTCTTCTGATGACAATTTGCGTCACGTGCACAGTATGCTGACCCTCGTGTACATGTAAAAAGTGAGGTATATTTTGGCCTTCAACCTATATGAAGTCTGCATCCTTCGATGGTCTGACCCAGTGTTGTTGTTTGTTTTGGTAAACCTTGAAACGCATGTAAAGGGGAGTTCAGTGAAGTTCTCATGTCATGTTAACCTCTTCCTGTGATTTACGGGCATGACATTATGCCTAATTCTTAATATTGTGTTGCTCCCCCCTGACCCGTTGAGGCATGGACTCCACTAGACCCCTGAAGGTGTGCTGTGGTGTCTGATAGGGGTGTAAATTCAACAGTTCATCGCAATTTGATACTATATTGATTCTCATAGCCAGCAATACAAAATATTGGTTTATATACCGATTCAATTCAGGGGTATATCATCAATATTTCTATATTATTTTCTTTTAAACGTATAGCACAGATTTTTTTACGAAACAAAAACATAGAATAGGTAGGACAGAACAAGAGATGCTATTAATATTCTTTCATTGTGCAAAAGTATTATAATATGAACGGCTCCAATACAGAGTGGAACTTATGCGCGTCCCGTGTGCAGAATGATGCGCTTGAAGCAACACAGCGTCACAGCGCTCCTATGCCGCAGTTTATTGAGAATTTTCTTTTAACAGTTTTAAATTTCAGTTACTGTGAAGAACGATTCATAGCACTCTATTCTCCTTATATGTAAAACCATAGACATTTATCAGCACAAAATAAGTAAAAGAAGACTCAATTCATTGGCCTATTTACCACTACTATCTAGCACCAAGATGTTAGCAGCAGATCATTTAAGTCCTGGATCTTACTCTTTTGTTCAACAGATCCCACAGATGCTCGGTTTGATTGAGAGCTTGTGCATTTGGAGGCCAAGTCAACACCTCAAACTCGTTGTTGTGCTCCTCAAACCATTCCCGAACCATTTTGCTTTGTGGCAGGGCATTATCCTGCTGAAAGAGACCACAGTCACCAGGGAATACTGTTTCCATGAAAGGGTGTACATGTTCTGCATCAATGCTTAGGTAGGTGATTCGTGTCAAAGTAACATCCACATGGATGGCAGGACCCAAGGTTTCCCAGCAGAACATTGCCCAAAGCATCACACCGCCTCCGTCGGCGTGACTTCTTCCCATAGTGCATCCTGGTGCCATGTGTTCCCCAGGTAAGCGACGCACATGCTCTCGGCCATCCACGTGATGTAAAAGAAGACGTGATTCATCAGACCAGGCCACCTTCCGTTGCTCTGTGGTCCTGTTCTGATGCTCTTTTTTGACACCTTTCTATCAGAACTAGCATTAACTTCTTAAGCAGTTTGAGCCACAGTAGCTCGTCTGTTTGATCGGACCACACGGGCCAGCCTTCGCTCCCCACGTGCATCAATGAGCCTTGGCTGCCCATGAACCTGTCGCCGGTTCACCACTGTTCCTTCCTTGGACCACTTTTGATAGATACTTGTCAAACTCGCTCAAATCTTTACATTTGCCCATTTTTCCTGCTTCTAACACAGGCAGCAAGTAAACATTTTGTCCTCAAAGTTCATAATATATCCCACCCACTAACAGATGCCATGATGAAGAGATAATCAGTGTTACTCACTTCACCTGTCAGTGGTCATGATGTTATGCCTGATCGGTCGAAGTCCTTATTGTAAAAAAATAGCTTTATTGGTGCACATGTATGCATAGTCATTAAAACACCCCTGTAAGCTTGAGCCTGGTGCTAGCAACGAAGGACGCAAGTTTGATTCATACTATACAATGTACAGTTTGAATGCACTGCCAGGTGTCTGTCTGATGCATGAATGTCTGGATTGCTAGTCAGTCTGCGGCGGCACTGCAGTTAGTCAATAATCCACCATTGGCAGGCGGATCTGCTTGTTTGTGTCTTTGTCACTGCAGGCAGTCAGCCAAAGCAGACGGTCAGTTTAGACTTGTTTCTTATCAATCATTTGTGCATTATAAATGGGACTTTCATATGTCTGGCCTTTTTATAAGGAATAAAAACATTTCTCTGTAACCATCTAACGGTTCTGAACGGTTCAGATTGATTGATTTTATGTCGACTGTTTGTTCTGGCTGCTATATCTGGCTGTAAATCATGCTAGCTGTCTCTTTAGCTGTCTTTATTATATTAACAGAAGCTACGATATAATGCCAGTTTCATACAGCGTCTATATTGGTAAAGACTAGGTTTTGGGTACGGAAAACCACAGCCAGAATTAAACGTCAACTTAAGTGCGTGCATGTGTTTATTTATTTTTTCCACCCAAAGGCAATGGCTTTCAAGGTTATAGCAGCTCTTTTTGTCTGTGCGAGGAAAATATATTTAAAAAAAAAAATCTTTTCACTATGATGCCGCACGCGTGAGTGGTCGGGCCCACACGTCTCCTACACACATGCACACTCTCTTTATGATTTATAAGTGGGAGTATACAGCCCTTGAGCCATGCAAAATGGAAATGCAGTTTAGGAAGCTTTGCTTTAACTGAATAAGGGTGGCAGGACCTCTGCCGTAAACAGCCCATTACACAGTTCATATAGTCATTTAAGCCTCACGGCTCTGTGGCGTCCAGCTCTGCTGTCTGTGTGCACGACGCACCTCCTGCTATTTTTCTATTTGCCTGTTTGCATTCCTGATGATGCCCTGTAGCAGAACCGCCGGCCGGCCGGTCGCGTCTCAAGCGCCTTGCCGTGTAGCTTTGATGTTGCTGTGCCGGTTTTGAGGTAATGGATTGTGGAAATATACAGTAAACGGGCTTGATCTACTTAAGAAGCACTATACATAATACACTATACATATACATAATTTCTCACTTTTTTTTTTTTTTAAGTATCTTTGTCTTGCATTTTCTCACTTTCTTTCTCCCCTTTTTCTTTTTGTCACTGCTTTCTCTTCCTTGCTTTTTCTTTCGTTCTTTCATTCTTTCAATGATGGTACTTAGTATTTTATATGCAATATTATATATTTTGTATGTTGAGAAATTTATGTAGTTAAATTTTGCTTTACTGAAATGTTAACATTTTATTAATATTATTTTTTTTTTTTACAATATATTAAAGTGTGAATATTTTTCCACATTTCTTAGCATTTGGTGTTTGTGACCTGTATCAGGGCTCTGAATCAGTTCAAGGAACGAAAACGGAAACAGCTCAATTTTAACAGAAACATAAACAACAACGAAAATGAAATCAATTTTAAACGTTCTGAACAGAAACTCTTATGTGAAATAACCATATAAGTCAAAAGGAGTTTCACCAGTGAATGTCGGAGATTTGTGTTTGTCCATCATTAGAATTGGTTGCATTATCAACTTACAGGCTACAAAGGTTATTGTAGCTATGGCTATGTGGGTGCTCAGTTTTTACTGTCATGTTATATATTTGGCAAAAAGCTTGTGTTATAAAAGATGAAGTGTTACGCACAGGCTGTATTGCAATTAGATGGCAAATACCAGACTAAGACACTGTTCTCTGCTCATCAAATACATAAAACATTAGCCTTTACACCATGTTCTGAATAAAGAAAATGCTTTACTTATTTTACTTTTTTATCTCATTGCACTGGCCACTGTATTCACCTCTTTCTTGTTCCCACTCACTTAAGGCTGGACAGGAAGTGTAACTGCATGCTGGAATGTTTGTCCATTTCTGAGAAGGAAGTGGAAAAGTCTAAGCTTGAATGCACAACATGCCGCCTCTTCACCCGTTTCTAGACCCACAAGTTCAAACCTCGTCCCAGGCTCAGACTCAGTTAGGCATTCAGTTTATCGGGATAAAAAAGAAAGAAGAAAAAGTCAGTTAATGCTATTTCAAAGAGCAAAATCCTCTGTCTCTTGAATGACTTTAGAAACATTTAGAAGTGTAGAATAACTGTGTGCGTAATTATCTGTCTGTACCTTTAAATGCACATGTGTTCTAACTCTTCAAGCAGATTGGTGGGTGCGTGTGTGTTTTTGAGGCTGTTGTAGATCCAGGGCCTGTCGGTTGGGGTTGCCTTGGCAACGGTGTTAGTGGGTGTGCGTGCATGAAGAGAAATGTCTGTGGCGGGCTGGAGAAGGCTTGACGGCCATCCTGCTGCTGCTGTGCGCCATTAGAGCAGCGCACCGGCCTCTCACACTGCAAACGGTGAAACCTGAGAATGTCAGTATGCAAGTGTGGGTTCAGAAGGAGAGAGAGGGGCCATGCAAGGAAAACACGCATTAAATGACACACAAAAAAAAAAAAATTGAAATGGCTGCCTCAATTGACGTGTTCATTTCTCTTTCTGTGTTTCCTTTTTGCTTTCTGATATTCAACAGAGCTCTGTGCTTGCTTTATTAAAAATAAATTAATTCAGCAAGGATGCATTAAATTGATCAGATGTTGCAGTAAAGACATATATGTTACAAAAAAATCTTTTTTAAATGAAAGCTTTACTTTTCATCAAAGAATCCTGAAAATAAAGTATTACTGTGAGGGTTGCCAGGTCTGTGCAACAAAACTAGCCCAATGACGAAGGAAGGAATCCACATAAATATTGATAATAAATGTCTTAAAGGTGCAGTATGTAATATTTACAGCTAGCGGTTGAAATTGGTACTGCAGTCCAAATTTGAAATATTGGTGAGTTTTTTTCCCTTCCAGAATTTGTGCTCACACGGGTTGCCAGATTGAGGACACGCAACTGTGATCCCTGTCCCAGTTTGTTTGCAGTCCTTTATGGCAACAATACGTTGTTTTTGAAATACTTTTGGGTAATTTGGCAGTGGGCGGGATCACAGACCAAAGCAAAACCAGACATTTCGACACGGAACATACATTTCATTTGTTTTGTTTTTTCGGAGAAACAAGTATGAAAGAATGTTTCCTAAGTATCTGCAAACTTTTATTTTTATTTTTTTTATACTTTAGTACTGTAAAAATAAATTGCATACAGCACCTTTAAGTGCCAAATCATCATATTAGAATGATTTCTGAAGGATCATGTGACACTGAAGTCTGGAGTAATGAAGCTGAAAATTCAGCTTTACCATCACAGAAGATGGTTTTCTATTTAAATACATTTTAGTGTCATTTATTTCTTTCACATTCACACACGTATTATTTTAACTATTAAATGCAGACAATATGCTCACACTGTAGATCATATTAATTGCTGGCATAATCATATTACGTAGTGGCCTATGTCGTTGTTTTAATTGTTTAAAGAAGGTTAAGCTGGATTGCGATTGGGTGTTTGAAAATAAGGAATGTTTTATTTGGAATTTATCTGCAATATAATAAACTATTAGGTATGTTATACTATTCATTTGATAAATCTCGTACCTGCATTATAATAAACATTTTCCCTTTTTTCTGAGACTCTTCATAAAAGCATCAGGTTTAGGGTTGAGTTAGTGTTGTCTTTTAGTCCTGACTGTTAGGCTGGGAGGGAATATGTGAGATGCTTGCATCATTTGAGTGTGTTGGAAGCTGTCCTGAATATTTTCTGGATGACAACGCAGTCTGACACTGCAGCTTTTTGAGAGGGTTCTCATAACTTATGAAAGCTAGCGTTTGCGTAACGGCAGAAGGCCACTACATGTTAACGCAATCACATTCACACACGGAAGCACTAGCACACCCTGAAAGACAAACACAATCATTCTCACTCCTGTGAATTTTTTGTTTTGGGTATGTTACTGTCGACTGAAAAGATTTGTACTAGTAAATTATCTGTTGGTTTGTTAAGGTGGTACATATTACATGCTCCCTGTCTCTTTCTACACTTGTAATCGGTACTTTGTACATTTCTGGGGTCATATTTGGCCTTTGGTAATCACTAATACACTACTGTTCCTAAGATTGGGGCCAGTAAAAAAAAGAAGTCTTATGCTCACGAAGGCTGCTTTCATTTGATCAAAATACAGTAAAAACAGTAATATTGTGATAAAATATTCTTCATACCTGTTTTCTAATTGTTTTAAAATGTAATTTAGTCCTGTGATGGCAAAGCTAAATTGTCAGCAGCCATTACTCCAGTCTTCAGGGTCACTTCAGATTTTTTTTCAGGATTATTTTATGAATAGACTGTTTAAAAGAGCAACACTGACCCCAAACTTAAATCAGGATTAACAAATCAAATGTTTCAAATGGGAGTACATCATCTGCAGATTTCATCTGAGTCTGGCTTTTGCTGAATGTTTTAAAGCATTGTCCAGTTGGTTATTTGAATCCTCCAATTTTCCATCCTTGTTTCCATCCATTTTGCGTGGATTTTAAAGTTTTCCAGTCCTAATACAGAGACTCACCCTTAAAACATGATGGTTCTCCTTACTGTAAATGTGTCTGTGTGATGTTCCACAAACTCCACCAGCAAACTGTTTTCAGTCTACCACACGGCTCCATCCGAGATGTTACATGACTTGTTTTCAACAATCATTATTTTGGTGGCCTTCAGTCTGACTCTTCAGTCAGTTTTGGATGATGGCCACTGCCTAGCAGATTCACAGTTCTACATTTTCTCACCTTGAATTTAACAGTGTTTTGGCGAATATGCAGAGTTTTGAAATGTTCTTATATTCTTGTCATGACTGGTATTTTTTTGAGAACTTTTGTCTTGGCAGTGATTGGAATGGTCTGTGGATTTCATGGTGTAGTAATTTGACGTGGATGTTTATAGACAGTTATTCAGAACTCTTATGGAACATGTCTGCACAGGTGGACAAACAAGTGAACATGTGACTTGAAGTTGGTCACTTCAGAGCTAGTTTAGATGTGGCAATGTAAAGAGATAAGTAGATTTAAAATTTACACTGCCATTAAAAATTTGGGGATCAGTAAAATATCTTTTGGAAAACTAATACTTTTATTCAGGAAGGACGTATGTATTAAATTAATCAAAAGCAACAGATCTTTAGCAAAATTAGTCTTTACTAATTAAAATAATAATAAATGCGGTTTTCGATTCAAACTTTCTATTCTTCGAAGAATGCTGAAAAAAAACACATTTCCACAAAAATATTAAGCAGCATTTTTTGAGCAGCAAATCAACATATTTGAATGATTTCTGAAGGATCATGTGACACAATCATCTTGCTGAAAAGTATTTTTAATTGTAACAATATTTCACAATATTATTGCCGTTGATGATCATGAGATCATTTTATTTTACATTTATTATGTAAAATTTAATGACCCCAAACTTCATGATGACCGCATTATCTTGTATTTTGACGTTTTTCTGGACATGGTGTATTTTGCTTTTTTAATTTTTTTTATTTATTGATTTTAAGAAGTAAACAAATACAATATTGCTACTGACTGTTGGTTTGTTGTGGTGTGTTATTTTGAGTGTTTTGTCGAAGTTTTTTTTCTTCTTAAACGTAAAACCTTTTGATATTTTCCTTGACCTGTTGCATTTTGATTTTCTGAGTTTGCCTTTTTTTTTTTTTTTATGGATGTGGTTTAGTTTGACTTTTGTAGTTTTATTTTGAAAAATCTCTCTCAATCTTTTCGATTTTGATATTAAATTGAAGTCAACAAAAGTGCAATTTTTGCTTGCAAATAACTGTTCTTTACTTGTTTGTTTTGTGTTTAGTGTGGCCAGGGGCTGTGAGGGCTCCTCGGGGAGACTCCAGACAAGCCCACACAGAGAATGCTGGAGGTGCAAGAGGAGAGACCAGCAGCAGCAGCCACGGCTACCACCGCAGCTACCGGAACCACAGGAAACGCTACAGGCAGGAAGGAGAGAGCCAAAGAACGGCAAGAAGAGGGCCAGGACTGCAGCAGCCCTGTCGCAACCCCCAATACTGGGCCCCGGAGCACCCGGGCCAAAGCTACTCCCACCACTACACATACACACTCCCACACACATACACACACCTCCAGTCCCCACCAGCACTCTACTGCTCCTGCCTCTGTCTCACTGGGACTGACGTCAATGCATTCCAGCAACCCCAAAGTGAGGAACTCTCCATCGGCTAACACTCAGAGGTGAGAGAACCCTACATATGTGTGTATGAACTATTCCATGTCACTGAACTTTTATATGTGTATACATGCACTACAGACCAAAAGTTTGAAGTTGGTAAAACCCTGAAAAAGAAGTATTACTGTTTCCATAAAAATAATTAAGCAGCCTGACATTGATAATAAGAAACGATTCCTGAGCAGCAAATCCTCCTATTAGAATGATTTATAAAGGATCATGTGACACTGAAGACTGGAATAATGATGCTGAAAAATCAGCTTTGAGATCACAGGAAAAATTTGCATATTAAAATACATAGTTAATATTGACATTTTTATTTTAAAACAATTAATTTTACCAACCACTAACTTTTAAATGGGTATGCACACAGCAAAATGTTAAAATGTGTTCAAGTTTGTTCCGTGCAGTGTGGCATGCAAAAATGCATAGAAGTGAGTGAAGAGAGGATTGGGAAAAATATGGATTAACATGCATTTTCAATATTTGACATTTTTACGTGAATTTATCAATTACTTGAAGAAATAATTGTAGCAACTCATAATGTATTAAAGCATAATGTAATAACTTAACATAATGTTAAAGGTATTACTTTTATTAATGTAATACAAATGTTTATAATGTAATCATTTTGTCAAAATGTAATATCTTGAACGATTTTCCAAATGTAATAACGTTTTTTCATATGTAATAGGTTCTGAGAAATTTATTACATTAAAAACACACTGTAGCAACTTATGTAATCACAGTTCATAAGTTAATACCAGCACATAATGTACAAGTGAAACCATTATACATTGGTTTTGCAATTACAATTATGCCAAAAGTTCAGATTTTTTTCTTTTATTCTTTCTTTTTTACATCACAAAACCAAACTGTTTTAACAGGGATGTGTATAATATTTAATAGGACTTTTTCTAACCGCTGTACATGATTGTAAGTTGTACGACATGCCCTCTGATGTACATTCAAGTTTTGCTATGCTGTAAATTGCATTAAAGTGAAGAAATGTTTTCTTTACTTGCGATCCATGCCGCCGTTGGCTGAAACATAACACGATCTTACACACACGATGAACATTGTTGATATTTGAAATCAACCCAAACAAACACACCCCTCTCTTCATTGTTCCGCCTCTAAAGCGCACTCTCCAAACCTTACCGCCTGCTCTGAGTCGGTCTCGAACCCCGATTGCTGGCATGCAAGAGTGACGCACTAACAAGGATGCTAAACAACAAACGCTGCATTCACTAACACTCGTCAGCCTCCACAACTCTCACTAGCTGGCCTCTGTTACACACACTATGCAAGCAAGAGTGGATGGCTAACCAATGATTATTCTTATGAGCTTTTCTCCTTTGTAATGTCTCTCAGGCATCTCTTTCAACAGTCTTTCTTTTTCAAATCACTCGTTTTCTGTCCTCTATGTCATACGCCCCTTAATGCTGATTGGCTACACGTTTGTTGTTGTGTGTGGTTGTGTCAGTCCGACCAACTTTCAAACAGTGTTTTTCAAATATCGCTTAACCCAACTTTAGGCTGGATTTAGATTTTTTTTTTTCAAATGTACTGTAAAGGAATACCAATGCTTTGTTTAATGAAAATACAAAAATAACAGTAATAGTATGAATATTTAAATCAATTGCATTTTGCATGTAGTTTAATACTGGATTTAGATAAATGTTCTGCAAAAATGCACTGCAAAGCCAGGCTCAGACTACAGGAGTTTTAGGCAGATTTATGCCCCATTTGCCCCTCCCGACAATCTGAGAAAAAATCTTGTCCATGAAATTGGGCGGTTCCGATGTTCGGCGGAGATTATCTGGTAATGAGGCATTTACAGATCAAATCTTTAACCTCCCGATCTGCTCGCGGACATATCGGGGCCGCCCCGATTTCATCAAACATTTTTAATATTTAAGATTTAAAATCAGGATAATTACATCAGTTCTTTCACAATAGCCGATGAGAGAAGTGAATGAGAGCACTTTTGAAATCGTGACTCTGGAACAAGCTGCATGGGTCCGTTGAACAGTGGAGATGGCGGAGCGGTACTGCAACAAAATGACTGCTTATGTGACCCTGGACCACAAAACCAATTTAAGATTTATACAAAATCTGAAAGCTGAATAAATAAGCTTTCCATTGGTGTATGGTTTGTTAGACAATAGGACAATATTTGTCCGAGATACATTTGAAACTTACTATATACTATTTGAAAATCTGGAATCTGGGGGAACAAAAAAATCTAAATATTGAGAAAACCGCCTTTTAAGAAACAGGCAGAGAGAGAGAGTTCTGGTGTAAGAATTTGAGTTTTAGACAGTCTTGTGCACCTAGGGTGCTAGTGATTGCTGCCTAGTAGTGCTCGCCTTTTAAAGTTCCAAATGAAGTCCTTAGTAACGCATATTACTAATAATAATACTTTATATATATATATATACACACACACACACACATACATATATACACACATACATATATACAGTAGGAAATGTACAAAATATCTTCATGGAACATGATCTTTACATAATATCCTTATGATTTTTGGCATAAAAGAAAAATCGATAATTTTGACTTATACAATGTATTGTTGGCTATTGCCGCAAATATACCTGTGCAACTTATGACTGACTTTGTGGTCCAGGGTCATGTATAACATGTCTTCGGAAATATGGACAAAGAGAAAAGCTGGGGAGAAATCGCATTTGTTTTCAACATACAGTACAAAGCTGCTAGCAAATGTTAACATTACCTGTTAAGACATCAATGATGATCTGCTATGTGCATGTTTACATCCGCTTTCCCATCATGAGATCATCTGGCATGATAATATTAATCATATCTTGTAGTGTGATGCGCCACCATTTTCAAATCTTGTAGTGTGTTTGTTTGAGATTTGAGAGAAAAAAAATCTGTGACGATTCTCTTAAAAACTCCTGTAGTCTGAGCCCATCATTTTTTTTATAATTTCTTTTTTTTTTAAAGCTATTACAATTATTGCAATATGATATGGTGAGTTAATAATGTAAATGTCTCATTGTACAAATTATTACATTTATAAGCTCACGATTTAACTACATTGAAAATTACAATAATAATTTAATACTTATTATGAGCAGTTATTACATTATGCTTTGCTATTATGAGTAGTGGATGTCTATTTAGACTAGTTTTGAACAGTAGTTGATTTTGTTTTGAAAATATGTAGTTTTGAACATCCCTGATTTCCTTATTTTTAAAGAAGTATTAGAATTGTTGGTAACACTTTACAATAATGTTGTATTAGTTAACATTAGTGAACGCATTAGTTAAACATGAACTAACCATGAACAACACCTCTATTCAGGATTAGTTCATCTTTGTTAACGTTAGTTAATAAAAATACAGCTGTTCATGTTAGTTCACAGTGCATTAACTAATGTTAACAAGATTTTATTAATGCATTAGTAAATGTTGAAAATAACATTAACAAAGATAAATAAATGCTTTATTAGTGCAGTTCATTATTAGTTCATGTTAACTAATGCATTAACTAATACAACCTTATTGTAAAGTGTTACCGACTTTTTTTGTTTCATCCCTAGTTTTATAGCATTGACTGGGTAAATGTATTAATAAACAGATTTAATACAGTAGTAGGACAAATGTAGATATAATTAATTCACCGCAATCTTATATTAAAATATTCTTAAGAGTATGAGTAGTTTTAATTTATTTTTTATGGAGATGCACCACACAAGCGAATCATTCGCTGCCCACTTACTTGCAATTCCCACTGTGCTTATGGCCATTGAGCTGTCTCTTGTGGACAGGAAACCAGTGCAAGCTGAAGTAACTGCGGCAGAAGTGCCGGGGAAACTGTGCCCTAAAGGCAGAGCTGGACCTGGAATGCTTCCAGAACCTCATTGAGTATATGAGAAACTGACCCACTTCAGCTCAGCCACAGCTTATACATCCCACCCTGCTGGACGTTGGTTCCAAAATGGCTGCTCTTGCTGATTCACAGATCTGGAGCTGGTTAAGGCGTCGACAGAGGGGCTCCTGGGAGTCCTTCAGTGAACACTATGGCACATAGCCTAATCGCACCCCATTTTGTATATGTTTGCAGCTGCTGTCCAAGGCGTTTGGATTTTCTCTGAATGTTGGAAAATATTTTGCATTACAGTGTGGACAGTTCTGAAACATGGCCTGTGTAACTGGTACCTTACTTTTGGAAAGCGGTTTGCGCTTTCAGGCACACATTCAAGATCCAAAATGTCTGCAATGCCAAACTCAAAGGTGTCCAACAATGACCAGCCCTTACTGTTGGTGTGTAAATAGTAACCCCTGGTTTCCTTACAGTTGGCATGTAACCAGACACTGTGGACCAATTGCTTTGGGTATGGATGGAGGCTAGCTTGTGGCAGATCTGGTTTGACGAGTTTTGATTAAATATTAACCTGGCACTCTGTCAACAAAGAACAGGGCTAGTACATAAGGTCACAGAGAGTATTGTAATTGCGTCACCGGTACACGTCAAGATTTTCCTCCTGTTATTGAATGGCATGTTTTCAGGGTGTGGTGGCAATCAGCCGGACAGCTGCTAAGATATGACTCAGTTGTCTCCATTTTTTGTGTTTTGGTGGGTCCTTTACCAGAGTGAGGGAAAGTATTGGTTATGACTTAGGATTCCACTGCTTTTCCACCAACAAAGTGGAAACTGCAAAAATTAAGCGCTCTTTGTACTTTAAGGCCTTGTTTTGTATTCCTGATACTGGATGGATAAGATTTCCTGACAAAAAATTAGAAATTATTGTCAAAGATTATCAAAAAACCTTTCTAATGATTTGATGTTATAGGCCCCCTGGAATTTTCTGTGAAGTGTAATGATGATAATAATAATAATTGTTATTATTATTATAATTATATCGTATTTATTTTTAAATTATTTTTTTTTCTGTTTTGTATTTTATAGTTAAATCGTGTTAGTACAATAGTAATATTTCTTATTTGTTATTATATTTTTATTATAATAACAGTAATGATGATGATTATTATAAGTCATATAAAAATATTTTTGGTAAAATTGTGCAGCCTTACAAACAAGCACAGTAAACCTAGTGTGCTTTGTAATTATTTTTAAAGGTCAGTAAGAATTTTTTTTTTTTAACAATTGAATAAGTTCATTTTAATAATTACATTTATATTTTTTAAATGTAAACTTAAATTGTAAAAATATTTCACAATATTACATTTTTGACCTATTTTTAATTTAATAAATACAACCTTGGTGAGCACTAGAGGCATTTGAATCATAGTGTTTATGTGAATTTGTTACACATTTAATTAATCTTTAAAATATTTAACATTTTTTCATAGTTTGCAATACCAACTAAATGTTTGAGTTTGTAACACTTCACCCTGGCTATTGACTACTTTTAAAAGAAAACAATTAAAGTTCATTTATGTCAGTGTTTTCAACTCCAGTCCTTGAGCCCCAGCACCCAGAATGTTTTAGATGTTTCCCTATTATTCAACACACTAAGAAACCAAACCGTTGGATCGGGTGTTTTAATTTGTGAGACATTTAAAGTATTCTTATAGGAGGGTCCCCAGGACTGGAGTTTGAGAAACACTGATTAATGTTTTCTTTTATCAGTACCAATGTTTTATTACTTCTGATATCAGAGATCTTGACCATGCACGTGTGCCCTGGGCCATTCTCACAGACCTTTGCTTTTTGCTTTTCTCAGCAGTCCGAAATCCAAGCAGGAGGCCATGGTGAGGTCGCCACCCGTGATGTCCCCCTCCAGCGCAGCACAGATGGACTCCAAACTGCCCAACCAGGGAAAGCAGGGGGGCGGCGGCAGCCAATCACAGTCTTCTCCTTGTGACCCCAAGTCGCTGAGTGGAAGCCACACACCCAAAGGTCCCCAAGGCCCCATAGGGAGTATGGGACTCAAAAATGGACAAGGCCTGAGTTCAGGCAATGGTGCAAAAGGCAAGATTAAGAGAGAGAGAAGCACTTCAGTGGAGTCATTCGAACAAAGGGATACAGGAACGCCAAGCAATGAAGGGGACCAGAAAGGTAATGAAAAAAATATGTGAATGATTTTTTTTCCACCTACATGTTGAATTATGAAGCTCTTGCATTCATAGTGTGTCATTTCAATAAATGGATCGTTTAACCACTGTGGTTTTAAATGACCTATAGTGTGGTTTTAAGCATCTCTTGTATCTTGCCATACTATCTTTGTCAGGTAATTATATTGAGCGGTGTCATGATGCACAGTTATTTTTGTATCTCTGAATATTATGATACTGTTACCACCTTGTTCTGACATTGAATGTACATTAAAATAAAAAAAAAACCCGGAGCGAACATTAGGCACATTCTCAGGAAACAAAGCAGTTTCTGCCTAAAAAAGTCAGAAATAATTTGAAAAACTTCTGAGAAACTGTATTTTCCCCCATAGCGAAATGTCTCCCCAATATTGAGATTAGTGGTCAACCAAAAATAGCTTTTTTTATATACACATTTTTAAACCACTACCTCCAATCTTAAATATGTGGTTACAACCTTGCAAACTACCAGTAGCTATTTATCGTCGCTAACCCTTAAGCGCTAGATTATTCAGCCCTCTTACAGTAGGGAATTAATTTGCTTACAATTTGAATAGATAACTAAGGACAGTTTGGTAATATCTGGTTGTTTTGTTGCTGCCTTGTAATAAATCACGTTATAATTGGATAAAATTACATCACAAATTACATTCAGGAAAAATGAATAAACCATGATGGTTTTTATGTTTTTAGCCTTACAAGGCATATACACATATAAACATGATAAAATACTGAAAGATTGTAACAGCTTTGCTTTTTACCACATTCAAAAATCACATGGACCATAATCTCAGTTTAAATAAAGACTAAATGGTGCATGGTGTCCTGAGAATGGGCCATTGACGCTCTAACTTAAGAGCCTTTGTATGTTTTTCACATGGTTCTGGTCCCTGTTCTGTATCCTTGTGTCAAAGCTCCATTGGGAATGACCTTTTAATTATCCAGGATGCAAACGCACATGTCCCATCCCAAGGGTCACACATTTTAGCTGGTTTTCCTGTCACACATATGCGTTTGTGTTTGTGCATGTTTGCCCGCCTCCTCTGGGTTGCACTGAGAGCTGTAGTGATGCATCAAGACATCCACACCTCTGTATGTTTCCTAGTGGCAGCATCACAAGATAGGCCTGGTTTGGGAACGCCAGGGAACGTACCATTTGGTTTGCTGAGTGAGGGGGAGGCACCTTTCTTTTCTTCTGACCACCCCCTTCTTTTTAGGTTGGTGTGCTTGACAGTCTAAAGGACCCCTGCTGGTTGTTAATGCCTCTGCATAAACACATTTCAGTGTGAGGCGCAGGCATTTTGTTTATTTTTCTTTTGATTTTGTTTGAGAATCTTTTTACATTTATGGTTAATTCTTTGTGCCTGAGATACAGCACATAAAGAATATTTAAAGACCGTTTACATGTGTGTTTTAAATGCTGATGCTGCTAAGTCAAGTCAGAAATTGCTTGTCCAGAAGCAACCTGTTTGGTTTTCTTTGTTTACCGATGTGCTTGTATGCTCACAAGGAGACAGCTTGTAAGGCAGTTTGGTGTGCATGTTTGTGTTTGTTCAAGCTGTCGAGAGTTTGCTCTTGCCGTTTGTTTGAGCAGTGTGTGTTGTCTGTACACAGGAAGTCTTATATCTCCCCTTTGACCTGACTGTGTCCCAGTTTCAGTGAGATGTTGTGGTCTGGGATCTAACCAGTGGTATAGAATCAGTAGTAATATTTTATTCTCTTTCTTAAACCTTGTTATTTAGTTATTTTTTTCTTCTTCTCGTCACCGGAGGTCATCTGTATTGTTGATAGGTGTTCCTTTTAACTGCTGGATGTTTTAGGTTGGCTGCACAACTGCTTTTTAGAAAGAAAAAAAAAACACATTAAAAGTTCTATCAGCAAAAATAAGATTTTAATTTGTTTTTACAAGGTGTTCTTGCCATTAAAAATAAACATTATAGTGGGTAAAAATTGGGCCATCATCTCAATATTGAAAGTATATGCAAAAGCTAATTGTTTATACATTAGGTTGAATATATATATATAGTGCAGTAACTTGCAAAGTGGTGTATTTTTGTGCATTTTATTTCATGCAACTTCAAATTGTGAGGTTTTGAAACCATTTTAATCTAATGAGTTGTGGAATACAAGTGACTGGGTTGCATACAGTGCTCCAAACTTTGTTGTGAACTGGCCTGTGGTTTCATGACATTTTAATGGTGAATAAGAACCTTCTATCTCATCTTTTTCTGAAGAGAGCAATGTGTGTATATTTGGCTGCAAGTTATCCAAAGTTTGTTTTAAGCTATCCTAGACTGCTTCTAAAAGTTTCAGAACAGCCTGGATTAGTCAACATGGCATGAGGCGAGAATGCCAGAGGATAGTACAGCACTTTATAGACAAATATGGAATTTATAATGAATAGAAGTGCTCAATGTATTCATGCAGGTGTAAAACTTTAAGAGGACTGTTGCTCGAAAGACTAAGACTAGTCTGGTACTGCACTACACTTCCATTGGTGATTTGCTATATTTTCTATCCTCTTTGTGTTTGAGAAGCAAACCTACAATTAAGTAGCAATGTACTCCATGGCAGTAGAAATCTCTTAACCATTTCATGAACATTATGGTAATCATGCTGTTCTGTCTCTTTAAAGAAATAGGCAGTAGAGCAAAAAGGTTATGTGTTGGAGAGCGACGGTTGCCCTACAGCGGTGCAGATTGGTGTTCAGGGGGAGAGAGCGATGAAGATGATCCAGGATTCTTCAGTACGTAGTTTCAGTATTTTTAATTTATTGATTTGTTGATTGGATTTGTAATAAAGTGCATCGGAAGTGTAAAGTAGTTTCAATTTTTTACCTTAAAAATGTAGGTACGAAACACTTCATGGTAATTGTTGTCACCTGGCGGCTGGGATTTATTATGCAATATCCACATTCAGAGCAAGCATGTGCTTGCAATATTCTATTGAAGAACTTTGCATGATTATTTATGCAATTATAAACTAATGACATTTAAATGTATTGCTGTTACTGCAGTCAAAAAAAATGTCACTGTTTTGCCATGCTTAGTGTATCACCAGGCTCGCACAGAATCTACACTCGGAACTGTGTGAATTTCCGCATTAAATTGGAACTAGCATTCACAAAGTTGTGTACATACCATACAAGCTTTCACGACTATCAGCAAAAAGTCTGCAGATTCTTTCTGTTCATGTGCATCACTAAACAGAATGATTGACAAAATGTACTTTATTGTGGCTATTGTAACATTTATTATGTTTTGCACAGACTGTAACTCTACTGACATAAAGCCAGATCCAGGTGCTCTTTCTGCCTCTACGCCTACCCACAATACAGTTGGAGGACAGAGCACAACGTCAGAAGTGGGGAGTGGGCAGAAACCAGGGTCAAAGGTTGTTTACGTCTTCACTACAGAGATGGCCAACAAGTAAATATGTTTTTGTTTGTTAATGATCGATAATGCTTATTATAATTGTGAATGTGTGCTAACGTTTTAAAACTGGATGCCATTTTACCCTCAGGTGCATTGCTAAAATGCAGTTGTTTTGTTAAATCATAGTGTCAAGGTTTTGTCAGTTCAAAGAAGCAAATCCCACTATAACTATCTCTCTTTTACATTGCCTTTTTGCTGAGCTTAGAAATGTCTAAAAGTAGTAGTGGGAAAAGTTGAAACCGTCAAGCACTGACTTTGCTTAAACCCTCACATGGCAGATATTAGAATGCCAAATATTAGTGACTGGATGTGCCAGAAACTTTGTCAGACATTCTGTGACCATAAGAAGATTCTCCCACAGAGCAGTGACATTTACTGCTCTGTCATCAACCTAGATGGGACTGAGCCCAGTGACAAGTGACTATTTGTCCATCTTTTTCTAGAACAGTTATAAATGTGGATAGGGTCAGCTGCATGGACATTAGCAGTACCCATTGTTAGTTTAAGTGGTGAGAGTTTTCTAAATAATAAAGCTGAATTGTGCCAGTGAATTTCTGTGACATTATCATCACTTAACAGAATTGCAAAAAAGTTCTCAAATTGATTGAGCCAGTGTTGCTGTGTATAACTGTTTGGGATGCTTAAAAGGAGCAATGGCATGATGGTGCCATTGATAAAATGTTCAAGAAAATCAACCAACAAATGATTTCTACACATTAGACTAGGATTAGTCAAAGGAAAGCATATTTTTTATGTGAAAAAAAATGCTAAACTTTAAATTAGACATTAAAGGTTCCTCAGAGAAGAGTTCTGTTTCATCAGTGCAGTTATGCAATTCCTTTACTATGACTGTTTTTTCCCCATCTCAGGGCAGCAGATGCAGTCATAACGGGGCATGTAGACAACATCATCAGTTACCACATGAATAATATCTCTAACGGCAAGGGTGGAAAGCCCCAGCTCCCCCTGGTAAGAAAGGACATCACTGAATTGTGTTTGCTCTAAATGTCATGATTTTCACAGGTGCATTGTAAATAGTTATTTTTAATGTTTTTAGAACAATCAGATTGGGTCCCTCAGAAGTGAAACTAAACAACAGGGTGTTCCGTCCCAGCAACAGCCCTCATCTCACTCCAGTGATCAGAACCACCAAGCAGCCTCTAAAGTAGCGCAGTCAGGCCAGCAGCAACAACCTCAAGCGCAACCCACCCAACCTCAGCAGCCAACCCAGGGGGCAAAACCAACTAGCCTCCCTCCAGACAATGCACCTTCAGCTGGTATGGACTCTAAGAGCCTCCCCAGCAGTAGCCCACAGGATGGTGCTGGATCCCATGATGGTAGCAACTCTGCAGGGACACCTGGTAGCCAGGCCTCCAACCAGCCTTCAAATGCTGGCCTTCAACAGAGCTTCCCATCCTTAGATCTCCCTAAAGGAGCAGATGCTAAGCTCACAGCTCAACACCACCAGCAGCTGGCTCATGAAATCATGTCTAGCATGGGGGACAACCCTGAGGGCCTTTCCCAAGAGCAACTTGAACACCGGGAACGTTCATTACAGACTTTACGTGATATACAGCGTATGCTTTTCCCAGATGACAAGGATATGGCTTCCATGGGTCAAGGAAACATGGTTGGACCTCCACTCAATTCTGCAATGATGGAAGGAGGACCTAAGAAACCAGAACAAGGGCCTCTCCAAGCAATGATTGCTCAGTCACAAAGCCTTGGTAAGCCGGGTGGTCCAGGAGGACCACGTCCAGATGGGCCTCCCTTTGGACCACCTGGTCCTAGAGACATGCCCTTTTCTCCAGATGATCTTGGACCCCCTCCACCAGGTCCAGGACCTATGAACTCACATCCAGGTCCTGGTGGAGAGCATGGAGACCATATAACCCCAGAGCAGATGGCCTGGCTAAAACTGCAGCAAGAGTTCTATGATGAGAAGAAGCGCAAGCAGGAACAAATGCAGCATAGACCAATGGGAGACATGATGCTCCATCAGGGTGGACCTAGAGGAATGATGCGAGGCCCACCGCCACCCTACCAGATGAATCCTGGAGAGGTGTGGGGCCCTGGTGGCCCTGAACCATTCCCTGACCAGATGAACATGGGCCCCAGGGGAATGCATCCACACATGCAGAGGATGCCTGGCTTCCCAGGTATGATGAACCCTGATATGGATGGAGGGCCCAATGCTATGCCCAGACCGGGAATGAACTGGCCTGATGATATGCCCAAAATGGGCGATGGGAGGGGATTCCCTCCTGGTCAAGGTATGTTTGGAGGTCCTGGTGGAAGGGTGGAAAGATTCCCGAATCCTCAGTCTGTACAGGAAGCTATGTTCCATCAAGGTATGGGTGATAAACAAGGCATGGGTCTTACACCTGGCATGATGATGGAGATGAATCGAATGATGGGTAATCAAAGACCCATGGAGCCTGGAAATGGAGGTGGCATGATGTTTCCTAGAATGCCAGGTGATGGTCCCATGAGTCCCTCCTCAAGAATGGAGTTTGTGAAAGGTCTTGGTAGAGACATGGGTGAATTTGGCATGGGGCCTGGAAACCTCAATGTAAACATGGGCCCTAGCCCTCAAATGATGCCTCCTAAGATGAGAGAGCCACCAATGAATCTTAGTCCAGAGGAAATTATGAAGATGAGGCAAGGTGGAGGTCCAATGCCTGAGAATGTGGTTCCTTCACAAAGAATGATGCAGGGGCCTCCTTTCCCTGACCAGCCCCATGCAGGAGACCTCAACATGGGACCCAACCGACAGTTCCCTGGGATGGGTCCCCAAGGCCCTGGAAATCCAAGAGGTCCCAGAGGCGAGCCATCCTTTGGACCTGACCAAAGAGGTAATGTGGGTGGAAATGGTCGTCTCAGTCATATGCCTCCTTTACCACCAAACCAGGGTCCCAACAGCTCAGGGCCTCCGCCCGGCCAGAGGAATATGAGCCGCAAGCCTTCAGACCTGAATGTCCAGTCTGGCCCCGCTAACTCACCCAATGTCAACCCTCTAAAGTCACCAACACTGCGGCAGGTCCAGTCTCCAATGTTAGGCTCACCATCAGGTAACCTCAAGTCTCCACAGACACCGTCCCAGCTGGCTGGTATGCTTAGTGGGCCTTCAGCTGCAGCAGTAGCAGCAGCGGCAGCCATCAAATCTCCTCCAATGATGGGCTCTGCAGGGGCATCACCCGTCCATATGAAGTCACCCTCGCTCCCTGCCCCCTCCCCCGGCTGGACATCATCACCCAAGCCACCCATGCAAAGCCCAGGAATCCCTCAAAACAACAAACCTCCACTTAGCATGACGTCACCAAATATGATGGGTGGTGTAGAGCAAGGTAAAATAAAAATTCCTGCCTCCACAAATGTCTTTTTTGACCATTATCAGTATTGAATGCTCAAACTTTGAAAGTTTTTCTGTTTTCATTTGATCACAATTATTCCTGCTAATAATAATGTTACAGCAGTACTGTTTTAGTAATGTTTCTGTAGCAGCTAAGAGATAATAAATAAATAAAGGTCATTGGTAAAAATCCTCACTTTCCCCTCCTCTAAACCTCTTCTGCTGTCTTCTCCTGTTTTCAGGTGGTAATCCTCCTCCCTCAGCTCCTCCATCCAGTAGTTCCTCTAGTCAACCAGGTGGTATGAATGTGCCAGGAAGTCTTCCATCCAGCAGCCCCTACACCATGCCCCCAGAGCCAACGCTATCCCAAAATCCTCTTTCCATCATGATGTCCCGCATGTCCAAGTTCGCAATGCCCAGCTCTACACCCCTCTACCATGATGCAATCAAAACCGTTGCCAGCTCTGATGATGACTCGCCGCCTGCTCGATCGCCAAACCTGCCATCTATGAACAACAGCATGCCCGGTAATCTCCATAATTGATTAATGAATATGCGGTATAATTAATGGTGGCATTTCCTGAAAGGCTTTTGCATTAAATCACAATCTTTTGTTCTCTTTATAGGTATGGGTGTGAACCATCACCCAGGTCATCCTCGAATGATGACACCTAACTCTTCTGGCCCCATGCCTTCCCTCAGCCCAATGGGGATGAACACTATGGGCTCCCAGCCACTTTCCCATGGCATGCCAAACCAGATGCCCTCGCCTAATCCCATGGGCCCTAATATGCCTCCTCACTCTGGGCCTATGGGTCCAGGCATGATGCCTCATGGTATTATGATGAACCCTGTCTCCCAAGATCCTGGCATGGGCAACAACCAGATGATGTCACAGGGACGTATTGGTCTTCCTCACCGAGGACAGGGCTTCCCTCCTGGACAGTCACCTCCACAACAGGTCCCCTTCCCTCACAATGGTCCTGGACACCAGGGTGGCTTCCCTCATGGGATGGGTTTCCAAGGAGAAGGGGGCCCATTGGGCAGGATGGGCAATATGCCTCATGGACCTGGTGGTGAGCCAGGTATGTGCAAACCTAATACTCCAGGAGGCCAGGAGTTTAATAACATGCCTGGTGTCTTCAATGATTCAGATCTACACGAGGTCATGCGACCAGGTGCGTCAGGTATCCCTGAGTTTGACCTTTCTCGAATTATCCCTTCTGAGAAACCCAGCCAGACTCTGTCCTACTTCCCTCGTGGCGGAGACGGCCCTGGTGGGAAGCCACCACACCCGTCTGGTCCACCTGGCTTTCCCCAAATGCAGGGGATGATGGGTGAGGGTAACCCAAGGATGGGCCTCCCCATGCAGGGAATGGGTGGGCCTCCTGGCCCAGGACATATGGGACCACAGGACATGCCCATGGGTAATCCAGGCCACAACCCTATGAGACCCCCAGGTTTCATGGGTCAGGGTATGATGGGGCCACAGCACAGGATGTTATCTCCTGGCCAGCAGGCAGGAATGATGGGAGGCCCTGGAATGATGCAGGGAAAGGAAAGGCCAATGTACAACCATCCTGGCCCTGTGGGCTCTCCTAACATGATGATGTCACTACAAGGGATGAGCGGTCCTCAGCAGACTATGATGATGCCCTCACAGATGAGGCCTCGAGGAATGACAGCAGATATGGGCATGGGATTTAACCCTGGACCAGGGAACCCTGGGAATTTAATGTTTTGAGCCTCCACTACAGTTATAAACAATCGAGAAACTATGTAACCTGTGAAATAACAACCTTCGTAATGAAATACAAAAAGAAACTGTGTTCTTAAGCAGATATGTATGGTAACCAGGACATTTTTTTGTGCACATACACACACCCTGACACCTGGTTAGAACAAGGTTTATAGCTTACACAGTGATGGGAACCCATCACATACACATGGATGTGTTCACAGGGAATCTTCTCCAATGGTAATGTCATTTAACAGGTGGAAGTGTGAGAAGCTAATTGTGCTTTCCTCAAAGTTGGGCTCAGGTCCGGCACCATTTGGAAGGGACTTTTTCGGTAACTTGGGAATGTATATGGAATTTACAAGACTGACTCGTGTCAAGGATATTTGCTTGACATCATGGCATGATGCCACATACATGTCTACAGCAAACCAAGTATGAACGTTTAGGGGCTTCATCGTACTTTTATACATGGTTGGAAACCAAGAAAGATTGTTGAAAAAAAAAAAAAAAAAGTCCAAGAACTGAATGAACAGACATGAAAATGGAAAAGTCAAGGAACATTTTGTCACAAGGTGCACCGTCTTGGCTATATGTTTACATCTCATCGCATCACTTCCCTCCAAACAGGAAATGCTCTTTATATGTGTGTACTGTACTTGTGTTGTTAAAGGGATTCTACCAGTGATTTCTATAGTTTTTTTTTTTCATCTTCATTTGTAAAGGGGGGATTGAGGTGGTTGTTTGTGGACAGTAGGTGACACAACAGCACCACAAAATACTGTGTACTGTGGTGCGTACAGAATATTTTAAATTTAATTTTCTTTGCTACTCCAGTGTATGATAAAACCAAACTAAGACCTCATACAGATCATAGTATTATTAAAAAAGCACAAACAAGAATTAACTGTAAAGAATAAAGTGTTTTCTTTTCTCCTTTTTTTAATTGTAGAGAAAAACACTTTGACAGTAAGTAGGAGCAGTAATCAGATTTATGCAGTGTGGTCTCCCGTTCCTGTTTTAGAAACTTCTGTAAGCTGGTCTGGGTACAGGTGAGGGTGACTCTGGAGGGGCGTTTTGAACCCCATAAACCAGCACTCAGTTCTGCAGTGACGCTCAGGCTACTGTCTGCATATCCATGTCTGTTTTGACAAGGACTGTCGCTGTTTGCCACCACTGCGGAATACATTGAAAAGATTTTTTTAAATTGCTTGGCTGTGTACAGCTATACAGTGCGGCGCTGACAACATCTGAGCTACTGGAGGGTGGGCTTTTTCTTTTCTTTTTTTTTGTAGAAAACAAATGATTATTAAAACAAAAACAGAAAAAAAGCTAATAGGTTGTCCTCTTGTCCCTGCCCCTCCTGTGTTGATGCTCGTCATGTGTAACTCCATTGAATTTGGTACTGAACCACTTCCTAAGGCTGGGCTGTGGTGTTGGACGACAAATAAAATATATTGTTTGGTATAAAGAGTCTCAATGCCTTTGTGTGTATCTCATGGCTCTTCATGGTCTTCCTCTGCCCCCTAGTGGGAGTGTAGCTTATTCAAATTTGACTACCAGTTGCACAAAGCCAACAAAACTGCAATATTGAGCTGGGAAGTAACATTTAATCCATTTTAGGATGGTGTAGAAAGCAGTTATGATCTAGGCTGGTACTAAAATGTTTGTAAGTTGCAATTTAAATTCCACAAAGTTTTTGAGCGATGCGTTTAACATGTAATTACTTCAGGTTTCTTTGGGGAAAAAAACATCAGGTAAATTATGACTTTGATTACTTTTTGCAGAGAATCCCTGACTGAATTTGTGATTTTGGTTTTGGAAAAATCTGTGGAATTAGAAGCAATGTTTTTAAAAATGGTAACCTTGCAAGCTACACTTTAATATAATTTAAAGCATAATCAAATTAGTCAATTTATTTTACAATGTTAAAATGAATCTACATTTACAGATTCTATATGGCCAGCTTATGGATACGAACGAATTACAGGGTTGACTGTGATGCTACTGTATATTGGAGAAAAATGGGTAAGTTTACCAATACTGGGTAAGAAGATGCAGTGAACCCTGAAGATCAGTTATAAACATGTATTTCAGTGTGTGCGTGTGTTAATCCAGATATTAGCCATGTTGTAAATATTTTGCCTTTTTGGTTAAATTTTTATCATCTTTGTTGTGAATGCATGCTTGGCTGACCATGGCTTGAATCTGTGCTGGAAGCAGACCAATCCTATTCCATCCTCGGTTGCTTTTTCCTAAGTTCCTTCAAAACGTTTGTTTGCTTTGGTGCTGTGAGCCAACACGTGTTCCTCACAGGCTGATGGTGTAGAGTGCTCTCCACTGCAGGGCTAATTTTAGCAGAGATTGTTTTGCAGCTGCTGCAAGGAGACTAGCTCACTTGTTTGGTCCCTATTTATCTGCAAGCACAAAAATGTAAAGCACTTAAGTGTCAGGATGACAACACATGACCTATTAGCTTACGCTGAGCACTCCGATATCTTGCTCAACAGCACCACTGACTAGCATGGTATTCGTGGATGGTTATTGCGCCATCTTGTGGTAGCGATGTAATTTGACCTTAAAGACCTTATTCACAGCAGCGCCATCTTTTATTTTTAACTCCCATCTCTTGAGTTGTATTGTTATTTAATGTTTTTAGATTGTTCTGCAGACGAAAAACTGCAAAATATCTCCCCAATAGCTTTCAGTAGAAAAAACATGAACTGTGGAAAATTATAAGTTATATAGGAGCTTTTATTTTTTTATACAGCCGCTGCCGATTAAAACACGGTAAGTCTACCCCTCACAGACTCGCTTTCATACCTGTTATTACTCATGGCGCTGCTCTAAATAAGTTTTTATTTTTTCACTATATAAATTTATTGTTCTTACGGATTTATTATTTAATTATTACGTTTAAAAATAAATATCCATGTTTGTTAAACCAAATGCTGACACTTATATTTTGCCAGTACATTAATAACATTAAACATCTGTTTTTACAAATATAGAATAACAAATGTGAACGCAAAAGTTAAAATAAAATGAAATAACATTGTTTTACATTCTTTTTCTCTTTCATGTTTTCAGGCATAATATGTAGGATACAATTGGGTTTAGTTGAAGATCTTCAAAAATGCACGTCTGGGGTGAATATCTTCACCCCAGACTTTCACTCGTTCATTATTGGAGTTATTGGATTTTGTCAAATTACATGGAATTGTTTCTGCAGAGCCTGTTATGACAGTCTCGTACATTCACAGTAATGTTTCCTTTTTGCAATATTACATGTCACAGTTGTCTCTCTCTATTGTCTTTCACACAATCAAAATGGATTGCGCAGTCACAGTTCAAAATGCAAAATATCTGTCAGATAGATAGTTAGCTTTACATCTATCTTGCAATTTAAGAAACCATGATGCTTTTGACCATGGTGTGTCTGTGTTCCTTATCAGCAGTCCAGAATATTTACATGGTGCTCAGATTAGCAAATATATAGGGTGAATTCAAATCGAGGACAATTTTTGCCATTGACGTGACTGGGGAACAGTGTCCCAATCAACCTGAAGTAGATCATAAACATCAATAAATCACATATAACATCTCATTTTCCAGTAAGGAGAAAAAAAAAATCCTTGAAAACATCTCGATAGTGCATTATTGGTTAACTTTAAAGTGAATGATGGTAAAGTAAAAAAAAAAAAATCAGTGAGGAGTAGGCACAGACTCATATGTCAAAATGCTGTGAATGAAAGTTGTTTCGGAGTCGAAGTATTAATGAAGATTATGAACATAAGCATTTATAATGTGCACCATTGCATTGTTCGTAGTAAGACCAGGAACATGTATAATTCCATTTTGATTTTTTTTAAAAAGTTGAATGATTCTCTTTATGCATCATTCCACTCACATTATGCATTTGTGCAAACATTTGAACTGATATACTGTCTCAGTCTTTTTGACAGCAATAATGTATTTAAGTTAGCTCAAGTGCAAAATTTTGTAGCATGTTTATGACTAGTCACAGTAGATGACCCTTTTCCAGATGTGATTGGTCAGTTCTATACTGCAAGGTCGTCCGGTCTCATGCGGCTGCTGGTCCCGCTGCTCTTGCTGAACCTTCGCTTGTCCTCATCAAATTCGCTGCTTAGAAATGAAGGTGAGGCGCATGAGTTGGGCGTCTCTGTAGGTGCTTGCGAGAATCTCAAGAAGTTGACCCCTAGGTAGTCTTGACCTCTGTGGCGTTCGGTAACCATGTTTGCTGAGTTTTGTTGGTGCGCCAGTCGGTCGTGAAAGGGTGGGCATGTTGGATGTATAAGCGGGTGTGCGTGTGTCTGTATAATAGGGGGAGATGGTGGCGATGTCAGGCACTGGTTAAAGTCGGGAGGTGGAGTGCAGGCTCTGTTTGGCGTGGATGGGTTTGGTGAGACTGCAGCTACGGTGGATGGCGTGTTCGGTCGTTGTTTGGAAGTCTTATAATCTTGTAACCACCTCTTGCACTGCTTCCACGCCAAATGATACAGTTCCACGACACTGAGCAACAGAGACACAGCAGCTACCGCCAGCATAAACACAATGAACACGTTTTTCTCTGTAGGTCTGGAGATGTAGCAGTTGACCGGATGCGGACACGGAGCGGCCTTGCACACATAGAGCGTGTTGAGGAAGACTCCATAGATCAGGTACTGGACTATGATGAAGATCACCTCCATTACAGTGCGGATGAGGATGCTAAGCACATACGTTTGTAGTAAAGCACCCTTCAATCGCACCTTCCCACCTCCACCTTCGTCCTCCTTCCCACAGTCCTTGTCTTCTTCTGGGTACTTCTCTCCATCTCTGTCTCTCTGCGCTCCATCTTCCTGCTCTTTCCTCCTCTTCTCCTCTCTGCGGACGGTGTGCATTGCATGTCCCATATAGATGAGCGAAGGTGTGGAGACAAACACTATCTGGAGAACCCAGTAGCGTATATGTGCGATGGGAAATGCTCGGTCGTAACAAACGTTCTCACAACCGGGCTGCTCCGTGTCGCAGGTGAAGTCTTCCTGCTCGTCGCCCCACGAGGACTCGGCAGCAGTGCCCAGCACCAGGATCCGGAAGATAAAAAGAATGGTGAGCCACACCTTTCCCACTGAGGTGGAATGTTCCTGGACTTCTTCAAGAAAGTTTCCCAGCAGACTCCAGTCAGCCATGACTAGTCCGTAGAGCCTGAGGAAAAAGAGGTAGAGTGAAATGAAGGAAGCACTTTTCCTTTCCTTAAGTACTTTCATGCTGTAATACTTCATGTCTTCTGTTGTACATGTTTGTTGTGTGGAACATTAGTATTTGAAGGGGCAAAATTGGGGTTGCTAGATTTAAACATGTCAATTTTAAATGGATAAACCACCTAAGAAATGAAAAATTTACTCACCCTGATGTTGTTTCAAACCTGTTTGACTTACCTTTTTTTGGGGAAAAATATTTTGATAAATCTCTTTTTTTTTGTTTGTTTTTGTCCATACTATGGAAGTCAATGGTAACCAAAATGGTTTGGTTAACCCTAAAATGCATGATTTTTTCGCCAATAATTACATATTCTGGTCTTTTTAGTGACCCAGATCTATATGTAACATGGATGGATCTCTACCTGTCGTGATAATATAAAACTCCCCTGATATTAGAATAACAATGGTAGAATAATAAAATAAAGCATATTTTGTTGCCTTTTGGAGCTTGGAAGGGTTCAGTTTGAGCAGATGTTTTATACCATCACCACTTTTCTTTGTCAGGGCTCATTTCCCAGTACATTCAGCACTTGGCTCATATTCACCATCTCAAACATATTCTCAATGCTATAATTTTCAACATCTTCAAAATCAATATTTTGATTGCTGAGCTGCTTCACCAGATCCACCATTAAGTGACAGAGAGACATATACAAGTAATACAAGTAAACATAGTACTTGCTGAACCATTTCAAGTTTTGCTGTACTCAAGTATTCTTTTGTTTTCTGCCTGCAGTAACTATGAGTGAAACGTCTCTTCATCATTGTCTATCAGACATTGACACCTTGAGGAATAAAGGGAATTGCACTTTTTCAGTCATTCAATTATTGTTGTGCAGAAAAAATATACTTACACTGTTACACACCTCGGGTCGGTAGCATAGCAATTTGTACAAAACAATTAATGGAAATATTCCTTGTTATATTGTTTATTATGGTGGCCGGGAAGTGCAAAACAACATTACAACGTGTGAAACACTTTTACGAAGCTTGAGACAAATTTACATTTTGGAAAACTTTTTTACCCATCATTAAACACAATTGCATGGGCAAAACACTTTTACCAAGGACGAAACTAATTTACATTTTAGAAAATAAATTAACAAGACACAAAACACTTTTAACAGTCCCGAAACAAATTTACAATGACAGATTCTGACGGAAAGGGAATGTACCACACACCGGAAGAGACGCGGTGAAAGGTGTTGTTGTTGGTGAGCGCGGTAAATTTGTTTCGTGGTTGTGGAGTAAATGCATGGTGTATACATTTTTGGTGACCGAACATGGACGGCGGACGAGGGATGTACGTGTGGTCGGTGTTTGGAGTTTTTAAAGGACGCGGACCAGACGGAAACACCGGGGGCATCTCGACAGCAGGAGAGTGCTAAGCAAAGTAAGTTATTTGTTATTTTTAGTGTGGCAAAACGGTAGCTGTCTGAGGCCAAGTAAATAACTATTCCGTTTTGAAACGGAACTCTGTCCATTTCAGCAGAACAACCATGCCCATCATACAAACAGTTCATGGAGTACAGAAGCTCGAAGTCTAAAGAACGACAGTCTTTTAACTATGGGCCAAAAGGAAAATGCAAGCCTAAAAGAAAACACGTCTAGGTAACTTTAAGTTGTACTCACCGTCCTATACAATTTTGCAATGCTCTGTGTGTATTTTGTACATTAATTATATATTATCTTTGTTATTTTACTAGATAAATGTAGGATTGATGGTGCCACATGATTCTGATGGAACCGATTTAAAACCTCTAAGAGGGAAAACACTCCCGTTATTTACAGACCCGGATGTAGCAGCACCTGATCTACTGAAGATCTACTGCTCAGAGGTGGTCCATGTGCCTGGGTCTGAAAGACCATTCAAATAGGCAGATTATAAAAAGGAAATAGGAAAGGCATATTGCAGGATCACTTTTTTCGTTGGCCTAGAAAAACACTATAAAAGAGGTTAGTGGATCTCATGATTCAATATTTTTTTACATATTTTGATACTCTGCTGATAATACATATAGATAAAATAGATAGTTTGTTTGATTCTTTTTTTTTCAGTGGATGATAACTCAGATTCTGATTCTGATATTTTCATAAAAACATGGAGCACAGTTTAATTCAATCGAGCTGACACTTTGGTACATTAGTAATTTCTCTCTTTTTATTATTTTTATGCATGTTTGTATTTATTTATTAGATGTGCATTGGATTTTACGCATACAATCTTTGTCCTGGTCAATATTTTAGTGTAAAAAGGTTTGTTTTGATTATTTTGGAGTAACTATTATACAGTAACATAGGAAACCATTCAGCAATGATATATGCTGTATGTGGTAATGGAACAATAATGGAAGCTGTTGAAAATTGTTGATAATTTTATCCATTTGCGCTCAGGTTTTTGAACCACAAAATCGAAGTACTTCCAAACTCAAACTGGAAGATGAAAGGTAGGTGTTGCACACTTGTACACAAAGGAACTGGCATGGGTTGAAATAATTTCTTTACTTCTTGACTGGAAATAATAATAATAACTTGCATTCTATTTGGCTACAGTGCTTTCACTACCATGTAAAGGGCAATTCAAAAATGTTTTCATTTAACTCACAAAATTGTGATAAAACTACTAGCAGATATTTCACTACTTATTCACATACACATTATACATTTATATTGCTGTTTTGGAGATGTTTTACCACTTTTGTTCACCTGACAATACAGCAAGACTGCACATAAGCTCAACGTTGCTACATGCTATCGGCTGTTTCTGTAACTGACCGAGGTGCCCCCTCGCTCCCTACCTAAAGGACCCACAGCTGCTTGTGTGAGCTTTACTTAATTCACCTGCAAGAGCTTATATTGGTGTGCCATAAAAACATAACAATACGCTCTTGCAGGTGAATAAACACATGACACAAATTAACCAAACCGTTAAAAAAAACATGTGAGAATGAAGTGGGGGGATGTAGTGAGATGTTTTTTCTAGTGGTAATCAAACAATAAGAATCTTGGTGTATACATAATATTTACATGATTTGACTGTAGGCCTGAAGGACACCTGCTGGTTTTAAGATGTCTAAAACACGTTTCACACGTTGTAATGTTGTTTTGCACTTCCCGACCACCGTAGTTTATAATGAATTGATTGAGGAATAATAAGGAGGTTGATGTCTAACTTTAAGAAATTGACGAGGAGGCCGCTAGGTCATAAAGTCAGATTCACATGTAGACATTATAAAATAATTTTTGGTATAGTTGTAGCATTTTTAGGTTTTTCTACTGAAGCCTTCCTCACGTTCAATTAATTCCTAAGGGGGTCAAATTGACCCTTGAGGAAAGGATTTGTTACTTTTTTTTTATGACAAGCAAAAAACTCATTGAAATTCAGTCAATTTGTTTTGTTTGTATTTGTGATTCAAGTGCGACAAAAGTCCTAGGCCCTAGGGTCTTGGACAAATCAGATGAACACTCTTTTTTAAATAAAAAGACTTGGGGTCGAAATGACCCGAGGGAAGGATGAGTTAACTAGATCTCTACCATGACAGTATTTGACCTGAAATTTTAAATTTAACAGTTAATATACTTCAACCATTGTGCTCATAGCTAGAAGGGTTTGTGTTCATGAAATTGCATGAGAAAATCATGTGCTGAAGAAGAGCTAAAAGTAAAAAATGACTTAAAGGTGCACTAAACCACTTTTAAAAGATTTTTATACAAAGAAATAGTAAAAATAGTATTAATTAAACAAGAAGTAGTATTTTTGATTGTGTAACAAGTCATATGAGTTGCCTATAGCTACTTTATTCTACATAAGATGTAAGAGTGGTCCTTCCTCATGGTGACCACCATGTTGAGGTCACAAATACTACTCAGTTTATCTCATTAATGCTCTAATACAGTTGCGAATATGGTATTTCAATTGCAGTATTAATCAAGTTCTTTTTATTTTATTTTTTATGCTGTGTCCACACCAGTATGAAGTCTTGTCTTAAAGTCTTGCTTTTATTTATTTATTAATAATAGTTGTGTAGTAAAATTTTGGGACATGCTGAAAATACTGAGGGGAAAAAAGACACCTTGATGCAATTCCAACCTCTTCATTCTGCATAGAAGTTTGTTACTATGCGACTTTAACGCTGTATTGCTATTTCTGCCATATTAATATATATGGGGAAAGTAATACTATTAGAATGCAGGTATGCCATTTCGATTTCACCCATAGTTAGTTTAGTCATATACTAGCACTGTCTTCTCAGGAGGTTATAAAACAAGGACAAAGATGTCAAACATGCAGAGACTGTATATTTAGGTTGTGTTTGTGTATGACGATTTCTGTTCTTCAATACACACTTTTCCCACACACTCAAGTGCTTGGGAGTCTGGGAAAATCAGGCAAAAGAATTTAAGGAACCTACAGCTAAAAATAAGCTAAGATGCTGATATTTGGTGGCATTTGTCTTTTCTGGGTTGGAACGTTTCCTGTTATCGTTCTAAAGCAATATGAATATTTGCTCAAACTAACATTCCCCTTTAAATAAATTATTTCGGCATATTAAAATCCAATAAATTGCACAATGTACTACAGCACAATGTTTAAAGATAGTAGAATTAAGGCCAAACTTAACTGCTAAAGCGTATCAAAATGAAATGTCATGGGGAAAGTTCCATTGTCCTGTAGGGCAGGGTGATGATGGACAAACATCATGTCTCATTTTTGACTTAGTCTCTCTGTTACATCCTTGTATACCAATTATTTAGTTCAACAATGTTCCTTATTTCTCTCTCTCTCACTCCCTCTCTCTCTCTCTCTCTCTCTCTCTCTCTCTCTCTCTCTCTCTCTCTCTCTCTCTCTCTCTCTCTCACTCTCTCACTCTCTCTCTCTCTCTCTCTCTCTCTCTCTCTCTCTCTCTCTCTCTCTCTCTCTCTCTCTCTCTCTCTCTCTCTCTCTCTCTCTCACTTTACTCTCTCTCTCTCTCTCTCTCTCTCACTCTCTCAAGGGGTAATTACAGAGAGCAGTGGTGAAAAAAAAAAAAAAAAAAAGTGTGTGTGTGGGTTGGGGTCAGCCCTCTCTCTCTCTCTCTCTCTCTCTCTCTCTCTCTCTCTCTGTCTCTCTCTGTCTGTCTGTCTCTGTCTCAGTCTCCTCATTTAACAAGGGTAATTATGAGAGCAGTGTGTGAAACCAATGTGGCTTGCTTGCTGGAATTCAGGTAGTATTTGAGTAATTTGGGTGAAATATGTTTCTCTGATGTTGTTATAGTTGTTGCACTGTGTGAGGAAGTGCAGCTCGTCCTCTACGACTCCATCAGGGCAGTGTGAGTCTCTCTCTCTCTCTCTCTCTCTCTCTCTCTTTCTCACACTCTCTCTCTCTCTCTCAGTCTCTCTCTCTCTATCTCTATCTCTCTCTCTCTCTCTCTCTCTCTCTCTCTCTCTCTCTCTCTCTCTCTATCTCTCTCTCTCTCTCTCTCTCTCTCTCTCTCTCTCACACTCTCTCTATCTCTCTCTCTCTCTCTCTCTCTCTCTCTCACTCTCTCTATCTCTCTCTCTCTCTCTCTCTCGCTCTCTCTGTCTGTCTGTCTGTCTGTCTGTCTGTCTGTCTGTCTGTCTGTCTGTCTGTCTGTCTCTCTCTCTCTGGATTAATGTCTCAGTCCTCAAGAGGGTTTATGGGAAGCGGGAGCCCAAAATAATCTCATGGCTTTAACATGAGAACTTGAGTACGACTGTGTGTTTTTATCAGCTGGCTTCTCTAAAGCTAACCACACACAGAATGGACTTATTGCTTTATGACTGATGTTTTGATTGTTTTTTGAATTATTAATACAGCTTTACATATCTTGTATATTTTATTATAACACTTGGCATTTATGCCTGAGCATAGTTATATCTGTATATGCAGGATTTACATATAATCAGACTTATTTATTACTTTTCAATTGTGGCATTGAGAGGTCAAATCTATTTTTGTATAATGGCCTTAAGATAAGATAAAGATAATACAATTATTTTAATTAAAATTAGGTGTTTTTTTATTTTATTTATCATTATAAAACGGTTAGTTGTAGTCCTTGATTCTGATTGGTCAATAGCAGTTTTATTCTCGATACGGAATAAAAACCCAACTGTTCTGTGTATCACCACACAACACCCTTAGCAACACAACACATTTGTTTGTTGAAGCTTACTGTATTACTATGTAGAGTACATTATTGTGAGAAAGAAAGATTGTCTTTGTCATCATCTAATGGCATAATAATGTAACTTCTGTTGCAGTTCACGGTCAGGGACAATTTTTTCCAGCGTAAGGAAGGCTTTTAGTGTTTTACTTTATGAAAGTTGCAGTGATGCATATTGTTTTGGCTTTAATATTTGTATTATGTGAACCATTTTATAAAAGCAATCAGGTTCTTGAGGCTAATGCTGTATCATAAGTAACATTGCTTACATAAGTGGAAAAATGTACAGTCATCTTAAAGTAAACCCCTTTAAGGTGATAGAAGACCTGCTGATCTTGACCCTGACTGTACGCTTTACATAGTTAGAAATAAACTAATACAAATAAACATTTAAACTTTTTACATTGTTTTAATATTTTTTTCAACTATGTTCATATTTATCGTTATATATTCGGAATTGATATAATTTCCTGTCTGCTATATGTATTGTGTGTGTGTGTGTGTGTGTGTGTGTGTGTGTGTTTAAAGGAAGACTGAATGTGGTGGAGTCTCTATATGTGTGTGTGTGTGTGTGTGTGTGTGTGTGTGTGTGTGTGTGTGTGTGTGTGTGTGTGTGTCTCGGCCAAAGAGGTTAACTGCACATTTAAAAGACTTTCTCTCTCGCTCTCTCTTTGTGTGTCTGTGTGTGTGTGTGTGTGTGTGTGTGTGTGTGTGTGTGTGTGTGTGTGTGTGTGTGTGTGTGTGGATTGAGTCATTCAGTTAAAATGTTAATATAATGTTAGAAATATTTATTTAATTTTGAAATGTTATAATAGCTAACACTTTAGTTTAGTGTTCAGTTCTCACTATTAATATTAGCTGTTTATTATAGGCCTAACTTATAAAGCATTTATTTTAAACAGAGTCATTTTAAAAACTAAAACAATAAAAATAAAATATTTTTTTTAATATTTGCAATATTTTAAATATTGAATATTGTTCCTGCATGTCATGTGCACATTAATATCAGAGAACCATGAACATTAAATGTGTTGTTAAATATTTTATTGTTGTTTTATTGTCAAAAAGTTCTGAACATATTCTCAAAAAGATATGATATATGATGTATGATATGGTATATGACATGATATTTAATGTGATAGTTCAGTGTCTTCTTATTAGCACTGCATGGGATATTTTAGGTGATTCGAAAAGTGGGTTATGGGTAAGCAAACTGTACATCATCAGTCTACTGTATGTGAACATATCTCAGCGCTATTTCTGTGTCAGTGAAACGTTCATGAGGAAGGTGGCGAGAACTACTCCCTTCTCCGCTTGTTTACCCGAGGAAAGGAGAACAATGTGGGAGGTTTTTTTTTTTTGCGGCAGGGGCATCTGGAGATAGGAGCTGCTAAACAGCCCCACAAACAGCCACCAAGAAAAGAACCATGCTCTTCCGGTCTCTGTTTGTCCTGTCTGTGTTTGAGTCAGCACTCATGTGATAGACGCACAATAAAGAAAGCTTGCTAGCTTCATAGATGTGGAATTCAACGTCAGTAGCAAGGCAAATGGAGATTCTAAATGTATGAAATACAGTAAAAATTGAGCTTTAAATTTGAGTTTTAATGAAGTGATGTCAATTAAGTCTGCAAAAATAATCCATCATGGTCTTTAGGAAGGGTGTTGTATCATTCTGAAGGTGTTTATTTTTTAAGATAAAGTACAGCCAGCCTGACACTATCCTGAAAAAATAACCAATGACCTTTCTTCGTTCTCTCTTTGTTTCAGTGAGAAATCTAACATGACTTTATGTATGCATGTATGTATTTATGAAGGCTGTCAAACGATTAATTACGATTAATTGCATTCAAAATAAAAGTTTGTGTTTACATAGTATGTGTGTGTACTATGGAAATATAAATACACACACATGTATATATTTAAGAATTTAAAAATATTTATATATAATATAAATTATATAAATATACACTATATTGCCAAAAGTATTGGGACACCCCTCCAAATCATGGAATTCAGATGTTCCAATCACTTCCATGGCCAAAGGTGTATAAAATCAAGCACCTGGGCATGCAGACTGATATACTTATAACAAAGTGGAAGCAATTGGATACAACAGCTGCTCGTAAAATCACAGAGAGTGGTGGGTGCATGCTGTGGCACAGAGTACGCAGAAGTCGCCAACTTTCTGCAGAGTCAAGAGCTACAGACCTCCAAACTTCTTGTGGCCTTCAGATTAGCTCAAGAACAGTGTGTAGAGAGCTTCATGGAATGGGTTTCCATGACCGAAAAGCTGCATCCAAGTCTTACACCACCAATTGCAATGCAAAGCGTTCGATGTGTAAAGCAGTGGAGACGTGTTCTCTGGAGTGACCAATCATGCTTCTCTGTCTGGCAATCTGATGGACGAGTCTGGGTTTGGCGGTTGCCAGGAGAACGGTAGTTGCCTGACTGCATTGTGCCAAGTGTAAAGTTTGGTGGAGGGGGGATTATTATGGTGTGTGGTTGTTTTTCAGGGGTGTTGTTTGGCCCATTAGTTCCAGTGAAAGGAACTCTTAATGCTTCAGCATACCAAGACATTTTGGACAATTTCATGCTTCCAACTTTGTGGAATCAGTTTGGGGACGGCCCTTCCTGTTCCAACATGACTGTGCACCAGTGCACAAAGCAAGGTCCATAAAGACATGGACGAGCAAGTTTGGTTGCTCGTCCATGTTTGGTTTTTGGTGTACAGTTACGTGCAACATGTGCAGTGCAATTCTTTCATATAGGAAGGATATAGTGGAGTGCAGGGCACAACCTAACGCGGGTCAGTTGTAACACGCATGGTTTAAAACTTTCCACACATGCTATAGGATGACGAAACTTTGTATTTGCTAGTTGCCATATCAATGTTATTTAGTGGAAAAATTGTGCCAAAATGAAGAAAAATATTTGGAAGATATCACTGAACATTTATTTAACCATAGCAAAAGTTTATTGTTCATCTCAGTTTTTTGTGTTTATTTAAAAAAGTCAAATCTGATATTATTTTGATCTTATATCTGTTATTTAACAGTTGAGATGGTTATTTAATTCTGATTTAACCAGCAGAAGAAACAAGCCGCGGTTTAAATCCCAAATACCCGGATGGGGTGTGTTGTATCACTGCGTTACAATGAGCCGCTATTAGAACTACACTATTATATTCTATACTTTTATGAATTCTATTGAGAAACCATGAGAAAAGGGTGAATAATGACTTAGTGTCAATGTTCAGAAATGATTCATTAGTGTTCTGTTTTGAGCTATCCTGTAGAGCTGTATTTAGCGATGTGTTTGTTGTCAAAATCAAAAATGTGTGTATTTTTAATGATAAAAAGGCCATTATTTTATTTTAAAAAGTTAATAATTGTATTTTATGGACAGAATATTTTAGTTTGTCTTGGATATATATATACTTTTTGGATTATATCAGATAACATTTTAAGCTGTCATTTGGTCATGTTACAAAGTACCCTCACATGTCACAGTGTACCCCACCTACGGGGCATGTTGTCACATTTCATTTCCATTCTTTCGGGGTAAAACAAGAAAAAAGTATAAACTGTATTAATTAAACAAAACCACATAATTGTACTAGACATGTGGGAAAAAATAAATACTCTGAACCCCAAGTGGATTTACACAAACGGAGAAAGTCAAAAAGTGTTAAGTTGTGCCCCGCTCTCCCTACATAAATATATCTTTCTTTAAATATATCTTTAATATATCTTTATTTGAAAGCCAATAACCAATTTAGTTAAAATATAAATAAATAAACTATATATTTTGTAGCACCAAAGAACAGATGTTTGTACAAAAAAACTTTTTTGGCCTTTAATAGAAAGATTTGTCAGTTATATTACTACAAGTTTACCGAGCATGAAAGGTCAGCAATACAATCTATAAAAACTACTCTGCTTTAAAGGCTTGACCTGAAGTGTTTTATAAAGCAGTAAATCGGGCCAAGCTGTTACAGCTAAAGTGAATCTGCTTAAAATGACCATTAGAAAGAGAATATAGGCAAACAGTTAATGGTAAATTACTCTAATTTGTGTGTGTAAACCTGTAACTGTTTTCATACCTTTAACAGCTGTGGATCCGACAGGTGTCTGTTAAAGATCAGACAGGTATGTGTTTGTCTCTCTGTAGACTGATGGATAAAGACTTGGCTGTTTAGTAATAATGCTTGACAGATTCTTGTTCGCTCTGTCTCTTTATCTGAGAGACCTTGCTGTGTCTTCTACCTTTAGGATGTGGGATTAGTTGCCAGAACCACTTGGCGGTCTGACAGTCACAGAGCCTCAGAGACCCCCGAGCTTCAGCAGAAGCTTCGCTTTGATATAGGGTTCTGTTCGTATGTTCTCTGTGATTAGCGCCTGAGGTCGAGTGTCTCAGATCAAAGACTGAACAATCTGGAATAGAGTCAGACTGTTGATGCCTTCTTATTGGTGCGGATGTTGAAGAGCCGAAGCAGATATGTTGACACCTCAGCGGGAAGCAGGTGATTGAACTAGTTCTTCTTTTCCCTGTTGTATCTTCCTGACAGGATTGAGTTGTGGACGCAAGGCCGCTTGCAGACAGATCGCTCCTCGTTGACTTGTCAGTATAATCCACAGACCACTGGCGTAAATGGACTCTTTATTACCCCGGTTGACAAAAGAAATGTGTCTCCTTCAACGATAAAGCTTGAATTGATGGATGAATCACTGCAGTTGTCCACAATCTCTGCTAGGTTTCAGAAAGGAAAGATGTCTTTTATAGAAGGTCTTCACTGTTGTTTCCACCCAAGAAAGAACCCTTCTGATACATCTAGTGCAAAATAAACAAATAAGTTCAATCTTCCTTTAGATGTGTCCTGGTGCTCTCAGGGTAATTTCCAGGGGATGACAGATTACAGACTTGCTGATAATCAGAAACAGCTGCTAGCAGGCCGACCAGCGTCATGAACGATCTGGAAGTGCCCTCATACTCAAAGGGCATGTTAAGAAATACCAACAGAGTACCACCTCCCTTTCCTTCTACTCCTCCTTCTCCTCCTCTTTCCCCTCTCCTCTCACAATGCTTCACTGCCACACTATTTTAGTTGGAGGAATATCTCATCATCAGGAAGGAAAGTGAGATTGTATTGAGAAACAATGGGGATTCGACTCAGGCTTGGTCTCCTGGTAATTATTTTGAGCTCTAGAAGTTTTATGCGACTTCTTGCTTTCAACGTATCTTGCTTTCAATTATTTTAAATATGTGCCTCTGACTCAAACAAAACCAAGTAGGCAGATATTTTTGAAGATATATCAAACTAGCATGCACTCTTTTAGAAAGGTTATACTTAGTATCCATTATACATAGTATTTTATAGTTTTAGGTTCAAAGTTCTTGAAGTTTAATATAATTAAGATACAGTTCATTGAAAATGTGGTCTCTGAATTTTTTTTGTATTGTTTTTTTTTTTTTAATTATGATGATTAAAAAAAAGTCAAATTATGAAATATTATGACGTTTTAAAATAACTAGATTTTTATTTTAAAATATTTTAAAATGTGATTTATTCCTGTGATGGCAAAGCTGAATTTTCAGCATCATCAATCCAGTCTTTGGGTTCCCCAAAGAACCTTTTAGTGAAACGTTCTTAAAGGGGTCATGAACTGGCTTTTTTAAAAAATTGTATACTGTTGTCTGAGGTGAACTAATGACGTTCGTGTTTTTTACATTCAAAAATATCATAATGAATAAGTAATAGGCTATTCTCTACACTGGTTTTGAGGCTTTCTCCTGAACGCTGGGTTTGATGGCGTGCGCACTGGAGACTTGGATGTAAACGCCCACGGCTGGGATTGGATAAGATTTGCATATTTAATGAGCTTCAGCTCCCCTGTCAGTTCAGTTCACATTAGGGAGGGATCGTTTTGAAAGCGGCAACCGAAATAATTCTCTCGATCACAGGGCTCGTAAACGTCTTTATCAAACAAACACAATGATTTATTTCTCATCCACCCTAGATTGATTGGAATATTATTTCTGTATTACATGGCCCGCCCGATCGGTCGATAAGAACGAACCGCAGACACACACACACACACACACACACACATAGCAGAAGATTTGGCTTGACGAATCAAGGAAATATAGGTTCTGTTAGACATATGTTCTCTGCTGCGATTGAGCGCCTGATCTGGTCAGGTGTCTCACTGAATCAAGACCGATAGAAGGCACAATACTGTGTCTGCAAATCCAGCACCTGAGACTTGTTTACAAACGATTCCGCAGTGAAATGAAGCGAACACACGTACATGTCTTCCCCACGTGAGCTGGAACTTCATTAAAAATAAAGTTCAACCACTCATTCCTAATAGTAGCATCCGAAGGAAGCTTATGCAGCGACAGTGTTCTTCCACAACCCGGCACAGAGCAATATATTACTTTGCTCACCATGATAACTGCTCTCTGTAAACCTGTGGTGCCTCGACTCTGTGGGCGGGGCTTCAGAAGCACGCATACATATTCATCAGTTGAGTTGCTTTTCTTCTTCCCATGACGTCATTGGATTCCAGCAAGGACGTTTTCAGCTCTGAAACTTACAGAATATTCTTATATTATGATTAACTTTGATATATCAAAGGCTCAGGGGAAAGTTGGTTTCTCAATTCATCACCCCTTTAAAAGAACTATGCTTTTCTTATTGTGAAGAACATTTTAATAATAAAGATCCGTTTTCCACTATATGAACCTTTTGTGAAATGGAAAGTTTCCACAGATGTTACAGGTTCTTCATGAAACCATCATTGCCTATAAAGAACCTTTATCTTTAAGAGTGTAGAATGCCTATGCATAAATCCGGCCCTCTCTCTAACAGAACATGTGGGATTTACTCATTCTTCAAAGCCGTTACAATTACAATGCTTCTCATTGCCTCCCTCACAACCTTTTAAAAAAGTGAGATTGCACACTACCAGCTCGACAACAAATATCTCTTTTATAATCCTTCACTTTTATATGAGTGATGCAGGCACATGATGCTTCCTCAGACATGGTATTGGCAATAGGACATTGAAGAGACCCACCATGTGACCATACTAGCTTTGGGCCACTTCTTAGTTTTATCAGTCTTGAGTTTGGTTTCTTTGTTTCTGTTTCTGACACTCACAGTGGAATGACATCAGTCCTTAGGATTATGATCTCTGATCAGTTAAACATGTTATCAGTATCTAAATCAGATAAGTATTATTAAGAATATACTAAGTGTGCTTGTCCCCGCAAAAATTGTAGCTCATTATGCTATGGCATTATGGGTTGTTGCCAGGGTGGTTTAACCTGGTTATTGCTTAAAAGGATAGTTAACCCAAAAATGCCTTTGGCTAACCTTTGGTTCATTATCTGAACACAAATTAAGATCTTTTTGATGAAATTTGAGAGCTTTCTGTCCCTCCATTGACAGCTACGCAACTACAACTTTGACACTTCAAAAAGTTCATAAAGTAATCGTAAAACTAATCCATATGAATTGAGCGCTTTAGTCCAAATTTTCAGATTGAATTTAGGCTTTTTTTCACATACAGTATTGTTCAAAATAATAGCAGTACAATGTGACTAACCAGAATAATCAAGGTTTTTAGTATATTTTTTTATTGCTACGTGGCAAACAAGTTACCAGTAGGTTCAGTAGATTCTCAGAAAACAAATGAGACCCAGCATTCATGATATGCACACTCTTAAGGCTGTGCAATTGGGCAATTAGTTGAATTAGTTGAAAGGGGTGTGTTCAAAAAATAGCAGTGTGGCATTCAATTACTGAGGTCATCAATTTTGTGAAGAAACAGGTGTGAATCAGGTGGCCCCTATTTAAGGATGAAGCCAACACTTGTTGAACATGCATTTGAAAGCTGAGGAAAATGGGTCGTTCAAGACATTGTTCAGAAGAACAGCGTACTTTGATTAAAAAGTTGATTGGAGAGGGCAAAACCTATAAAGAGGTGCAAAAAATGATAGGCTGTTCAGCTAAAATGATCTCCAATGCCTTAAAACGGAGAGCAAAACCAGAGAGACGTGGAAGAAAACGGAAGACAACCATCAAAATGAATAGAAGAATAACCAGAATGGCAAAGGCTCAGCCAATGATCACCTCCAGGATGATCAAAGACAGTCTGGAGTTACCTGTAAGTACTGTGACCGTTAGAAGACTTCTGGGTGAAGCTAATCTATTTTCAAGAATCCCCATAAAGTCCCTCTGTTAAAAAAAGGCATGTGCAGAAGAGGTTACAATTTGCCAAAGAACACATCAATTGGCCTAAGAGAAATTTTGTGGACTGATGAGAGTAAAATTGTTCTTTTTGGGTCCAAGGGCCACAGGCAGTTTGTGAGACGACCCCAAACTCTGAATTCAAGCCACAGTACACAGTGAAGACAGTGAAGCATGGAGGTGCAAGCATCATGATATGGGCATGTTTCTCCTACTATGGTGTTGGGCCTATTTATCGCATACCAGGGATCATGGATCAGTTTGCATATGTTAAAGTACTTGAAGAGGTCATGTTGCCCTATGCTGAAGAGGACATGCCCTTGAAATGGTTGTTTCAACAAGACAATGACCCAAAACACACTAGTAAACGGGCAAAGTCTTGGCTCCAAACCAACAAAATTAATGTTATGGAGTGGCCAGCCCAATCTCCAGACCTTAATCCAATTGAGAACTTGTGGGGTGATATCAAAAATGCTGTTTCTGAAGCAAAACCAAGAAATGTGAATGAATTGTGGAATGTTGTTAAAGAATCATGGACTGGAATAACAGCTGAGAGGTGCCACAAGTTGGTTGACTCCATGCCACACAGATGTCAAGCAGTTTTAAAAACTGTGGTCATACAACTAAATATTAGTTTAGTGATTCACAGGATTGCTAAATCCCAGAAAAAAAAATGTTTGTACAAAATAGTTTTGAGTTTGTACAGTCAAAGGTAGACACTGCTATTTTTTTTAACACACCCCTTTCAACTAATACCCCAATTGCACAGCCTTAAGAGCGTGCATATCATGAATGCTGGGTCTTGTTTGTTTTCTGAGAATCTACTGAACCTACTGGTAACTTGTTTGCCACGTAGCAATAAAAAATATACTAAAAACCTTGATTATTCTGGTTAGTCACATTGTACTGCTATTATTTTGAACAATACTGTATACACATTGATCTGTGAACATAAACAGAAGCTTAACCGAACATGCTTGATGTGCGAGAACAAACACACGAGAATGAACCTCATTGATTCTTAATGAAGCTCAAACATACTGCGTAACACACGAGAATGAACCTCATTGATTCTTAATGAAGCTCAAACATACTGCGTAACACACGAGAATGAACCTCATTGGTTCTTGCAGAAGCTCAAACGTGCTGTGTAACACGAGAATGAACCTCATTGGTTCTTGCAGAAGCTCAAATGTGCTGCGTAACACACGAGAATGAACCTCATTGGTTCTTGCAGAAGCTTAAATGTGCTGTGTAACACAAGAGAATGAACCTCATTGGTTCTTGCAGAAGCTCAAACGTGCTGTGTAACACACATTAGATTGAACCTCATTGGTTCTTGCTGAAGCTCAAAGCGTGCTGTATAACACACGAATGAACCTCATTGGTTCTTGCAGAAGCTCAAACGTGCTGTGTAACACAATAGAATGAACCTCATTGGTTCTTGCAGAAGCTCAAATGTGCTGTGTAACACATGAGATTGAACCTCATTGGTTCTTGCTGAATAAATCCTAAATTCAATGCTGCGTAACACGAGATTGAACCTCATTGGTTCTTGCAGAAGCTCAAATGTGCTGCGTAACACACGAGAATGAACCTCATTGGTTCTTGCAGAAGCTCAAACGTGCTGTGTAACACACGAGAATGAACCTCATTGGTTCTTGCAGAAGCTCAAACGTGCTGCGTAACACACGAGAATGAACCTCATTGGTTCACACGTCAAGCGAACATGTTTGATCTTCTTTTGATGTGTGAGATGATGAATGTTTATAAGTGAATAAATCCTAAATTCAATCTGTTCATCATTTAAAGTGATCTCTTCTTTTGGAATTTGGACTAAACTGCTCAATTCATATGGATTAATTTCACAATCTTTTAATGAACTTTGTCAGTGTGTCAGTTGCTTAGCTGTCTATGGAGGGACCGAAATCTCTCAGATTTAATAAAAAAGATCTTCATTTGTATTCAGAAGATGAATGAAAGTCTTATGGCCTTGGAACGACATGAGGATGAGTAATTAAAGGCAGATTTTTCCTTTTTGGGTAAACTAACCCTTGAATGGCCAAGTCAAAAGAGTTGACTATTCTATTATGGCTTATTTCTTTCTTTCACTGTTAGTCTATGGCTATTTGAACAGTTTTACTGTTGTTGCTTGGTAAAACTTGTATGAAGGATTGCACAGAAAAGGTTTTAATCTCTAATCGTAATATAAGCAGTAGTGAGAGTGATGCTTGTCTTAATAAACACAACTAATAATACAAACCAATGTTGCTTGTGTTCCCTTAACAGAGCTGCTCTGGGAGCAGGAACCACTCAAGGTAAGGTGTGACTATGGTACTTGAAGTTGTCATCAACACCACTGACTCACAGCACTCTCTCAAACGGCCCTGGTCATACGGACAGTGATAAAATGCCTTTCTCTTCATTTAGCTCAGCCACAGGATCGTGTGAAGAGAATCGTCCATGTGCCAAAAGCACACAACACCTAAGTCTGAAACAAGGTCAGTGAGGGGTATAAATTATAATATGGACCAACGCTATATATTGCTCAAACAGCTAAAGGTCAACAGGGTTTTTTTCTCAGCTCTGCTCACACCTCATGTATTCATTAAAGTGTTAAATAGTGTTAGTCATATCATTTGTATTTTAAGCATTGGAAATCATTGCATGGACTATTGTAAGGATGGTGACCTGCCCTGACCCCTCACATTTTACCCACCTAGACAGCGTTAATCCACCTGATGATCACGCATGAAAAGGCACACTTTTCCTTTATTTATTTCTTTTATGCTTCTGTCACTCATATTGACCTGTATTGTTGTCATAGCATTGTCAGCATTGTTGTTATAAACAGCTGAGCGGATTATAACCAAAAGGCCTCTGCAAACATTCTCAAAAGCCAAACAAAACATTGGCAACGTTCAAAGTGATATCGCTCTAAATAGACAAAAAAAGCAGAACAACCTCTTGGTGTCTGTCTCCATCTCCTCTTGTGTTCTGGTGTCAAAGCTTATTTTCTTGTTCACCCTTTGGAAACAATGGAGAAAAGATGGTGGCTTTCCACACTCAGCAAAAATCTTTTATCGAAATTTGTAGTAGTCACAATGGTTGTGCTGATACCGTAGACTCCTTTCAGATCTGACATTTAGACTCAGCTTTAAGATTATGCGGGCAGAGGTAAAAAAACCAACAACAACAAAAAAAAAAAAAACCAAGCGAACGGATATTGCAAACAAATTATGCTTGAGCTTTTCTCAGAACTGAGCTATTTTTATTGGATGTGTCAATAGTTTCACTCAAGTAAGTATCTAAAAATATCACCAACAAAAAAAGTCATTTACTGCAATAAACAGTATCTGTTTTTATTTTATTTAATCATTTTTTAAATGTTTTGCTTGGAAGAGTGCTTGTGCTATTTTTCAGTTTGATATTGTATGTAATGCAATGATATGCATTTTGTGTGGTTTAAGTGCAACTTAAGTGAACACTTTTTTTATATATATCTTTATAATTTTTCTAGCGTGAAAAATGAAAACAGATCTCATGCCTTTGTAGTCAACCTAAAACAGCAACAAATGTATGAAAACTGCAGCCAAGACAGGTATTTATGGCAGATTTTTTTTGTGCAAGTGCGTTTTTTTGTTTTGTTTTTTTTTGCACATATGATACGTGGGAGTGTGAAACTAATCATGACGCTAAAATCACCTCTATCTCTTTTCATAGGGAGCCACAAAGCTGCAGAATGCTAGCAAGTGATAAAACATCCTGTGCATCAGAGTTATCACCTAAAAGAGAGTGGACCCTTCTACAGCCTAGTGTTAGAGACTGCTCTGACTAATCCCTGACAGAATCCTGGCTGAGAGAAAGAGCCAGACAACCAGACGTTCCTACACGCCAATGACTGTTTCATGCATTCCTTTGGTTAGTAGAGTTACTACTCAGTGCCTTGAAGGTTTTCAAATGAACTAGATTAAATTGTCAATGACTTTAGCTGTAGAATTTGCCTGCATTTACAATAGTGTAGATGATTTTATTGACCTTTTGGTTTTATTGACCAAATGATGGAAGTCCAGCATATGTCACTAGAGAGAAGTTTCTGGAAGATCAAGTTTTTTTTTTTTATTACGAGGTACATTTTTTTTTATAATAAAGAAACATGCACTGATGAATTTCTCACAACATAAAATGGATACAGTGAATTTTTATTTCATAACCGGGAACACGAACTGAATGAACTCAATGGTTTAAATTGATGGCCAGGTTGATTGTCAAGATGCTTTCCCCCTTTTTAACCTCTTTAGACATTCAGTGTGCTTTACTTTTCAGGGCCATCAGTCTTTTAGCTTGACTTGTGACAACTTTACTTTCCGTCTCTCTATTGTATTGCCATAGGCCTTCTTCCCTTTTGCTGTACACTAACCAACATGTACACACACAGGAAGTCTCATATCCATTTCCTTTGAGATTGGACAGAACAATTGATCACCTTTTCTCCACCCTTTCTCCTGCCAATTCAGTATCGTATGTGATGCATTAAAGGCCATAGAAAGCTGGGTCTCTTGGATTGGGTGTGGTTAGATAGTTGTTTGTTACCATACTTCCAGGAAAATAACTATTTTAAACCCTAATGCTATGTGGACACCTTGTCTTCCGGTACATTCCGGGTCCTGAAGGTAATAATTTAGGCACAAATATGGATTTTTAGGCTTTTGTAATCGAAAAACCAAGAAGGAAAATGTTCCAGTGAAGGTCCAACATTAGATTACCAGTGAGAGTTAATCTTTATTAACTGGAACTTTGTCAACTCTAACAATAGGTCAAACAAACCCAGTGCTTAAGATGCCAAGAGTGTTGCCTTTTGTATTCTAAGCGGTTGTGCTACTCTAGAAAGTGGCATACGATATGATTAAATAATTCTATAATTTTGTGCTGCAAATCTGCAATGAGGCTCCATTCACTCTTCAGTATCCCACGTGGATTGGAAGTGAACTGAATCAGGTAAATCCTTCTTATTGTAGCTGGTATCTCTGGTATGCACAAAGAACAGAGAAGAGAGACCCACATTGGATCCATCAAATGGCTGGCGCTGGAATAGGGATTAATGGGGATTACCACGGAAGAACAAGAGGATAGGCACCACTGTCAAACCATGCAGGAGTTCTCTGTGAGCCTGGAGCAATATTTAGAAATTAAATCTACTTTTAAACTAAATCTGGTACATTGTGTTAATAACATTGCTCACAAAGACATTAAGTAACCCCATGAGATGCATCTATTCCGTACAAATGTGTAGTCCATCTGGAAAGGCCAGTATATGTTGTGTTTTGAATGTTGCTCTCCAGAATGGGATGCAATGAACTGATTTTCACTGCAGGCTTCTAAACTAACTTAACTAGCTAGACTTCCTTGGTCAACCACCATTGATCAAAAGATGATGCAAATTGTCCACCAGCAAGACCAGGGGTGTCCAATCCTGCTCCTGGTGGGCCAACGTCCTGCGCACTTTAGCTCCAACCTGCTCCAACACACTTGTTGAGCTTGATTAGATGGTTCAGGTGTGTTTAATGTCCGGTAGGGTGTCCCAGACGAAAGATGATCAAACGCGTTGCGATTTCTGTAGTCGTGGCTTCTAAACAGAGGTTCAATTATCGGCTATTGTCTGCGATAATTTTCTCAAAGTGTCAGAAATGTAGCATGATCACAGTGTGTTTGCTGCTACAGCCTACGTCTATTTTTTTTCAGTGCACAAAAAAAAAACAGAATTGCCAAATTGCGATTTAATCTTGCTCTGTGTTTACTAGCTCATGCTTGATGTTTTATTCTTCTATACTAACTTGCTTCATAGCTTAAGATTCAATAGGTGTCATCATCGTGCAGTCTACATGCATGTCGACCCAAGTTTATTAGATCCATGTTGTACAGTGTGATTTGTAATGAATTTAGGATTGCTGAAATCAGGGTTGGAAGAAAATGGCCTTCCAGGAGCAGGTTTGGACCAGCATTTCAGAAAGTGGGTTCTTAGATAAAATATAATGACTGGCTGGAAAAGCAATAGTTTGTTTAGTAATTCAGAACTTATCAAATTTCCAAATGAAATAAAGTCTCAATCATTCGCCTAAAAAGGAAGCCTACACTGTCGCACTTAACTTGCCTTAGTTATCCAACAGATAAAGTTTTTGTGTACTGAGATTGAGAGCATACAGTATGTGTTGTCCCCAGCCTAACGGTTAATGCTACCTATATGCTAATGCTACCCTTTCACTGTATCCTATGTAGTTTTATGGCAGTCAGCTAAATAGTCCCTCAGGAGCAGGAAACGTGGTGTAACAGCATGTAGGCAGATCCCTGTAAGATAACTTTGTTTGAGGGATGGTCCAATGCTTAGCCATAGCCTGGGGCCTGCTTCATTCGCACAATCTGGGATCATGCCTCAATGCGCACGTTTAATAGACACAGCGGACTTCATAATGACATCATGTCTTTGTTTGAAATCCCAACACCCATTCACCACTCTGCTGCTGGCTTAGGCTGCCAGCACCAGCAATATCAACAAGTAGCACCTTTAAATGAAGGCTCCAGGGTCAAGCTAACATGGGGATTGTTTGCTCCAAATGTTTGCATACTTTATGTAGATGGTGTTGAGCTACTTGTGTAGGACTCTGTTTGCAAACCCATGTAAGAGTTGACTTTAGACAAGCACTTGCAAAGGTTAGAATAGAATACATGGTTTATTTCTTTTCAGGCTACATCAGTTGACAAAGTTGCTTAAAACCTGCTGGTCTCTGCTTTTCTCTAAACCTGGTTTTTGCTGGTTTGAGAGGGGTTTGGGGCACTTGTCAGACTGGGAGACTAGATTTTCCAACCAGCTGAAGTCCAGCTTAAACCAGCTAAGGCTTGAGATGATCTTATACCAGAAATAAGGAAAATCCCCATGTACTTATATTTGTTTCCTCAACTTTTAACACAGGTGTTTTGAAAAATCATGGTGCAACCCAGTCATTGGAGAATCTCAGATCCTTCAATATCAGATCCTTCACTTTTGATCCAGTTATTTTCTTCAGTTAAAATGATAGTAGAGGGGTATTTTTTAGGTGATCTGCCTGATTTTGTATTTTATTCTATTGTAAATGCAACAGTGTCAACTGGGTTATCCTGTTAGACTTTGTATAATAGCAATAAATGTTTTAACATCTACTTTTGCAGAGGAGTTACTAGTGTTTAATATGAAGATATTTTTGCATACATGCAAATGCCTTGCCTGCATTCACATAACCGCCCACTGAACATCATTCTTTATTATCAGCCAATGGCAATGCTTAGTCCATGATGTCATCTCTAGAGCACATTCCAGTTGGATAAAAAGTGGTCCACATGGGCTAAAGCATTGTCTAGAGAGGGATTATTTTGTGGTTCTGACTAATTAGACATGTTTGACCTACTGTATTTAAAAGTTACATATCTACATTTTAAAAATCCAAATGCATGTGAACTTTCATGACTTGTAATGCCTGCAAAAAAATAAACAAATCTGAAACTATCATCAGTTTCATGATAACATGGTGTTTAGCCATGCCTTTAGTATGATGTCACATGAGATACAAAATAAAATTAATTTATCTTGATTGAGAGTGTTATCAACCATATCATAAACTCTCTCTATATATTACCATGTTTAAATGTTTGTTCGATTTGTATTGGTATTTTAGTAGTACATTTTTTTTTCAAACTAGCCTGTTGTTAGCTTGTAAGCTATTATAGCCTTCCCTAGACTTAAAAAATAACAAATCTATCCCTTAGACTACTTTCTCCGATGGTTTTAGCAATTAGCTTAGCATTAGCCTGGTGCATTTTGGAGTAAAAATGTACATGTAAACAAATGGTTTTCTTTTGTGAAAAAGGCCTACCACGTCAATGCTCACTTCCTGTAAATCAAATAACAAATCTTTCTGAGAAATATGAACAGAGATAGATGATTGATAACACTGCTAGTTCCAACTCAAGTGTCAGTGTAGTGAATCTAATAATGCTTTAATTAGCATGTCAAGTTTACATGTTTCAAATTGCCCTTTTCCCAATGCCTGTGCCACATACGTTCCCATTTGTGTTTGTGAATCCTATTGTGCTGCGCGTCACAGTGCGTCGCCCTCTGAATAAAGGCTGTCTGGCTCCCAGCTTAAATATTGCAGCAAACTAAAAACCAACCATCAGACTGGATTCATTCACTTCTGCTCACTCGGGCGACAAGGATTGGAGGCCATAGGTGGGAACCAGAGAGCAAAAAGTTCACTTCACACCACAGTGTGCCAAGAGAAGGGGGAACACACATACTCTGGAGCTCTTACTGTGGCAAGTTGCCCATTTTATACTGTTTACCTATTTTGCTGTTTGTTCTATATAGAGCACCTAAGGTGGGAAGCTATGCATTTGATTCAGTTGTAGAGGATTTTGAGTCATTATTTGTAGAGTTGGGATGTGAAATGTGAGTTTTGTGACTTGTTTGGCTTGTTTTGTTAGACCAGAGTTGAAAAATATACAGTCTCGTTGTTTGATTTGATTATATATCAGATGGTACTGATGCCGCAAGCATTATTTTAAAGGACAACTCTATCAAAAAACGAAATGACCTTTACAACAGTATTGTTTGGGACAATCTATAATCACGAAGTGTAACTTGAGTTCTGGTCTAATAAGATTCCTTCACATCTCTGGCTGCTTTCAAACATCTTTTTTGTTTGTTCCACAGTGCTGACAGTCAACCATGGGTGACTGGAGTTTCTTGGGCAACATCCTCGAGGAAGTAAATGAGCATTCGACGGTAATCGGTAGGGTGTGGCTCACGGTCCTCTTCATCTTCCGAATCCTCATCTTGGGCACAGCCGCGGAGTTCGTGTGGGGCGACGAGCAATCGGATTACGTGTGCAACACGCAGCAGCCGGGTTGCGAGAACGTTTGCTACGACGAGGCATTCCCCATCTCGCACATTCGGCTGTGGGTACTCCAGATCATCTTTGTTTCCACACCCTCTTTGGTGTACGTGGGCCACGCTGTCCACCATGTACACATGGAGGAGAAGCGCAAGGAACGGGAGGAGGCTGAGCTCAACAGGCAGCAGGAGATGAACGAGGAGAGGCTGCCGCTCGCGCCCGATCAGGGAAGCGTCCGTACGGCCAAGGAGACGAGCACAAAGGGCAGCAAGAAGTTTCGTCTAGAGGGCACTCTCTTGAGGACCTATATCTGCCACATTATCTTTAAGACTCTCTTCGAGGTAGGCTTCGTGGTGGGCCAGTACTACTTGTATGGCTTCCGAATTCTGCCACTGTACAAGTGCAGCCGTTGGCCGTGCCCAAACACGGTTGACTGCTTTGTCTCAAGACCTACAGAGAAAACCGTTTTCATCATCTTCATGTTAGCCGTGGCCTGTGTCTCACTGTTCCTCAACTTTGTGGAAATCAGCCATTTAGGCTTGAAAAAGATCCACTTTGTGTTCCGTAAACCGGTGCGGCCGCAAGTCGAGGGACCTGGTGCAGCCGAGAAGGCCTTGCCTTCCATAGCAGCCTCCTCCATCCAGAAAGCCAAAGGCTACAAGTTGCTGGAGGAGGACAGAGCCACGTCGCACTTCTTCCCCCTGACTGAGGTAGGGGGGATGGAGGCTGGCCGGCTGCCGGCTCCGTACGAGCCATTTGAGGAGAAATCGGACCAGGCGACCACACCTAAAAAAGATGTGTCTAAGGTGTACGATGAAACGCTGCCCTCCTACGCCCAGACGACCGTGATAGGACCGAGTGCAGCGGCGGGAGTTCTACACAGGGATGAAGATGAGGACGAGATGGCCGTTGAAGCAGACGTGGAAGCCAGTGAGACGATAGAAGACACGCGACCGCTCAGCAGCCTGAGCAAAGCCAGCAGTCGGGCAAGGTCAGATGACTTGACGGTATAAATAATATAGAACTGGGTTAGAAGTGCAGCAGGAGAAATTGTAGTTTTGGGGATAAAAGCGTAGAAAGTAAAAACGAGTGAGAGAAAGAAAGTAAGAGGTGCCTTTAGGCAACTGTGACGACACTTATAATGCCAGCTTGTTATATTGAGGAAGAAAACAATTTAAAAAAAAAATAATGCTGTGCAATTTTCATGAGGAAACTTGAGAGCTTGATTCATTTTTTTATACAGCAGTATTTTTTGTACTGTTTTTATCAAACAGTTACCAAACCAAAGTTAGCGATCTGCAGCAACTATATCTACGTTGGGAGGAGTTGGGGGAATTATTTAGCGAAACGTGCTGTTTTTTTAATAATAACATTTTCTATCCAGAATTTTACTCATCGAAGGTGAGATTCTGATGTTTACATTTTTTTGGATTAGCCATTAGCTGAATGTTGTACGTGATATTTTGTTATTATTCTGATAAGAAAAACTGTCAGGGCATCATCCTTTTCACCTCAACAATTTCAACCACACATGATGATAAATAATCGATCTTATTTTGATTTGTATGTGAATGGTACTGTAATGGATAGGTGTACGTGTGAGGTGAAACAAATGCTGATAGTTTCGTTGCACAGTCGTTCATCATGGCATACTAGAAAAAAATAAACTATTTATTGAAAAGAAATGACCACCGCTGATATACGTTAAACATAATGCCTTGTTTCTCGTTTCAGTAACTTACATTATGAGTCTCCTGATTTCATAAACTGTAGGTTAGAGTGTATCTAGCAATAACTGTGATGATAATTGCATTAGCCATAGAAAAGATTGTAGGCCACATTCTTTCTAGTCTCTCTGCGCATGCAGCCATGATGATGATAAAGATCACGCCCAATCAGCACAAAGTATTGTTCGACAAGAGACAATAAAACAACATTACATGAAATGTCACCACGGGCAGTCTCACATCCTCGATGTTGTTGGAAACAACTTTTTCACACTTTTGCCCTGCACAAAGCTGCATTTAAATTCAATAGTGTTTCACCCCTTTATTGACTCAACGTTTGTAGCAGAGACATGTGTTTTGCTTTAAACTGTCTTTGAATTTAGCATGATATATGGAAATTATTTTATTTTATTATTTATTGTACTTACATTATTGATTACTCCCGACCATCTAAATTGTCCCTTTGTTTGTAAAACATCCACAGTTCTACAAAAGTCATAACACACGATTTACTGAAATGTTTATGATAGCAGGTATGTCAAAAGAGTTAAAACTACCTGCATTTTATATCTTTTCTTTTCTCCTCTACCCTGCTAATGGTTTCATATTTGTTTGGTTTGAATGTAAAATCGTTTTATTTTATGTTGTTCCCAAGAAGAGAATATAAACTTTTCCATAACCAAAAGAAATGACTGGAACTACAATTGAAAGACAGATGTTCTGTACGTTTTAGTGCTATATGTTGTGTGTGGATGATACATCCTTTAAGGTGAACGTGAAGTACAACATGCCCCTGGATCAACATCTGATCCTGGAACAACATTCCAATCAACCAATCAGATTTGAGGGACAAGTTTACAGTTTATGTCAAGTTTAGGCTTACAACTAGGGTTAGGTGCTTCTGCAGCAGTGTTATTCACAATGATTTTAGGGATATGGGTAGTGTTAGGACTACATTTCCGGACAGGAATGTTGTTCCAGGATCAACAAAATATGTTGATCCAGGAACGTCTTACTTGGCAAAATCACACTGACCATTATTTAATGGCAAAAACACTAGATGCTTGGGCAGACAGCATGAGCTGATGAATTATAGATGCAAACAGCAAAGGTCATAAAGCAGGTCAAATAAAAAATTGCATAAGCCAAAAAAAAAAAAAACCCATGTCATCATTTTGCCCCCTAGTTACTGTACTAATACGAAGGACGGCATTGACTATTCACATGTTTAACAGCAGTCATTAAAAGGTTTGTCTCTGTTTTGTGTCTCTGCTAAACAGTTCTTCACTGTCTTTTTTTCTGGCTTGTGGAAACTACAATGAAACATTGAGGGCTGTTACTAATAAGATAAGAGCATGCGATTACTTCCTAAAGCTTGCTTTCACGATCTGTGAAATTCGAATCGAAACAGCCCACATTAGCACAGTGTGCTGGTGCAAAGTGCAAAGACTTTTCTACATTTTGCTGTAGTCACAGAGTTTGAGCGGACAGCGATCAACAGTTTTCCATTTCATAAAAGAACACCTCAGATTTCAGGATGATGAGAGTAATTCTGATTGATTATTGGTACTTAACTGTGAGTTTCAATGGCAAATTGTTCTGATAAGTAACTTTGATTAAGGCCTTTATCATTTCATTCATTTTTACTAACTTGTTGTCCTTTTCTGCAGAAATGATTGTCAGTTGAAACCTGTGGATATAGCCAATAAAAGGTCATGTGTGGTCAACAAGACTGTCTGCCAGTATTTATTAATATCCCAGTGTTAAAATTCATGCTCTCCAACACAAACAAGTTTACATATTCAGATCTCTCACGCACGCATTTAACTCTAAATGAGGATAAATTATCTCCATTTTTTATTTTGTAGAATAGCTGTATACAATCTATTAATAATTTTAAAACTTATAACACAGAACACACGCATGCAATGTTTTTTGATGTCTTCAGACACAATGATTTTTATACTGTATAAATTTCATCCAACCTACCCATCAAGAAAACGTTCTGCATTTTTACATTTTCAAAAAACGTCACTTAATATGATTTATATAACTTAGTTATTCTCTTGGGGACCAAAAAATGTCCCGACAAAGATTTTGGATATTGCCATCCTTGTGGGGACATTTGTACCCATATAACATACCTGGACACATGTGCAAGAATGATTATGGATTAGGTTACACATGAATATTGTACCATCATTTTTTCATGTGTTGAATATTCATTTGTATTCTTATATATACAGATACAGACAGACAAACAATTCAGCGCCTCCTGATACATAATTGCACCATCACGTTACTAATACAGTCCCTTCTTTAAGTTTCAACTGAAACAGAACACGTCTGCTGCCCTCTTGTGGTCATTCAGTGAATTAGTAAACATTCCCGTCACGAAACAGTATGAGAACAAGAAAGAAATATCTGCAAACACGATATAAATGGGTAAAGATATCCTTATGTACATGTGAAAACTATACAGCTGCGACTAACTGAATATTTAATAAGAGAGATGCTTGTGGTAAGAAAGCGAGTCGAGCGCAGTGAAAACAATGAGCCACACCGGTCAAGAGTGCCCAGAGGAGCTCCGGAAGGATAAAAGGAGGAGTGATGACAGTGGAAGACGATAGAGGACCAGGCCTGGTGGTACGTTATGTTAGTGGTTAAATGTGTTGTCCTTGATTGACTGCCCCTTTTTCTTTTGTTTGCCAGTTCAACCCTCCACATGAACTTGAACATTGTTATAATGCTTACTTTAAAGTTGAAATAAATGAATACTTGTTGTGACACTAGAACAACACAAGCCTTGAGGTATTTCTTAGTTCTTTGTTTTAGTTTTCTCTGTTGTTTTGTTTAGAATTAAGTGTTTCTGCAGAGAATTCTGAGGGTGTGAAAATTTGAAGAGGATTTCCTGTGTGAGGCCGCTAATAAGTGAGAATCTAGCCCACCACAGTGTGGCAAAACAAGCAGACTACACTCGCACACTGCAGATGCGAGGCTTTATCAACCAGTCCATATCAGAGGGTGAGTTTTATTGTCTTATTTATATATTTATTGAGTTGTTTACCTAGTCGTTATAAGAGGAAAACACTAGAAGTATTTCAGCAATCTCATGCTAGTATGCCATCTTAAATTCAGCAGGTGAATGGATGACAATGAATTCCAATAATATATCTGATACTCCAGGTGAGTTGAGATTATAGTTCTTCAGTGCAGTTATGAATGGAATGGAATAAAAAATCTAGCTTTAAGTGGGAAAGTAATAGTGGCTTAAAAACAGACAATAAAACATGTCTAAATGTTGTATTATTATTTTCTAGGTCCGTTATCGAATCTAGCCAGCTTATCAGCTTTGGTTGTGTTGTCTGTGATCTGGTGTTTTGTTTTCCTTCTGGTATTCATTATCTGCTATTCATTGAAAAAACAACGACATACGGTAAATATTTATTTTATTTATATTCACTTATAACTGTGGCATATGTAAAGGACAGCAATGCATTGATTATAGACAGGGAGACTGATTATTAATAGTTATTGTTCATTGGGTATTGTCTCTTTCTAAAGGTCCCAAACGCAGATGTCTCTTTAAACAAGGTATGAATTGAGAACTCACCTCACTGCTGCTGTCAAACCCTAACCCTTTATTTAGTATCTGTCTATGCCATTCAAGAGTCATTCAGTTGTGATTTATTTTATTTTCAGGTCTATGAAAAGACCAGGAAACGAGAAAATCGTAACACTTACAAAGAGAGGGTAAACTCTGTTTACTATGAGTGGTTTAGAGATCACTCAGCACAGAGGAAACCCAATAATTCAGAGATGTATGAAATGGTAGAAATGTCTAAATAATGCATAACAGTGAGTTATTTTTTTTAAAATGCAGTCCAGACTAGTGTTAAAGGCTGCTGAAATGAGATCAGTATTGTTTGGTTTTCATTTGTCATGATAATCCAGCAGAAGGCACTGTTGCACTAAATCGGTCATGGATGCAGTTATAAATAACACATTTATGGTTCAGCCCACTCTCTTCCAAATATCTTCCACTCTCTCATGTTGGTCCAAACCTATTTGACCTTTTTTTTTTTTTTTCTTGTCTGAAACATAAAAAGATATTTTGAGATGTTGTTTTTTTATATATAGGTCACCAAAATGTATAATTAGTATATTTGTATATAAGAGTTTTTAAATCCTAAAATGTTTATTTCCAAGTTTAAATCCTGAATTTTAAATTTGGTGTTAGACTTTTGAACCCCAATGCATCATGCAGTATTATGATGTTTGTTTATGACTTTTAATGGTACCAAAATTACTCACGTGTATATGCAAATTGTATTTTTATTCCATTCACCTGTTTACATAACTTAAATAGTTTGGCAATTGTAATCCATATAAGTCATGCCAATAAAGTTGTATCAACGAGCCAGAGTTCTTCATTTCTCTCACCGGATGGAGTTTGGGTTCCTTTCTACTGTCACTTCTGGCTTGCTTAGTTGGGGACATTTAATATTCAGCAATATTACTGATTTGACTGCACTGACACTATCTGCAGAGCTACTTTATAGTTACAGTTTATCACTGTAAAGCTGCTTTGAAATAATCTGTATTGTATAAAGCGCTATAGAAATAAAGGTGACATGACTTGACTATGGAAAGTCCCCATAAAACATGACAACTTATGTGTCAACAGGTTTGGCTATACTTGTGAGGGCCAAATGTCCTCAGTCACTTAGAAATACAATGACAACTGATTAGTGAGGACCTTTACATCAGCAAAAACTTGTTTTGTACATTTCTGTTAGGGATTAGGTTTAGGAGTAGGCATTGAGTTGGACCATAGAAAATATCATTTATCTGATATAGAATCTATGGATGTCTATGCAATGTCCTCACTAATATAGTGAAACAAACTGGGTGTGTTTGTGTGTGTGTATATATATGTCTCCAGTGGGGACCCAGTCTATGGATGGGCATATCGATATGAAGTATCGATATATCAATACTAATGTGAGCATTTCCTGCTCATCTGAACCATGACCTGAACACGCGCAAATGCTGCAAGACAGAACCAGTCAATCACAGAGAGCGTGTTCGCTCATTGCTTACACTGTATTCAAACAGTACTGCGTTTCTAAAAAAATATAAGGAGAAACCATTTTGAACACACAGCCAAGAATAAAGCTCATCAGGAGACAGAAAAACATATGTTTGCGTTATTTCACAATAAAAAAAATGAAATTGTTGCATACAGAGTGCAATTACACTCTTTAAATTTAACATTAAACGTTGATATTGATCATGTTCCATTCTGTAACTAATGTTAATATAAATCATACACTATCAGAATAAAAAGGCATCCTGCCTGTCACTGGCAGTCCCTTATGAAAATGAACCATGGTTTATTTTTTACTACAGTGACCGTAGTTCAACTAGTGTTTGTAGATTTCCATGGATACCACTATAAGTAAACATTTTAACCATGTGTAAACAAACATATGATCTAATAAGTTGCAATTAAGGCATATTGAATGTAAAAATACCTTTCAAATATGTTAGCTGGGTATCTTCACCCATTTTACTCTTAGTAAATGTAATAATTAAAAAGTTCAGTTTAGAAGTATCGATATCGATGATGATACTGGCCTTGAAAGTATCGGTATCGTATCGAAAACAAAATAAGTGGTATCGCCCATCCCTAACCCAGTCTGATCTGCCATCGATTTCATTTCGTGCAGCTCAGTCTGAAAACCTATACTTCTAATTAATTTCTACTGCTTCTGTTACACTTTGCGGGAACCAATCACAGCATGGCTTATCCACCTGGCGCGCTATTGGTGGGTTTAACACAATGATGGATAGAGAAGTAATGGGTCGTTGCCCGTTGATCACGCCTCTTGTGGTCTGATTGGTTGAAGGACTATACAATTGCATACAGTCATTTGAACTATGCTCGTTGATCACACCTCTTGTGCAGTAGAAAATACAGAGCAGCCTCCCAGACCAGTGTTCAATCTTAAATTGAGCTTGGTCTGGTGATAGCCAGACAAGACTTCAACCTGAATGCACACTTGACTCATGGGGACTCTTGTCACCGTGGGGACCTAAATTGAGGTCCCTATATGAGAGAACAAGCTTTTAAATCATAGAGAACAAGTTTTTTTTAATGATAAAAATTAATAAAGTTAAGTTTGATGGGTAGGGTTAGTGAAAGGGGACAGAATATACATTTGTACAGTATAAAAACCAAAATGCCTATGGAGAGTCCCCACAAATATAGTGAACCAGGTGTGTGTGTGTGTGTGTGTGTGTGTGTGTGAGAGAGAGAGAGAGAGAGAGAGAGAGAGAGAGAAAGTTTGGGGGTGGGGTGGGGGTGTCTGGGGAGGGTGAATGACTGGATCTCTCCAGAAGTCTGTAATGTTGTCCTTCAGTTCTTACTCTGCCCGTGCAGCAGATCCTCTCATCTCTCCTCTCCTCTCCTCTCCTGATAATGGTAAGTCATCAAGCTTTATAAATCAGACCTATTGTGTGCCATGATACATCTGATATATCTGTTCTTATATTTTTGTGTCTTTCCACAGATTATTAGGACACTTTCTCCATTCATTGTCCTCTTGGCTGTCTGCTGTTACGCAGAGGTAAGACATAAAACTTTATTTGGAAAGCATTCATTAGAAGAAAAAGTGACTATAGGAGTTGAACGGAACACTTTTGCATATTTGGATATTGCCGATATGAACAACTGCAAATAACTACAGCCATAAATCCATCCAGGAATCAGAGGAGCTAATTTATGTATGATATTAAAACCTAACCATTTCGGCATGCACTAAAATATTTTTTTATGCTTTTTGTTAGTAAACTGGTTTCTAAAGGTCTGCATGTTTCTAAAGCTAGTGCAATCTTGTGAAATAACACATTAAACATGAAATCATTATGCATTAATTTAAGACATTAGAACTGTTTTGGCATAAAGTGTTCTTTAAAATTTTGTGAAGAACCCTAGAGTTCTATATAGAGCACCATTAAATCTTTTTTCTCCTTAAGAGCATTGTGTTATGCTGAAGGAAATGTCTGTAAACATAACAGATACTAACCAAAAATTACCAGTACTTTTTCCATTTTTCAATGGATAGTTCCCTCACTGTGATAGTTTGAACTTACTGTAACTTCAGAAGCCCTGAAGCACCTTTTTTTCGTGAGGGTGTCAGATGTGAGCTAAAGTTTTCTGGGGATGAACAGCTGCTGTTTGTCTTGGCAGGTAAAAGCAAAGTAATGGAAAGCAAAACAACAGCAGACGTTACCACCTGGGTGGGATAAGGGCATTTTAACACTATTAGTTCACACAGATGCAAAGTCAATCTGTCTGTCACAAACACAATGTGTGTGCGTAAATATCAGATTTGAAGCTCTGGCATGTGATCAGTCCTCTGGTCTTGTGCAGTGTTGACATAGTTGGAAATGGCAGATGTGCTGGTCTTTTCATGTGGGCGCCTGGAGGCCTGTTACATCTGCACATCATCAGGAAGAACGACCTCATGCCTTTTCATTAGGAACCAAACAACTGGTCTCACACCGAAGCTCTAGCGTTCAGTAAGAGCAGTTTTGTGAAGGGTATATTTTAAGAGATGACTTCACAGCTACCATCTGCATGATGATGAGATGGTTGAGGAACAGATTGATCTTTTGAAAAATTGGATGTCTGTAACAATTTTTTTTAATGTTTTTGAACAGTTTTCTTTAAAAAAAAAAAAACAAGCTTTTGAAAGGTAGTGTGTATTCATGTACATTGGGCCATTTTTGACAGTCATCAATGTCAAAAAGTGGCCTAATTTACTTGACCTCACCGTTTAGTAGCCTATACTTCATTTGCCAGTTCCTCCAACATAACAAACACATTTAGACTGGCATTCTGATCATGTGGTTATATGAACAAGTACAAACATCCAGACCGACAGAAGTATGAAATCTAGGTCCCCTGAGACAAAGAGGGGCTGAAATGCTTTGCTGAAAAATACAGCAACAATAGTTAACACCGGATAGTATCAGATAATTTGCATTCTGCCACTGCAGGGCAAAATAAAAATCCACATTTCTTTAAGTAGAAACCAGTGGTGTCTGGGCCAAAGGGTGTTGTGGGTGGTTGCTAGGGTGTTGCTAAGGTCTTCTGCGTGGGTTTGTGAGTTATTTGGTTGCTTATTTGTCCAAGTCAAAAGAAGTTCTGGTCCCTAAAAACCCACCTGTGAACCTTCCTTTACTCTCTTTGTTTATTGTTGCCAGTGCTAGGTACAGTGAAAAATTATTTGTACTGCTTGTTCAATTTGCTTAGTTAAAATGAGCTAAAGTAACGCAATTGCTATACATTTTGTCTTAACTTAATTGGATTGTGTTTAATCCACTTAAATCAAGAGAATAAGTCAAATCGAAGTTTACTTAATCCGTTTGCGTTGAGATTACATGAATGATTTGTGTTGCATTAACTGAAACTGGGCGGGGCTAGTTAATTCCTAGCATGCTTTGCATATGGCTAAATCAAGAGAGAGTAAATGTTGTTATTTTATATGTAAAAGTGTTATTTAATTTATTTTTGAGCAAGGGGAGAAAGGGGGAGACTTGATTTGGTTTAATAGTGTATAATATTCAATAATTTTGGAATTATTATAACAATTTAAATTTCTGTGGGTTACCATTGTGGAGAAGAGTGGAGCATTTGTTTAGACCGTGGATACAGCTAAAGTCATTACTGCTTTGCTGGAAAAG